>JAJJWW010019438.1:0-594235 GCA_023531295.1 Papaver armeniacum
CTTTACACTGAAGAACACGAAGAACAGACGACGGCGAAACCAGTCGTTCTTCCAGCAGTGTAAACGACTCGTGTTTGTGGGTCGTAGTTGGTGTGGAACTTAAACGAATAGTAATGACTGACGAGAAGGTGTTATCGTCTCTGTAACAATTAGGTTTGTAACACTTATATACATTACAAACCCGGTTTTTATTTGATATCTCTCCTTTTCATCATTTGTAAGCACCTTTGAGCAATAAAATCATATTTTGAGCGTGTTTCCAACATGATGAGCTAAACCCCATCTATGGGACGACGGACGGAGCTGAATTTTATCATGTGGTAAATTAAATTAATTCCTTAATTACTTTTTGCACCAATTTTTAATGATTTATGATTTCTATTAATTATTTGTTATTTTGTCTGATGTCGCATGCTTAGTTTAAATTACTTTTGATGCGTCATGCTTACGATTCTGAGATAATGTTTTATGAAATCTACTTTGGCAAAGAATAGAGTTAGTGTTTCTTTTATTTTGAGCGATAATTGCCTAGGATTAATTTACGAACCACTTGAATATGAAAGTCGGTAAAATCCGGAGTCCGATTAAACTCTTCTTCCAGTGACACATTTTGTATATATTTTCTTTTTATTAATTCTTAAAATCAATCTCTTCAAGTCGAGTGAGCGACAACCCTTATTACTACAACATCATTGAAAATAACCATCAATTTTTGGTGCCTAAAGCGGACTTATGTATAGATTTGTTTTAGGTTTTATTTTTTCATTATTTTTGTTCTTTTAGCGGTTTGGTATTCTATTTGCTTTGAATTTGAGTGGAGCGTAAAAAAAGAGAAAGTGTTGAAAAGTAAAAGCGAAGCCAAAGATAGGAAAGAAGAGAGAATCCGAAGAAGTGAAGAAGAAAATTTTTGTATATAGTGTAATTAATTTTTTTATTTTTTAGAAACTGTAATTAGGTAATTATCTTTGTAATTTTTATTTTTTGGACTTCTTAATTTTGGACTTTATTTTTGGACTGTTGGACATTTTTTTTAAAACCCTAAGGAAGGGTTATTTAAATTTAAACTGCACAGGGAAGGACGGTGATTACGATATCACCTCGGCCCCTCGGGTTCGTTACATGACATAGGAGTCGTGGCCCGAGTCGACTTCAACGGTTCATCCCCGTCCGGAGCGGGAGGTAAGAATTCTAAACACCCGCTGAATCCCCAGTCAGTGGGTTTCTTGGATGATTTCGTGTGCATATATGTTGAGGTATTGAAAACGGCTGCTTTAAATTCCTAGTAAAGGGCAAGGACTGGCCATACAAGATAAGAGTTCGGATTTCATCACCGTTCTCTTCTTGCCCGCCTTAGGAAAACGAAACCAAACACGAACCTAAGCCTAAAATTTTGAATAGAACGAGACCGATAGGGTAACTGAGCTTAGTAGGAAAGTCTTAGAAAAATATTGGTTACTCTTTTAGCATACTTTGAAGTTCATGATGGTCTCTGTGAAGTTGAATGCGTGACTGCGCCGCCTTGTAATAGCGGTAAGGCCTTGGGTATCAAAGCTCCACTGAGCTTCCCTCGCCTTGATTCAACTTACTTTGACTCGGATTGATCCAGAGGGGTTTGCTTAAATTGTAGCAATTCCCTTTCGAAGGATTAGAAGCTGGTCTAGAAAACAATCTAAGTGGAGCCATCATGCTTTTTGTTTGCTAGAAATCGATGGGTTCTGTCGTGGTCGAGTCGGCCTTGTTTGTGTTTGTGTAGAATTCCCTTGCGAGTTAGGATGTCAAAGCTGGTATAGCCAATACAACGAATATCCAAACTGAACAATATGGACATTACTACTATGACCATAGTGTGAATAGTGGTTGGGAATGCCAACCTTTTGAAGGTTATGGGTCACACCATGGTGAGCCCAATTACTATCCACACGTATATCGGTCTTATGAGCAAAACAATTCATCTATTTCTCTAGAAGAGGCTTTCAAGAGTCATTCCTTATTTGTGAAGGAAACCTTAAATATTCCGGATGAGTCCCTAGAGCGATCAACTAGGATGTCTTTAGAAGAGACTCTTAAGCAATTTCTTGAAAGTACAAATAGGATTGTCGAAAAACTTGCTCGAAATAATCTTAATTCCCAATACGATGTTTCCAATAATACCCATGAAAATGAAGATATTTATAATCATGATGACGAGGTTAGATTCGGTAACACTAATTTAGATGAGGTTCAACCATTTTCATGTTATTATAATAATGATTATGATGAGGATAGTGTTGATGAAGAATTTGAAATAAATAGGCATAGTGATCGGGAACTTGCTACTCGATTGAGCTTTGTAATAATTGGGTTATTTCAGTTCGAGATCCTAATAATTTTAAAAATTATTCACCTATTCAAGAGGGCGAGGATTTGCCTAGAGATACTTGTTTTAGACGATGTAGTATTTCACTGTTTACGAGTCGATAATGGTTTAGAGGAACGGGTTTATCATGAGAATGTTATTTTAGAGTCTAACGATTTAAAAACAATAGTCTTAGGCGAAGAAGATGAACTTCGTAGAGCTTTTAAATATGAGTGAGGATGCATCACCTGCGTATAATTTACATGAAGCAATTGACCATTTTCGAGATTTTGATGATCTGAAATTGGGGAAATTGTAGCGATCTATCTAGAGACACCCAAAATTCTAAGTTTGGGGGTGATTATCATTCTCCTTGTGCCTTACCTTTAGCTCTTACGAGATCCCTCACTTGGGACTTAATATTTATGCCTCAACCATTGTGCAGATTACCTTCATGCTAGCTCTCCAGAACCTAATTATGTCCGAGAAAGAAGTTCGGTTGTTAGAAACCCATCCTCTGGTTGATGTGGTTAATCCAGAGCTATGATACCAAAATTGACTTTGTTTTCCCACCAAAAACTTTTCTTTCAATTGTGGGAACTTATGAGTTACAAATGTGTCGAGTTATTAAGTTTTGAGACTAAACCTAATTACTTTAGGAGATTAGGGTCGACACATTTGTTTAAGGAAGACCACCACTCTCTTTGTGGTCAGTTTGTGTAAGTCAAATCCGATTGACTTAGAGGATCCCCAACTATTCGAGTTATTGTTATGTGCGTCTAAGTTCCTATTTGAGTTTTTCGGACTCTAGAACACGAACATTCGGATCTAACTTTTGAGGAAATGCAACCCATGAAAATATGTTATCTAGACCCGAGTTATAGAACACTGAACTGAACCACAACTAGATGTAGTTGTCTTAAACGAGGAAACTAGACAAGGGTGTGCTTTATTTGTTAACTTTCTTGGCAAGTTGCGGTTTCCTTTTACTTGTGATAGCCCTTTTTGGTTTTGGTGATCCACGATTATTAGGCTATTACTCTATGATTCTATAAGGTGACTAATCCTTTCTTAGTCCGGTTGAAGACTTTAAACTTAGCACTTCTTGGGAGGTAACCCATGCTCATGCAACACGGTAATATCTTTCCTTACTCTTCTCTTCAAGTGGTAAAAGTTTCTCAATGTTCATGCTTTTAATTTCATCTTTAGAACATTGAGGACAATGTTAGATTTAAGTTTGGGGTATGGGAGAAACTTTTTAGTTACGATGAAATTAACTCAGAGCCTAGAAATTTATGTTTATTAAGGTCGGCACTAACCAATCTAAGTGGATGGAAACATCTTGGCTGTAGGAGTTGAGGAACCAATCGATTAGATGGAAACATCTAAAGAGTCTATTCATAAAAGCACTGAGCTCGGGTGTTAGAAATAACATGATAGTTTCACCATATCTGCGTTGAGTCCTTTTCACTCTGTTTTTATTTTGTTTGTTTTTAAACTATGTTTCTCTAAGTGATTAGGTGGGGCCCACGAATCAAGTTGTTACCAATGCTAGAGTGAAATAGAGTGATTGAGATACAAAAAAAAAAAAAAAAAAAAAAAAAAAAAGTGAAAAGAAAAAAAAAGTTGAAAAAGAAAAAAAGTGAAAAAAGTTGAAAAAAAAAAAATAAAAATAAAAAATAAAAAATGAGACAGGACCATCGGACCAACGGAATAAATTCAATAAAGTCGACCACTTGGAACCCTTGTATATGCCGGTTGTGTTGACCTAGAGTTAGGATTATCGACCACTTGGTTCCCTTGTATATGCCAGTGTGTTGATATTAGTCGAACTAGTATCTCGAGTCCATTAAGATAGGTTCATTTTGGCGGAGGCCTTGAGACAGGATATGGGAAACACCTGTCACTTAGTAAACATCAAAACCATCTATGTTTTCTCTATATCCATCTTCTTGATCTATCCATGTGATTAGTTTTGACTCCGGGTATTGATGTCCATAGTGCGACTATCTGAGTAGAGCTCTGTCACTTTATATGAATTTTAGTATGCTTGAGTGCAAACTCGTGTACAACAATTGGAATTTCGCATCAGGGTACTTCCTCCTGCAGTCAATAAGTATGCCAACCAAGGAGATTCTTTAGTGCCTTCCAAGGTTTTGCGTAGGTAGCTAGGAGTGCGGAGTAAAGGTTTTGTGGGTACACCTCACGGTAAACCCTCCGGAGACAACACTCACCTCTAGGGCCACCTAGGGGTTCAAATGTTTTTATTTTCTAGAATAAATTTGCTCGAGGACTAGCAAATAATCAGTTTGGGAGTATTTGATAGACACATTTTTGTGTGCTGAATTGTTCTCGATGTTGGTATTGTTGGAACTCGATTCTTGTACTAATATTGTGTTTTTATGTATTTTTAGGTATTTTTGGAAATAAATATTTTTGGAAAATCTGCTCGAAAAGTTGCTCGGAACACCCCAGGAGAAAAGTGATAAAGGCACCCTCATTTTGGATAAGGGCACCCCAGGTACCCAGTGATAAAGGCGCCCATGTTTTGGATCAGGGCACTTCATCCTCTCCATTTCAAATTTTGGTTTTGGCGGGAAATTATTGTTCTTCATCGGCAGATTTTTGAATCGACTTTTGGGCATGAAAGAAGGAGACTAAATCGTGAAACTTCATAGTTAGAACTCGTTAGAGCCTAACTGGAAGTGGTATGGAGCTCTTGGTTCGGTTAGAATTGGCTGCATCGTGAGATTGAAGTTCACAGAGCAACACACGCCGGAAGAAAAAAACACGGGATTACAGACGTGTGTTTGACGAGTTACTGCTCGTGTTTGGTCACGTCGAAGCGTGTTGGAGTTAAGTAAGGAATAATTACACCATCTGAAGCCGTGTAGAAGCAAAAAATGGACATAAAATATTCCCGAGAATATTTTTTTCAAAGCCGTATAATGAGAGAATTTGAGGAGTTATGGAAGAGATTAGGGAAGGTTTGGAGCACCACAGAGTCGAGAGAATCAAGTTCCAGGGAAACACCATTGCTGCTGCTGCTACACCTGAAGAACACGAAGAACAGACGACGAAGCACGTCGTTCTTCAACGATGTAAACGACTCGCGTTTGTGGGTCGTAGTTGAAGCAGACTTAAATGAATAATGTAATGACGAGAAAGGTGTTATCGCTCTACTGTAACAATTAGGTTTGTAACACTTATATCTCATTACAAACCCGGTTTTTATTTGATATCTCTCCTTTTCATCATTTGTAAGCACCTTTGAGCAATAAAATCATATTTTGAGCGTGTTTCCAACATGATGAGCTAAACCCCATCTCTGGGACGACGGACGGAGCTGAATTTTATCATGTGGTAAATTAAATTAATTCCTTAATTACTTTTTGCACCAATTTTTAATGATTTATGATTTCTATTAATTATTTGTTATTTTGTCTGATGTCGCATGCTTAGTTTAAATTACTTTTGATGCGTCATGCTTACGATTTACAGATAATGTTTTATGAAATCTACTTTGGCAAAGAATAGAGTTAGTGTTTCTTTTATTTTGAGCGATAATTTCCTAGGATTAATTTCTGAACCACTTGAATATGAAAGTCAGTAAAATCCGGAGTCCCAGTAAACTCTTCTTCCCGTGACACATTTTGTATATATTTTCTTTTATTAATTCTTAAAATCAATCTCTTCAAGTCCGAGTGAACGACAACCCTTATTACTACAACATCATTGAAAATAAACCATCAATAATAATAGTCTACTTCAAATACTAGTTTTTCCTTCCTAAAAAAATAATAAGAATAAATCCTTATAATGAGTAAACTAGAAATACGTCAAAAGAAAATGAATGAGATATGCAACAACTTTGAGATTTCAAGATAAGTTTAACTTCGCTACATATTTCTCAAAATATGTGTTGGTAAGCTTTGCTTCAACCTAGTTCATCTTATATTCTTGTGCCAAAGTCAAAAGAGCGATCATGTGAAAATTGCCGAGTAACATCTTACATGGTTTGTGCGATACAATCATTTGTTGTAGACTTGGAATGTTTCGTTATGATCTATTTCCGATTTCTTGAAAATTAGCTTTGATGCTAATAGTGTGTGAACGGCTATTTTCATCCTCGAAGAAAGTTTCAATGATTGAAATAGAGTTTAAATACAATTAGTTTGCACATAGTATGCGTGCTTGCATATATGTAACCCATGTCGGGAACCATAATATGCATACCGTATGCAGTACATTCTGGTTTTGTGAAAGTCAGAGTACCTAAGTACACATATAGATGTGGCGATACTTGCTGCATGTGAAGTATATGTCAAGGAATTTATCTGTGATGTTGTGTGGTATGCATTATACATTCTCATCTTGTGAACCAAAACTCAGTCTGGATCACTAAGGTATGCACGTATGCGTTTGCATACCTAAGTGAATCATGTTAAAATGCGATTGTTCATAGAACTAATACATTTATATAATAAGGAATGCAGATCTTTTCAAACCGATGGTTATAATGTTCATGAATTAATTCGAAGTGAATCAAACCAATTTCGGCTTCAATTGGTGTTTTTGTATGCCATATGAGAATAGAGCAATTGGATGAACTCTATAACTAGTTTCATTTGAGTCATTTGGAACTAGTTGTGGTTAAGATGAATAAGGTTGATATGAAAGTGTTCATATAGCTAGCTTTGGTTAATCCACTAGTTGAGCTAGCCAACCCTAGTGTACACTTTGAGGTGCACTGTTACTCAAACCTAAATGAGTAGGCACATTTCATTTGTGTATAACAAACTAAGTTCGATCTAACAGTTGAAAGATATTAGCTTGAATCTAATCAGGTTTTCACCCTAGCGGTGAATATTGAATGCTTGGTTACCAAGGTAACTTAGATTGCAAACCCCGATTTGAAAACTATATCAAGGGATAACTCTAGCAAATGGGAAACCTAATCCCCATACCTCTATAGCTTGATACTAGTGTACATAGCTAGAGTCACTTCTCCTTTAACCTAGGTTTTTCTAGAAACCCTGTAGGTTAATGACTTGAAGACTTCAGCCGAGTTGTGAGCCTGAGGAGCCCAACTATTTTCCTACTGTGGTTGCGTGTTGATCTTGTCTTGTTCCATATTGATCGAGTATTATCTTCTCAGCAAGATTTCCTCAGAGTGATCTGGAGATAGGAAAGATAAAAAGAAGTCACAAACATCTTAGCCTCATCGTTTGTGATTCCACAATATCTTTTTCGCTTCCATGCGATTAAGATTATTGTGAGGTGATTGATAATACTAGGTTGTTCTTGGGGAATATAAGTCCTGGTTTATCAATTGGTTCTGTGCACCTTGATTTATTAAAAGGAGACAAAAACTCTTGAGTATTTTGTGGGGAGACGATTTATTCATTTTATAGACTTTTTCGTGTGGAGGATGATTTTATCAAGTCTTCGACTTTGGGTAAGTAACAACTCTTAGTTGTGGGTGTGATCAGATAAAGGAATCAAGTGTGTAGTATCCTATTTGGGATCAAAGAGCGTAAGGGCGTGAATTGTACCTTGAATCGATGTGAAGATTGATTAGGTTTCAACTATCTGATCCAGTCCAAGTTCATTGGTAGTAGGCTAGTGTCCTGTAGCGGCTTAATACAGTGTGTGGTGTTCAAACTGGACTAGGTCCCGGTTTTTTGCGATTTGCGGTTTTTCCTCGTTAGCAGGAAATTCAGGTCTGTGGTATTTCTTTTGCATTATATTTTGTTATAGAATTGAATATCACGGGTTGTGCGTTAATCGATCAATTGGGAAATCTAACCTCCGGTTGTTGATTGAAATTGATTGATTCTTGAACTTGTCGTCTTTAATTACGGTTCAATTATTTATCTCATATTATCAGACTCATCGAAATTCCTAATGGTTGATTATGGATTGAATTGAGAATAAGAGATATATAAAACTCTTTGATATACTTTTCTCTAGATTGAGTCGATTGTTTAGTTGATTCTCTTGAGGAAGTATATTGGAGTTTGTCTATCGCGGATTGCCGAGCTGAGGAAATATTGGGTGTGGTTGTTAGAACCTTGCTTTTTCACATAGGAATATTTGTAAGGCGAGAGTTGACAATTCCCTGATTAACTTCGATAATTTCTCCCGATTTTTGGTGCAGACTTAAAGATTCTAAATCAAATCATGAATGTTGGCATAAAATACCTTGGTAAGAAACATCAAGCTTCAACATGACCATCAAATATATCTTCAAGATTGTTTCTGAAATACATGTTCTCACCAACATCCACATACACCTCCATAAATTTATTTTTAATAATTAAACCCCTAAAGATATTAAAATATATATATAAATCATGGAGCATTTTTATAAGGTATCAGTTTATTGAAGTGATACCAAAATTCATAAACGAATAACCTATAAAAAGCACAATGCATGGGATGTTGGATTACTAAGAAGATAAAGTGTAGGATTTATAATTTGTCATTTTATGAATTTTGGTATCCTTCCAATAAATCGATACCTTATAAAATGCTCCATGATTTATATATATATTTTTTAATATCTTTAGGGGTTTAATTATTAAAAATAAATTTATGAGGTGTATGTGGATGTTGGTGAGAATATGTATTTTCAAGAAACAATCTTGAAGATATATTTGATGGTCATGTTCAAGGCTTTGATGTTCTTACCAAGGTATTTTTATGCCAACATTCATGATTTGGATTTAGAATCTTTGAGTTTTCGCATCCAAAATCGGGAGAAATTATTGAAGTTAATAGGGAATTGTCAACTTCGTCTTACAAATATTCCTATGTGAAAAAGCAAGGTTCTAACAACCACACCCAATATTTCGTTCGGAATCTGAATAGACAAACTCCAATATACTTTCAAGAGAATCAACTAAACAGTCAGACTCAATCTAGAGAAAGTATATCAAAGAGTTTTATATATCTCTATCTCTCAATTCAATCATAATCAACAAATAGGAATTTATGTAGCCCGATTGAATATGAGATAAATAATTTGAATACATTAAAGACGAATGTTCAAGAATCAATCAATTTCAATCAACAACCGGAGGTTAGATTTCCCCAATTGATCGATTCAACGCACAACCTCTGTGATATTTCAATTATATAACAAAATATAATGCAAAAAGAAATACCCATAGTATTACCAGAATTTTGTTAACGAGGAAAACCGCAAATGCAAAAAACGGGGACCTAGTCCATTTGAACACCACACCGTATTAAGCCGCTACGAGACACTAGCCTACTACCAATGAACTTCGGACTGGACTGTAGTTGAAACCTAATAATCTCTCCCACCGATTCAAGGTACAATTGCGTCCTTACGTCTTTGATCCCAAGAGGATACACACTTGATTCCTTTATCGATCACACCCACAACTAAGAGTTGTTACGACCCAAAGTCAAGACTTGATAAAAAAATCTGTCTCACACAGAAAAAGTCTATAAAATGAATAAATCTGTCTCCCCTAAAATACTCAAGAGTTTTTGTTAGTCTTTTAATAAATCAAGGTGCACAGAACCAATTGATAAACCGTACTTATATTCCCGAAGAACAACCTAGTATTATCAATCACCTCACAATAATCTTAATCGTATGGAAGCGAAAAAGATATTGTGGAATCACAAACGACGAGACTAAGATGTTTGTGACTTCTTTTATCTTTCCTATCCGAGATCACTCTTGAGGAAATCTTAGAGAAGATAATACCGATCAATATGGAACAAGACAAGATCAACACGCAACTACAGAGAAAATAGTTGGGCCTGGCTTCACAACTCAGTGAAGTCTTCAAGTCATTAACCATGTGGTTTCTAGAAAAACCTAAGGTTAAAGGAGAAGTGACTCTAGCTTATGCAACTAGTATCACACAGAGGTATGGGGATTAGGTTTCCCATTTGCTAGAGTTATCCTTTATATAGTTTTCAAATCGTGGTTTGTAATCTAAGTTACCTTGGTAACCAAGCATTCAATATTCACCGTTAGATGAAAACATGATTAGATTCAAGCTAATATCTTTCAACCGTTAGATCGAACTTAGTTTGTTATACACAAATGAAATGTACCTTCATTTAGGTTTTGAGTAACTAGTATCTAAACGTGTACACTAGGTTGGCTAGCTCAACGGTAGTTAACCAAAGTTAGCTATATGAACACTTTCATATCAACCTTATTCATCTTAACCACAACTAGTTCAAATGACTCAAATGAAACTAGTTATAGAGTTGTCCAATTGCTCTATTCTCATTAAGTATACAAAAACACAATTGAAGCAAAATTGGTTTGATTCACTTGAATTAATTCATGAACATTATAACCACGGTTTGAAAAAGATTGCATTCCTTATTATATAAATGTATTAGTTCATGAACAAGTCATTTTAGAACATGATTCACTTAGGTATGCAAACGTATGCATACCTTAGTGAATTGACTGAGTTTTGGTTCACAAGATGAGAATGTGTACGCATACCACAAAACAAGATAAATTCCTAGACATATACCTTACTTAAGTACGCTGCATCGGTATGTGTACTTAGGTACTTGACTTTCACAAACCAGAATGTAATGATACTGGGTATGCATATTATGGTTCCCGACATGGGTTACATATATGCAAGCACGCATACTATGTGCAAACCAATTGTTCTAAACTCTATTTCAATCATTGAAACTTTCTTAGAGGATGAAAATAGCTGTTTTCACACACTATTAGCATCAAAGCAATTTTCAAGAAATTGGAAATAGTCATAACTAAACATTCCAAGTCTACAACAAATGATTGACGCACAAACCATGTAAGATGTTACTCGCAATTTTCACATGATCGTCTTTTGACTTTCACAAGAATATAAGATGAACTAGGTTCAAGCAAAGCTTACCAACACATATTTTGAGAAATATGTAAGCGAAGTTAAACTTATCTTGAAATCTCAAAGTTGTTGCATATCTCATTCATTTTCTTTTGACGTATTTCTAGTTTACTCATTATAAGGATTTATTCTTATTATTTTAGGAAGGAAAAACTAGTATTTGAAGTAGACTATTATTATTGATGGGTTATTTTCAATGATGTTGTAGTAATAAGGGTAGTAAGATGTCGTTCACTCAGACTTGTAAAGATTGATTTCAGACTTAAAAATAAAGAAAATATATACAAAATGTGTCACGGGAAGAAGAGTTTACTGGGACTCCGGATTTTACTGACTTTCATATTCAAGTGGTTCAGAAATTAATCCTAGGCAATTATCGCTCAAAAAAAAGAAACACTAACTCTATTCTTTGCCAAAGTAGATTTCATAAAACATTATCTCAGAATCGTAAGTATGATCAAAAGTAATTTAAACTAAGCATGCGACATCGACATAAAATAACAAATAATTAATAAATCATAAATCATTAAAAATTGGTGCAAAAAGTAATTAAGGAATTAATTTAATTTACCACATGATAAAATTCACGTCATTCAATCGTCCAGAGATGGGGTTTAGCTCATCATGTTGGAAACACGCCTCAAATATGATTTTATTGCTCAAAGGTGCTTACAAATGATGAAAAGGAGAGATATCAAATAAAAACCGGGTTTGTAACGAGATATAAGTGTTACAAACCTAATTGTTACGTAGAGCGATAACACCTTTCGTCGTCATTGCATTATTCGCTTAAGTTCGCCACCAACTACGACCCACAAACGCGAAGTCGTTTACATCACAAGAACCATGAGTTTCTCGGCATCTGTTCTTCGTGTTCTTCAGTGTAGCAACAGCAGCTGCTTCTCTCCGCAACTTTTATTTTCTCGTTCTTCGACGCTCTAAACTCTCCCCAAGCTCCTCAAATTCTCTCATTATACGGCTTTGAAAAAAATATTCTCGGGAATATTTTATGTCCATTTTTTGCTTCTACACGGCTTGATGGTGTAATTATTCCTTACTTAACTCCAACACGTTCGACGTGACCAAACACGAGTTAACTCGTCAAAACACGCTGTAATCCCGTGTTTTTTTTTTTCTTCCGGCGTGTGTTGCTCTCAGTGAACTTCAATCTCACGATGCAGCCAATTCTAACCGAACCAAGAGCCCATACCACTTCAAGTTAGGCTCTAACAGTTCTAACTATGAAGTTTCAAGCCGATTTAGTCTCCTTCTTTCATGCCCAAAAGTCGATTCAAAAATCTGGTGAAGAACAATAATTTCCCGCCAAAACCAAAATTTGAAATGGAGAGGATGAAGTGCCCCGATCCAAAACATGGGCGCCTTTATCACCTGGGTGCCCTTATCCAAAATGAGGGTGCTTTTATCACTTTTCTCCTGTGGGTGTTCCTGAGCAACTTTTCGAGCCGAATTTTCCAAAAATATTTATTTCCAAAAATACCTAAAAATACATAAAAACACAATATTAGTATAAGAATCGAGTTCCAACAATACCAACACTGAGAACAATTCAGACACAAAAATGTGTCTATCAAATACCCCCAAACCGATTATTTGCTAGTCCTCGAGCAAATTTATTCTAGAAAATAAAAACATTTGAACCCCTAGTGGCCCTAGAGGCGAGTGTTGTCTCCTGAGGGTTTACCGCAGGTGTACCCACAAAACCTTTACCTGCACCCTAGCTACCTACGCAAAACCTTGGAAGGCACTAAAGAATCTCCTTGGTTGGCATACTTATTGATCGCAGGAGGAAGTACCCCCGATGCGAAATTCCAATTGTTGTACACGAGTTTGCACTCAAGCATACTAAAATTCATATAAAGTGACAGTAGCTCTACTCATATAGTTGCATTATGGACATCAATACCCTGAGTCAAAACTAATCACATGGATAGATCAAGAAGATGGATATAGAAAAACATAGATGGTTTTGATGTTTACTAAGTGACAGTGTTTCCCATATACATCAAGGCCTCCGCCAAAATGAACCTATCTTAATGGACCGAGATACTAGTTCGACTAATATCAACACACCGTACAAGGGAACCGTTGGTCGATAATCCTAACTTCCAGTCAACACAACTGGCATATACAAGGGTTCCAGTGGTCGACTTTATTGAATTTATTCCGGTTGGTCTGATGGTCTGGTCTCAATTTTTTTTTTATTTTTTTTTTTCCAACTTTTTTCACTTTTTTTTCTTTTTCACTTTTTCACTTTTTTTTTTCTTTTTCACTTTTTCACTTTTTTTTTTTTTTTTTTTTTTTTTTTTTTTTTTTTTTTGTACCTCAATCACTCTATTTCACTCTAGCATTGGTAACAACTTGATTCGTGGGCCCCACTTAATCACTTAGAGAAACATAGTTTAAAAACAAACAAAATAAAAACAAGTGAAAAGGACTCAACGAGATATGGTGAAACTATCATGTTATTTCTAACACCCGAGCTCTGTGCTTTTATGAATAGACTCTTTAGATGTTTCCATCTAATCGTATTGGTTCCTCAACTCCTATAGCCAAGATGTTTCCATCCACTTAGATTGGTTAGTACCGAATTTTAATAAACATAAATTTCTAGGCTCGAGTTAATTTATCGCAACCAAAAAGTTTCTCCCATACCCCCAAACTTAAATCTAACATTGTCCTCAATGTTCTAAAGATGAAATTAAAAGCATGAACATTGAGAAACTTTTACCACTTGAAGAGAAGAGTAAGGAAAGATATTACCGTGTTGCATGAGCATGGGTTACCTCCCAAGAAGTGCTAAGTTTATAGTCTTCACCGGATTAAGAAAGGATTAGTCACCTTATAGAATCATAGAGTAATAGCCTAATAATCACGGATCACCAAAACCAAAAAGGGCTATCACAAGTAAAAGGAAACCGCAACTTGCCAAGAAAGTTAACAAATAAAGCACACCCTTGTCTAGTTTCTCGCATTTTAAGACAACTACATCTAGTTGTGGTTGTGTCTGTGTTCTATAACCGGGTCTAGATAACATATTTTCATGGGTTGCATTTCCTCAAAAGTTAGATCCGAATGTTCGTGTTCTAGAGTCTGAAAAAACTCAAATAGGAACTTAGACGCACATAACAATAACTCGAATAGTTGGGGATCCTAAGTCAATCGGGATTTGACTCACACAAATGACCACAAAGAGAGTGGTGGTCTTCCTTAAACAAATGTGTCGACCCTAATCTCCTAAAGTAATTAGGTTTAGTCTCAAAACTTAATAACCGACACATTTGTAACTCATAAGTTCCCACAATTGAAAGAAAAGTTTTTGGTGGGAAAACAAAGTCAATTTTGGTATCATAGCTCTGGATTAACCACATCAACCAGATGATGGGTTTCTAACAACCGAACTTCTTCTCGGACATAATTAGGTTCTGGAGAGCTAGCATGAAGGTAATCCGGCACAATGGTTGAGGCATAAATATTAAGTCCCAAGTGAGGGATCTCTCGTAAGAGCTAAAGGTAAGGCACAAGGAGAATGATAATCACCCCCAAACTTAGAATTTTGGGTGTCTCTAGATAGACGGCTACAATTTCCCTCTAGATCATCAAAACTCGAAAATAGTCAATTGCTTCATGTAAATTATATGCAGTGATGCATCCTCACTCATATTTAAAAGCTCTACGAGTTCATCTTCTTCGTCTAAGACTATTGTTTTTAAATCGTTAGACTCTAAAATAACATTCTCATGATAAACCCGTTCCTCTAAACCATTATCGACTTCGTAAAACAGAAATACTACATCGTCTAAAACAAGATCTCTAGGCAAATCCTCGTCCTCTTGAATAGGTGAATAATTTTTAAAATTATTAGGATCTCAACTTAAATAACCCAATTATTACAAAGCTCAATCGGAGTAGCAAGTTCTGATCACTATGCCTATTTATTTCAAATTCTTCATCAACACTATCCTCATCATAATCATTATTATAATAACATGAAAATGGTTGAACCTCATCTAAATTAGTGTTACCGAATCTAACCTCGTCATCATGATTATAAATATCTTCATTTTCATGGGTATTATTGGAAACACTGTATTGGGAATTAAGATTATTTCGAGCAAGTTTTTCGACAATCCTATTTGTACTTTCAAGAAATTGCTTAAGAGTCTCTTCTAAAGACATCCTAGTTGATCGCTTTAGGGACTCATCTGGAATATTTAAGGTTTCCTTCACAAATAAGGAATGACTCTTGAAAGCCTCTTCTAGAGAAATAGATGAATTGTTTTGCTCATAAGACCGATATACGTGTGGATAGTAATTGGGCTCACCATGGTGTGACCCATAACCTTCAAAAGGTTGGCATTCCCAACCACTATTCACACTATGGTCATAGTAGTAATGTCCATATTGTTCGGTTGGATATTCGTTGTATTGGCTATACCGGTTTGACATCCTAACTGCAAGGGAATTCTACACAAACACAAACAAGGCTGACTCGACCACAGCAAACCTACTGATTTCTAGCAAACAAAAAGCATGATGGCTCCACTTAGATTGTTTTCTAGACCAGCTTCTAATCCTTCGAAAGGGAATTCGTTACAATTTAAGCAAACCCCTCTGGATCAATCCGAGTCAAAGTAAGTTGAATCAAGGCGAGGGAAGCTCAGTGGAGCTTTGATACCCAAGGCCTTATCGCTATTACAAGGCGGCGCAGTCACGCATTCAACTTCACAGAGACCATCATGAACTTCAAAGTATGCTAAAAGAGTAACCAATATTTTTCGGAAGACTTTCCTACTAAGCTCGTTACCCTATCGGTCTCGTTCTATTCAAAATTTTAGTCTTAGGTTCGTGTTTGGTTTCGTTTTCCTAAGGCGGGCAAGAAGAGAACGGTGATGAAATCCGAACTCTTATCTTGTATGGCCAGTCCTTGCCCTTTACTAGGAATTTAAAGCAGCCGTTTTCAATACCTCAACATATATGCACACGAAATCATCCAGTAAACCCGCTGACAGGGGATTCGCGGGTGTTTAGAATTCTTACCTCCCGTTCCAGACGGGGGATGAACCGTTGAAGTCGACTCGGGCCACGACTCCTATGTCATGTACGAACCCGAGGGGCCGAGGTGATATCGTAATCACCGTCCTTCCCCGTGCATAGGTTTTAAATTTAAATAACCCTTCCTTAGGGTTTTAAAAAAAAATGTCCAACAGTCCAAAAATAAAGTCCAAAATTAAGAAGTCCAAAAAAAATAAAAATTACAAAGATAATTACCTAATTACAGTTTCTAAAAATAAATAAAAATAATTACACTATATACAAAGTTTTCTTCTTCACTTCGTTCGGATCTCTTTTCTTTCCTATTTTGGCTTTGCTTTTATTTTCAGCACTTTCTCTTTTCTTTCGCTCCACTCAAATCAAAGCAAACGAAATACCAAACCGCGTAAAAAGAAAAAAAAATAATAAAAAAAAATAAAACCTAAAAACAAATCTATACACAAGTCCGCGTCGGCGGCGCCAAAAATTGATGGTTTATTTTCAATGATGTTGTAGTAATAAGGGTAGTAAGATGTCGTTCACTCAGACTTGTAAAGATTGATTTCAGACTTAAAAATAAAGAAAATATATACAAAATGTGTCACGGGAAGAAGAGTTTCTTCGGGACTCGGATTTTACCGACTTTCATATTCAAGTGGTTCTAAATTAATCCTAGGCAATTATCGCTCAAAATAAAAGAAACACTAACTCTATTCTTTGCCAAAGTAGATTTCATAAAACATTATCTCAGAATCGTAAGCATGACACATCAAAAGTAATTTAAACTAAGCATGCGACATCGAGACAAAATAACAAATAATTAATAGAAATCATAAATCATTAAAAATTGGTGCAAAAAGTAATTAAGGAATTAATTTAATTTACCACATGATAAAATTTGACTCCGTCCGTCGTCCCGTAGATGGGGTTTAGCTCATCATGTTGGAAACACGCTCAAAATATGATTTTATTGATCAAAGGTGCTTACAAATGATGAAAAGGAGAGATATCAAATAAAAAACCGGGTTTGTAACAGATATAAGTGTTACAAACCTAATTGTTACAGAGAGCGATAACACCTTTCGTCACATACTATTCGTTTAAGTCTGCCACCAACTACGACCCACAAACACGAGTCGTTTACATTTGTTGAAGAACGACGGTTTCTGGCCGTCTGTTCTTCGTGTTCTTCAGGTGTAGCAGCAGCAGAAGCTTCTCTCTGCAACTTTTATTTTCTCGTTCTTTGGACGCTCTAAACTCTCCCCAAGCTCCTCAAATTCTCTCATTATACGGCTTTGAAAAAAATATTCTCGGGAATATTTTATGTCCATTTTTTGCTTCTACACGGCTTCAGATGGTGTAATTATTCCTTACTTAACTCCAACACGCTTCCTCGACGTGACCAAACACGAGCAGAGAACTCGTCAAAACACGATGTAATCCCGTGTTTTTTCTTCCCTGCGTTGTGTTGCTCGTGAACTTCAATCTCACGATGCAGCCAATTCTAACCGAACCAAGAGCCCATACCACCGTTAGGCTCTAACAGGTCTAACTATGAAGTTTGCCGATTTAGTCTCCTTCTTTCATGCCCAAAAGTCGATTCAAAAATCTGCCTGCTGAAGAACAATAATTTCCCGCCAAAACCAAAATTTGAAATGGAGAGGATGAAGTGCCCTGATCCAAAACATGGGCGCCTTTATCGTTGGGGTGCCCCGGGGTGCCCTTATCCAAAATGAGGGTGCCTTTATCACTTTTCTCCGGGGTGTTCCGAGCAACTTTTGAGTCTAATTTTCCAAAAATATTTATTTCAAAAAAATACCTAAAAATACATAAAAACACAATATTAGTACAAGAATCGAGTTCCAACAATACCAACACTGAGAACAATTCAGACACAAAAATGTGTCTATCAATTATCTTATGTTACACTGACTAATTCGTATTTATCAATTATCAATTACTAAAGTTTACTTAGTTAAATTTAGCTTTGATGATGATTGAAATACATAATATTTATCGATTATTCATGTGTATTACTTATCTTATGAGATTTGTTTTTCATTGTCATATTTTTAGAGATTAGAACGTATATCTCATATGTTCTTATAAATTACTCTCTTAACTTTTTTTGTTTGTAACTGGCTAAAGGAAGAGTAAACTATTATGAGAATTGCAGTGTTGATCTTTCCACGACTTCACATTTGTGTGCAGGGATTCCATAAGAGGGTTCTTAGTTTTTGTCTTATGTCCATGGAACCCTAACTGGCAGGGAATAAGATCGAGGATTTAATTCTATTTTCGTACATGGTTTGAGAAGAATCTTATGATGGATCGAAATCACCATTGTGGCGCCTAACCGTGCAGGCCATGACTCCCCGATGCGCCACTTTGACGCTAGTGATCTAACCTTAGAGCTTTACTTCACAATAGGCAAATGCACGTCCATTTTCCTTTGCGATCATGCTTAGTCAGCAAGCATGATGCCTTATGCATAGATTTCATACCGTTCTAACTCACCCTTGCTCTGGTAAGGTTATAAATCTATAAAGGTTAATGTTGATGCATTAATTATCACATGCATTATCGGCTTCCGAGTGTTTCTCAGGCATCAGGGATGCCTTAGACTAGAAAATAATCACCACTACGGGAAAATTAGTAATCTACAACTGTAGATTGACAACTCGTAAATTAAAAGTTGTAAAATGTAGTATGTTTTACAACTTTTTCCAACAAAAGCGTTGTCAAAGTAAAATATGTCCAACTCTTAGGACCAACGAGTTCCTAAGAGTAGTGACGAGAATCAGAACCACAACTTGTTGTGTGAAAAGGGTTGCAGAGAGAAGTGACCACCTTTAGAATTTACAACTCACATCCTAAAGGTAGTGAATGATTTTAAAACAACACTAATAAGAGTCGTTGAAGATAGGAAAAAAAAATTTGAAAAATGTTCTTATAGAGAATCGAACCCAAGCTTACTAGGTGTTAGTACAAGACGTCAACCATCTGCCTTGATTCATAATCTTTTGGTAGATTTGTGCTTTTTCTTTTAATCAACATTTGACCAACCTTTATAAGGGTTGTAAAATGAAAATTTACTAGGAAAAAAATTAGGCTAGGGTGAGATTCGAACTCGGGCCTCCTCTGTGTAGGGTTGGGATTCTAACCACCATTCCACGATTACATGTATGATTATCAAAGGACATCTACGTTAATATTTAACAATAATTTCAACTGAGCCTTAAAAAATGGCCGGCAAGTGCGCCATTTTGCACAGAAACATACAAGGCTTTCTCTGAATTATACAAGGACGACTGCAATCTCATTTCAATCAACACTCACAGCACCAGGTTGTATATTTGAAAATGTAAATGAATGAAACACGTGGAGGTGTATATTTATATGCTCAAAGTAGCGGATTCATGCAAATTTTGGTAAAGCAAACACAACAGTCATGAAGAAGCTGCAAATGCTAAAAGTTTCAGATATTATAGGAATGTGTTACTGTTTTCTCGCCAACTTTGAATTAGAGACCAACTCAATAAATCCCCTTTTCTCTCCTCCTTTATCCGGGCTTGAGACCGGCAATGAAATTATTCAATGGCGGAGTTAAAAAGGGGGGGTTCTTCTGAAGAGAAACATTCAATTTATCATACAAACAATATTATAAGTCATCAACATAGCATAATTTTAATTATAAAACAAGTCCAGACCAATTCATACTACACATAAAATGAAATCTTATTACATATGACTTTTTCCTAGATTTGTAATTAGATCAGCTATTTGATTTGCAGAAACTCTAACTTTTTCCTTTGCTGCAATGAAGATAGCATCTGAGGCCCATGTAAAATCTCCACATTCTTCACATACCAGGTAAGCTATGTGCTTATTGTGTTGATTGTTGCATATTTTTAGGTTGAGTTTGTTATTGCGAGGTTGAAGAGAAGCCTGTTGTATTGTTTAGCGGACAATTTTTAAAAAGTGATCATCTTCTCCACAAGCATCTGACTTTTCACTGATGGTAACAACAACAACTTGGCTTTGCAAGGGTCAGAAGCATCAGTAAACCATTCAAAATAGGTGCAGGTAGGTATGGTGCACTTGAAAAACATTTTTCCATAGGTTTCAGTTGTTTTAGATTGCAGAAATGCCCTCACACCATTACAAGGAACATGCTTACACCTAGAATAGAGCCAAGGACACACTTTTGTCTCATGAAACCCTTGTTCACACATAGCACACTCAGTTAGGTTTTTTTTCATTCTCATGTTATTGTTGCTGCTACTACTGCTACCTGGAGAATCTTTCACACCTCCACCCATGACTAATTCAGTGTTTTTAAAGCCTAATTGAAGAAAATTTCTCCACAGGCCTAATTTCGAAAATTTATGAACCCTAAGTGTTTTTAAAGCCTAATTCGGTGATGGCTAATTTACACATGATTGATTAGTGTTGATTAATAGATATATTGAAGCTAGGACTAATTTTAGCTGTATCATCATTCTCGGATCAATAGCGAGTTAAACGAAGGCGGGAAATCAAAAAAATAATAAAACCTAAAATGGGTTATAGAATCAAACCTTTTTTCCTTAACACATATCGAGAAGGTGTTGGTGGTGAAGAAATCTTGACTCAATCTATTGATGGGTTTTAAATTTTCGTAGTTAAGGAGATGAAGGAGGAGGTTTCTGCGGGAGATGGAGGAGAAAAGAAAAACGACGGAAAAGAAGATAAGTGGAGGAGAATAAGTGATGGGGAGATTGAATAGATAAGAAGAAAAAGATAAATAGATCTTACGCAACCCTTAGAAGAGTTGTAAAATGAAAAATAACTATGAAAAAAAAAAAAGCTGGTGAGAGTCGAACATGAGTCTCCATTTGCCAATATGACATTCAACCATCCTGCCACATTTATACATGTAATTATATTTACATTCTTTTATATATTAGACCAAATTTTTAAATTAGCCTTAAAAAAAAATGCCGACAAATGCACCATTTTTCTGAAGCATATAAGAAAGTCATCCAATGCACTGCAATCACATTTCAATCAACAATCACAATTGCAGATTCATGGAAGTTTTAGTGAATTGTACAAGGCCTGCAATCACATTTCAAATTCCATTAAGAAGCTGCAAATGCTTAAAGTTGTGAAGTATATTAAGCTGGAATAAAAAGTAAGACATTGATTTGCAAAATAAGTAAAGACATTCGGAAAAGCAAGCGCAACATCGGATACCGGCACATGATTATATGTAACCAATTTGAGAAAAATCGCATTTAGAACTCAATAAATCCCATTTTCTCTCCTCCTTTACCCGGGCTTGACCGGCATTGAAATGATGGCGGAGTTAAAAGGGGATTTCATCTCAGAGAAAAGCAGATAGCATATCATACCAACGATATTTCAAGTCATAATTAAAGAGAAATAAATAGCATGTCATTTTAAAAGCAAAAATACAATCGAAGCAAAATGAAAGAAACAAAATAGGTTGAGCATCTGTGGAAATGAAAAGAGTAATTAAACCCACCATCAGTGGCACTTCTTTTTCTTTTTCTTATTCTTGTTTTTTTTCTTCTTTGTCGGAACCACTAAGATAGGTTCAGCATCAGTTCTTGCATAAATCTCGGTATCATCATTCATTTTGTAAGCCAAGAGTTGAAGGTTCCCTTTGGATGGCAACTTGTGTCTTCTGTTCATTGTATTCCTCTAATTCATGGAAACCCCTTGGTGGTGGTTTTAACATCACAAACCAATTCGATGCATCGACTCTCGAGAATAGAAAACTTGTCGGGCTTGTGACGCTAAAATGAATGGATCATTTTGATATTGGTTCTTATCTTTGACGTAAGTTGACCAATGTAAAACCTTTTTCTATCTTGACACCAAAATAGGTGTGAGCCAGTCACATTTGAATAAGGGAATTTGAAACATATGTTGGTAGTCCAACACGAGAATTTGTTCTAAAACGCCATAGAAACCACTACTTATTTGTGATGATGCAACTAAAGATTTTGATTCAATTGAAACACCGGTGTTTTGCGTGACTCTTTGAATATCCTTAGTAACAAACCTTGACCCATTTATTTGCAAGCCTTTATATGATACACATTTTTCTAAAGGACCATGTGACAACCACCGTCTTGTATTTGATCTTGACATGCCTTGACCAATTTGCATTTTAACCTATCAATAAAATTTAGTTAGCGAGAACACAAGTGACCACGGTAATGGGCGCAAGCTCTATGTTTTGGCTTGGTAAGATCTAATTAAGAAGTGAATGATGATTCATCTCTAATTAAGCTCTATGTGGGTAATGCTAAAAAGAGGTACTACGTACTCGGGAAAAATGAATCTAATAAATTGAAAACATATATAACAAATAACCAAGTGGCGTTGCACGTACCTTTTGCTTTAACCAATCTGCAAATGTTTCGAGTGTATGGAAAGGAGTTGGTCTTCCTTTGGAAGTATCGGAAGATCTTAACTCATCCATATGCATTCTAATAAGAAAAATTTTAATGTGGACAAGATTAAGTAAAACACAAGTGCTTATCTGCTAACAATTTTAAATGAACATATAACTTGAGTCATACTTACGTTATATATGGTTCAATTGCTGCCGTGTTAAAAAGCACATATCTATGAGCAATCTTTAGCATATCACTACCAATATACACTTGAACGCCTCTAGAAAGAGGACGCCTGCCGGTGTGGAATCATGTTGAATGTCTTCATTATGGCTTTGATTTACTCCTCCTTGAGAATGTTTGTCCCCATGAACATCAAAATACAGCGCACTCCATTCCCGGGTAACACTCTGCTATACATGCTTCGGGTTGTGCGTAATTATTTACGTATTCTTTGAATGTCTTCATATACTGCGACAAACCAAACTTCTAATTATTAGCACCAAACTCCCATTTACAGAACAAAACTATAACATTGTACTTAAAATAACTAAAAAAATATTCATACTAATGAAACAATTACCTTTCAAATGGATACATCCAACGATATTATGCGGGTCCACCTAACCGCACTTCTCGAGCTACGTGAATTGTCAAGTGTACCATCACATCAAAAAATGATGGAGGAAGTACATCTCAACATACACAAAGTCTCGGCAATTTCATCTTCAAGTTCTAACAATCTAGTGAGATCAAGCTGCCCTTTGGCATATTTCGTTAAAATAAGAACATAACCGATTTATGGCATTACTTGGCCCATCAGGTAAAAGTCCTTTCAAAGCTACGAGGTAATATTTGTTGCATCATAACATGGTAATCATGAGCCTTAAGGACACCCAAGCAACCATCTTTCGAGAAATGCCTCCTAAGATCAGAACTATACCCATATGGAACCTTGATTTCTCATCCTATTATAGAATCTGACCTTTCCCTTATCGCTTAAGTTACATGGTCTTTGGAGGAAGCCAAGTTTTGCCATTTTTGACTATTAAATGCAATTCTTCTTTGATTCCCATACTTTTGGATCATTACGGGACTTTAAGCCATCTTTTGTTTTGTTCTTTATATTCAATAGAGTACCAATGACACTCTCACAGACGTTTTTTCCGTATGCATAACATCAATATTGTGTCGTAGTAATAATTCCTAAGAAGGAAGGAATAACATAAAAAGTATGAGCAAGTCACTTGAGTTGTACATTTCATAAATGAGATTTAACATGCGAGATGGGAATGTAAGGTGAAAAGAAGATAATCGAGGTTATAAGTTACCTTCAGTAAGGCAAGTCGAAAAATATTGGCCGTTTGTTGAATATCGGATGGTCATCATCCGTGCACCAGAACTAGGACCGGCACTCATCCGGCATCGGTAGCAACTTGCCTTTTCCGCTTCCCATGATTAGATTTCCGTCATTTGCACTGTTGCCGCACTACTCGACCCTTTTACTGCTTCTTCTTATTCTTCTTCTTTTCCTCTTTCTCTTTCCTTTTCTCCACCTCGTTACCTTCGCTTTTCCAAAGTCATTTACAATCTTGCTCGACGTTCAAAAGCCTCGGCACTAGACATAGTAGGTGGCTTTTCCTTTGTCTCAATCTCTCCATTGAAACATGCTTTCTTCTTAGTCGATCGAAGAGGATGATTATGAGGTAGAAATCTCCTATGATTCATGTAAACAGTTTTACGACTAAATGGCAACCAGGTTGAAAGAGTATTATCACCCACAGAGAGGCGGTGACTTCCCTTTATATGTACATCCGAGATAGGTTACCATAAGCAGGAAAATCATTTATCGTCCACATTAATAATGCCTTCAAATTGAACATTGTCTTACTAAATGCATCATAAACCTCCACGCCGTTTTCCCATAACTTAATCAGATCATCAATCAGTGGTTGCAAGTATATATCGATGTCTCTACTGGTTGTTTCTTTCTGGAATCAGCAAGCTTAAAATAATATTGTCGCCTTGCATACACCGTTGAGGGGGAAGATTATATACCACAATCATCACCGGCCAACAAGCGTGGGTTGGGGAAAGATCGCCAAGCGGATTAAATCCATCGCAGCAAGCCCAAGACGCAAATTACGCGATTAAGAAGCAAACTCGGGAACTTTGTGTCTATGTGCTTCAAGCCAAAGAATCCGTTGGATGACGCATCTTACCATCTTTACTCTTATGAGTCGCGTGCCATATCAGCTCTTGAGCTAGCTCTGCTGATTTATACATTCTCCTTAATCTCGGCACAATGGGGAAGTATCTAAGCACCTTCTTTGGTATCTTCTTTTTGGGCTTGTCTACCATGTCGGCATCATCCATGTTAGATGTGTCTTCCTTCCACCTAGAATAGTGACATTTAGGACATTCATCCTCGTCTTTCAACTCATTTCTAAACAAACAACAATCATTCGACATGCGTGTATTTTCTCATAAGTGAGTTGGAAAGCTTTGACAACTTCTTCACTTCATAAGTTGATTTAGGAAGACAATGACACAGGGGCAACACAGAACCAATTGTCTTGAGAAGATCATCAAAAGCCCTTCGAGATAAACCATTTCTTGTCTTGTGCCTATACAACTCGGTAGTCATGCTTAGCTTTGTGTGTGTAGTACAACCGAGGGTATAAAGGGAAGTCGGCCTCTTCAATCTCGTTTATCGGCAACTCTTCGTCGTGGTTTGGAAACCCTTCGTCTGCCTAGGTTCACAAACCCCTTGCCTTCAGTTCGACATCACCTTCAACATTAGCATCTGTCCACATACGGTAGAAAGTACGTTGACGTGTTGCTCCCTCGTCATGAACATTATTAAAATTGCTAATCTTCTCCCTGTGAAGAACCCACTCGGTGTAAGTAGGATCCATACCCCGTTTTAGCAAGTGCATATGTATTGTACCGGGAGGAAGTGGCGCAGCAAGATTCTTACAATCCACACAAGGACAACTAAACTTAGAAGGATTTCCAAGTTTCTCATGAGCCAACTCTACGAACTTCTTTCTTTGCATCCTGGTATGGAACTTCCCCCTACATTAAAACTCCAATGGTTAGACGTACTAAGATCGATTAATCTCATTATGAGACATATATACCCTGTAGAGACGAGTTATGACTTGGCTTTACCTTGGCCATGAAACCAATCCTTATTCATCATTTTACAAGTCAAGAGTCGATCTGGTTTTGAAGTTCAATATGAATCTTTATTTCCTTCCACTTGTCAATGAAAAACATTCTCATATTAAAACATGTATAAACTTTTTCCTTTGTTATTTTCTTGCCGGGAAGGATTGAGCAATCTCTGATTATTCCAGGCATCGAATGACAACAAATGGACGCAAATGATGGTACAAACAATGACACAATTTTGCGGGATGCCCTATCAAAAATATAAGTCATAAAACCTATGCGAGGCATCTCATTTTGGAGCCATCACCACCAATAACGAATAATTTTATC
Organism: Papaver armeniacum; assembly: GCA_023531295.1. Classification (NCBI taxonomy): domain Eukaryota; kingdom Viridiplantae; phylum Streptophyta; class Magnoliopsida; order Ranunculales; family Papaveraceae; genus Papaver; species Papaver armeniacum. The sequence goes on from JAJJWW010019438.1 coordinate 26,211, forward strand.
AAAGATTCAAAATGGGCACCAAGTTGACATTATACGGGCGAGAAAACTACACCAAATTACACACATAAATATAATCTGCATAGTTGCGGGGGTGGCATTTGGTCGAAGCGGTACATATAATGGCCAACTAGTGCGTACATACCATCGATTAGCTAGACTTATTTTCGCAAAATTTGTACTTCTGCTCCCTATACGATTATTTGAATACTGCAAAAATCAAACAACACCAAAAACTTAATTTCAACCATTTGCAGAATTGAATGCATCTAAACATGAATTAAATTCGAACAACACCAAAAAAAAATTAATGTAACGGTTTGAAATGATTGAAATTAAATGCAACCCTAAAAATTTGATCCAGGCCAATCATCAAAATTTAATGCTACCAAATCATCAAACAAATTAAATGCAATGATTGATTTTTTTATTAAAAGCGAATTTAATGCAACCCAATCATGAAACCCTAAATTTAATGCAAATTGAGATGAAACTATTACAAAAAAAAAAAAAAATTAAAGCAATCGATTCTGAGACCCAATTACAAGATCGATCGGTTGATGGGAAGCTCGATTTGTTGATGGAGAAGCTCGATTTGTTACGAGAGGTTAAGAAACTCGATCTGTTGATGGAGAAAAAAACGATATGTTGATGAAAAAACTCCTTTTCATAGATCATTCGCTCGATTTGTTGATGATCTTGACTTGTAATGGTTTGATTGATTGTGTTTCGGCGAGATGAGGAGCTGGTTTTACGTAGTTGAAGAAAGATAAAAGAAGAAGCGAAAGGCGAAAAAGAAAAGAAGTGGTGGAGGAAAGAAAAAACAAACGGATAAAAAGGAAAAAAATAAAAACAATGGACGGTTAGAGATCGATGTAAGGTTGAAATAGGCAATTTGGAGATTGAAATGGAAGTTGTGATGCGAGAAATTTTTTTCTTGGCCCTTTCACATTTGTTAGAAATAGTCGTCATAGGGGTTTTTCGTCTTTGAAACTTTTTAAACCTGCTAAATTTTTTCACTTCTGCTAAGTTTTTCACTTATAAAAGGTTTTTACCAAAATTTTTTTAACTTCAGCTAAATTTTTCACTTCACTTTGAGCAATCTACAAAGAAATTTTTACGGTATCGGCGAGTATCTACATGGAATCTTACGGTCATCTTTGTTGGACTCGTCGTTCTTACGAAGGAATCTTATCTATATTGGCCGAGTTTTCGATCTCGAGCAAGATTCTTTCTCGAACTGGTGAAATCTAGGGTTTGGTTACGGTATCGGCGAGTATCTACATGGAATCTTACGGTCATCTTGTTGGACTCGTCGTTCTTACGAAGGAATCTTATCTATATTGGCCCGAGTTTTTACTTCTCAAGAGCAAGATTCTTTCTCGAACTGGTGAAATCTAGGGTTTGGTTACGGTATCGCGAGTATCTACATGGAATCTTACGGTCATCTTTGTTGGACTCGTCGTTCTTACGAAGGAATCTTATCTATATTGGCCCGGTTTTCGATCTCAGAGCAAGATTCTTTCTCGAACACAGTGAAATCTAGGGTTTGGTTACGGTATCGGCGAGTATCTACATGGAATCTTACGGTCATCTTGTTGGACTCAAATCGTTCTTACGAAGGAATCTTATCTATATTGGCCCGGTTTTCGATCTCGAGCAAGATTCTTTCTCTGGTGAAATCTAGGGTTTGGTTCGGTATCGGCGAGTATCTACATGGAATCTTACGGTCATCTTTGTTGGACTCGTCGTTCTTACGAAGGAATCTTATCTATATTGGCCCGATTTTACTTCTCCGAGCAAGATTCTTTCTCGAACACTGGTGAAATCTAGGGTTTGGTTACGGTATCGGCGAGTATCTACATGGAATCTTACAGTCATACTGTTGGACTCGTCGTTCTTACGAAGGAATCTTATCTATATTGGCCCAGTTTTCGATCTCCGAGCAAGATTCTTTCTCGAACACTGGTGAAATCTAGGGTTTGGTTACGGTATCGGCGAGTATCTACATGGAATCTTACGGTCATCTTTGTTGGACTCGTCGTTCTTACGAAGGAATCTTATCTATATTGGCCCGATTTTCGATCTCAGAGCAAGATTCTTTCTCGAACTTTGGTGAAATCTAGGGTTTGGTTACGGTATCGGCGAGTATCTACATGGAATCTTACGGTCATCTTTGTTGGACTCGTCGTTCTTACGAAGGAATCTTATCTATATTGGCCCGAGTTTTCGATCTTCAAGAGCAAGATTCTTTCTCGAACACAGTGAAATCTAGGGTTTGGTTACGGTATCGGCGAGTATCTACATGGAATCTTACGGTCATCTTGTTGGACTCGTCGTTCTTACGAAGGAATCTTATCTATATTGGCCCGGTTTTACTTCTCAGAGCAAGATTCTTTCTCGAACACGGTGAAATCTAGGGTTTGGTTACGGTATCGGCGAGTATCTACATGGAATCTTACAGTCATCTTTGTTGGACTCGTCGTTCTTACGAAGGAATCTTATCTATATTGGCCCGTTTTACGATCTCAAGAGCAAGATTCTTTCTCGAACTGGTGAAATCTAGGGTTTGGTTACGGTATCGGCGAGTATCTACATGGAATCTTACGGTCATCTTTGTTGGACTCAAATCGTTCTTACGAAGGAATCTTATCTATATTGGCCCGATTTTCGATCTCAGAGCAAGATTCTTTCTCGAACCTGGTGAAATCTAGGGTTTGGTTACGGTATCGGCGAGTATCTACATGGAATCTTACTGGTCATCTTTGTTGGACTGCAAATCGTTCTTACGAAGGAATCTTATCTATATTGGCCCGATTTTCGATCTCAGAGCAAGATTCTTTCTCGAACTTTGGTGAAATCTAGGGTTTGGTTACGGTATCGGCGAGTATCTACATGGAATCTTACAGTCATCTTGTTGGACTCGTCGTTCTTACGAAGGAATCTTATCTATATTGGCCCGGTTTTCGATCTCAGAGCAAGATTCTTTCTCGAACTGGTGAAATCTAGGGTTTGGTTACGGTATCGAGTATCTACATGGAATCTTACGGTCATCTTGTTGGACTCGTCGTTCTTACGAAGGAATCTTATCTATATTGCCCGAGTTTTCGATCTCAGAGCAAGATTCTTTCTCGAACCTGGTGAAATCTAGGGTTTGGTTACGGTATCGGCGAGTATCTACATGGAATCTTACGGTCATCTTTGTTGGACTAAATCGTTCTTACGAAGGAATCTTATCTATATTGGCCCGATTTTACTTCTCAGAGCAAGATTCTTTCTCGAACCCAGTGAAATCTAGGGTTTGGTTACGGTATCGGCGAGTATCTACATGGAATCTTGGTCATCTTGTTGGACTCGTCGTTCTTACGAAGGAATCTTATCTATATTGGCCCAGTTTTACTTCTCCGAGAAAGAATCTGGTGAAATCTAGGGTTTGGTTACGGTATCGGCGAGTATCTACATGGAATCTTACGGTCATCTTTGTTGGACTCGTCGTTCTTACGAAGGAATCTTATCTATATTGGCCCGATTTTACTTCTCAGAGCAAGATTCTTTCTCGAACTTTGGTGAAATCTAGGGTTTGGTTACGGTATCGGCGAGTATCTACATGGAATCTTACGGTCATCTTGTTGGACTCGTCGTTCTTACGAAGGAATCTTATCTATATTGGCCCGATTTTCGATCTCAAGCAAGATTCTTTCTCGAACTGGTGAAATCTAGGGTTTGGTTACGGTATCGGCGAGTATCTACATGGAATCTTACTGAGTCATCTTTGTTGGACTCGTCGTTCTTACGAAGGAATCTTATCTATATTGGCCTAGTTTTACTTCTCAGAGCAAGATTCTTTCTCGAACTTTGGTGAAATCTAGGGTTTGGTTACGGTATCGGCGAGTATCTACATGGAATCTTACGGTCATCTTTGTTGGACTCGTCGTTCTTACGAAGGAATCTTATCTATATTGGCCCGATTTTCGATCTCAGAGCAAGATTCTTTCTCGAACTTTGATGAAATCTAGGGTTTGGTTACGGTATCGGCGAGTATCTACATGGAATCTTACGGTCATCTTTGTTGGACTCGTCGTTCTTACGAAGGAATCTTATCTATATTGGCCCGATTTTCGATCTCCGAGCAAGATTCTTTCTCGAACCTGATGAAATCTAGGGTTTGGTTACGGTATCGGCGAGTATCTAAATGGAATCTTACAGTGATACTGTTGGACTCGTCGTTCTTACAAATGGTTTTATTGTAATTGTTTGTAATCCAACGAACCAAATTTAAGGAAATCAAATCACAAGCCAATCTAACGGTGAGGAAGCCTTGTTTGGTTTACCAAATTGTGTGTTTTCTTCTCAATCCGTATGCTTTGTTTCAACCAATGGGATTGTCAGATTTTAATCTAACGGCTACAAAAAGTACCATGCGGATTGTGTGTTTCCCACCCAAACAGCCCCGCCTAAATTTGGGCACATCCTTACAGATTTTGAACCAAATTTTGTTTCCCACCCAAACAACCCCTAAAGAAAAGAATTTTGACCAAAAATTTCTTCTCATTTCTCTCATTTTTTCTCTCTCTCTCTTCGTTTTTTCTCTCTGTCTCTGAGAAGATTTTCTCTCATCAAACCCTAACTAGATTTTGAAACCCAACTTCACCTCAAACCCAAACTTCATCTCACACTCTAATCGATCTCAAGAAACACAACATCACCCCAATCTCTGATATTAAACCGTAGCTTCAAGCTGCGCGATTTACATCTTAACTCAAACTCGGGTATAAATCTCACTGTAAAGATGTATTTGTCATTTTCTATTGGTTTGATTTGATTTGAATTTTTTTCATTATCTTCGTGATTTCTGATTAGGGTTTTATTTTTGAACCGAGTTAGGGTTTATATTTTGAACCGATTCATATGATTTCTTTCGTTTTGTTTGGTTATAGCAAATACCCTTTGTAATAGGTTGTATAATCGTCGGAGAAAATTTGATTTATTCGAAAACATCTCTAAATTCTGTGACTCGGACGAGTGAGAACCAATTCATGCTTGTTCTTCAATCTTGTTTGCGATTGTTATGTTTTCGATTTGATTCTTGATATGCAATATGTAAGTTTTCAATTAAATTTAATTTTCATAACATGTAGTAGTTTCATTTTTGAATAAATTACCAAAATTGTGTTTTCTTCTAACTCTATAAACATGATGCTTGTTTTTGAAACCATCAAGTGAATCTGTAATTGCCATTTGGTTGGAGTACCGAACTCTGGCTCATTCTCAACCGAGAATTGCGCGGGGCCGGTATCCCAACCAATGGTTGTCGATTGCTTGGCGGTTATTTTAAGTTTGATTTATAACATTATAGTTTGTTTTTGATACCTTGATTCAAATGTGGATTGCTAAAGTCTTATATATTTTTGCAAGGTTTGATGAGAGCTACGAGCACTCTCTTTCGTATGAGCAAAGCAATTGCTTAAGTTCTCAAGCAATGGATTTGCTCATAAAAAGAGTGCACCAACTCTTAAAGCCTCGAGTGATTCACATGTGGTGATTTGTCATGTACAATGGTGATTTCTTATCCGATGAGATATGGTGCAATATTTAGAGTTTAACTTTTGGTTAAGTTTTTGTTGTAGATGCGTAGTGTGGAAGGAGGTGAAGATCAATTTTATGCGCAATGGTGAAGAATAATAAGGTGAAGACTTATATATCTTATGGTTGAGTTTAATTTTACGTATTTAGTGTAAATGATGTTCTTTCAATCCTTTTGATTAACTTATTTTACTCTATGTTACGGAGTTAACGATGAAGCAAAGAGCAAGATTCCAGTCCCATCTCCCAAAAAGGTAGTAAGCAAGAATTTGGTAGTATCTCCCAAAAAGGTAGCAAGTAAGCAAGCAAAAGCGTCAGAGCCAAAATCGATTCTGTCGCGGCTGCTTGCTATGAAGTACGTAGTAATAAATCTCTTATGATTCGGTTTATTTTTACTTGTTTCAATCACTTTATTTACCATCTCCTTTTGATTAACATAGTTCGAGTTTATTTTGCGAGATCATTTTGAAAGATAAGAGTAAAAAGTCTCATGGCAAACAAACTCCTAAGAAGAAGAATAAGAGTTGAGCTTCTTGAAAGTGAAAAGCTTCCAAGGCGATCATCCCTAGGTTTAAGAACAACTCGGAGGATTCACAGACTGCTGAAAAGACTACTCCATCACAATCACCAATAAAGAAAACTCAAAGTGCGGTTGAACCACCCATTTGAAAAGCCTACTCCAACACGATCATCACTGAGGAAAGGAAAAGTTCGGTTAGTGGAACAATCTCAACCAGGAGCATCTCAAGCTGCACCTTCTCTTTGAACCCTCTGTTGAGCAGTCCAGGCCATTAGAATCTCCATTTGCACCCTTAAGCGAGGAAGTCGTTCCCAAGCGAAGAGTTGCAAAGCGAAAATTGTACACGGGGCCATGTCCGAATGTGAAACTCGGGAATCTTTGATGATACTTTATCAGATTTTGAAGAGGAAGAAGAAGAAGATGAAGAACTTGAACAAGAGAGAGATGTTGAGGTGGAAAAAGAAAACACGGAAAATGATAATGATGTTAGCGTGAATGATGCAAGAAGCTGAAAATGGCTGAAGCTCATCGGGTATATGACTCTTTTGCTTAAGTTACTTTTCCATCCTTAAGTATTTTCACTCTGAATTATACGATAAAATATGAGCAAGTCACTGAGTTGTATCCTTATTTAGTTTTCCATCCTTAACTCTTTTGTAGGCAAAACCCAAAAGAAATACGTTCCTCGCGGCCCCACAAGGATGACAGCACTAGGGCTAATGACTAATAAGAATGGCAAGGAAGGTTGTGAGCTTTAACAATAAGGATCAGCCTGTTGGTGATCCTTCGGTGCAGCTTGCTAGTGTGTTGGGTGTTTTAGTTAGGCGTAACATCCCATTAAAGCACAAGGACTGGAGACTTGTCCCTAGAGAGGCCAAAGATAACATATGGGCGATTATCATGGTAATTTCTTGACTCTTCAACTCTTTTACTTTTATAATGTATTTAGAAGTTTTATACACCATCCATTATCTCTTTAACTCTTGTAACTATTTTGCTTGTATTTGCAGCAAAGGTTTATTGTCGATGATTTTTACAAAGACTATTATCTTGGGAAGATGGGAAGTTATACGAAAGAGGCTAGGTCTAGGAAAATTTGGTAAAATCCTCGCCTTGGATGGGCTAGAGGAAGAAGAAAGGCAGGATGAAGCTAAAAGACTTTGAAACCGAGAGAATAATCTTTGTGAATGAGTGGGAAGAGTTTGTGGCACATGTTTGCTCGGAGGGATTCGAGTAAGTGTTCATATCGCAATAAGTTAAATTATTTTTGTGTTTCAGCCCTTGTACATTCTTTGTTGTTTAGTTAATGATATTCCGTTACTTCATCAGGCAAAAAGATTGCAGATGCAACAAGTTAGAGAGAAATACACCACTCCACACACTCTCAGTAGAGGTGGTTATGCGAGACTCGAGGCTAAAATGGTAAGTTGTGTATTTTTATTCCTATGTTCATTATAGGGTAATTGTATTGAAATTATATGCTAACTAGCTGGATAACATATTGTTTGCAGCAAAAGCGATTGAATACAAAAGAAGACATTGATAGAGTCGAACTTTGGATAACGAGTCACAAACCGAAGGAAGGAAGGAACCTAATCCTGGAAATATGGAGGCTTTAGTGAGAACTCAACTCATATTTCTCTTATATTTTTGTTAATTTATTTGCTTAATATATATGTGTTCGAATGATGCAAAAATGTGACTAATTGGGTTGCTTTTGCACTAATGCGGGGAAAGAATTGATAGAGCTGCACAAGAGCATGGTGCGATGTTGGATCATACGTGACGAGACGATCTTCTCTCCAAAGCTCTTGGTGACGACAAACCCGGGGAGGCCGAGAGGTATTGGCTATGGAGCGACAAAGACAAAGATGGTTGTCAAGAGCCATTACAAAAAGATCATCAAAGAGTGCAAGGATAGTATGAGTGAAATGAATGCGAGACTTGCACTTTATTAGAAAGGTGAGATTATAATAATCGCTTTTGTTTCTTTTAGTTGAAAAATTTAAACTCGCGTCTCATCTGCTTTGGTTTGATGTTGGTATAGGAAAAAACCTCGAGATGCGTCTCTGCTGCCATGATGGCTCACACTTGAACAAGGCCAGTCCAATTGTAAGTGTGTTTATGTTTCTATAAAAGCTATTTGGTTAGTCTCTATTGCTCCCATTATGAGTTTCGATGTTCTTGTTGTATTTTCTGTAGTCCGGAAATGCTAGCAACACCCATGGTTTTGCTAGCTCAAGTAGGACATTTCCCGGTTTGCAAATGACAGTCCCGGTTAGCGAGACCAAGGGTGGAGGAAGCGCTAGGGAAGGGTAAAGCTTGCAGATTGCTCAGTTGGTACAATGAGAACGAGGTTATTCTTGACGCAATTATTCTTGAAAGCAGATCCAAAGATGGAGTGCCATGGAGTGCCAATAGGTTTCGGCGCGTACAAAGTATTTGTGACTACTTCTCGTGTTGATGATGCTCATCTCTACAAGCCATCGGGTGACTTGAAGCGTGTTATACATCTTTTGTAGGAACTTATGTCACATGGTCCAAGGATCTAATAATGCACTGCCATCGATAATCTGTTACTTTGTTTGGGGTATGTTTCATGAGACAATGGTTATTTTTGTGTTGCTTTCATCGAGTTTAAAACAATGACAATGACAATGAGTGTTTAGGAAACAATGATGATCATTAACTTGTTTATATGTTGATCTCTGTTACATTTTAATGGTTTTTATATGAATGAATGGAAGTATATTTATATATATTTGTGTGAATCGAAAAGCAATTTTATATATTTTTTTCTAAAATGTAAAAGAATCACAACTGCTAAACATGGTTGGAAAAAAAGGTGATCACTACACAGGATATGGGTTGTGAAATATTTTTATGCTACACAGGATATGGGTTGTGAAACAGTAATTATACAACATAAAAAAACATTGTGATACATTTTTATGCTACACAGAGTAAGGGTTGTGATATGAAAATAATGGTTGTCATACTTGTTTCTGCTACACATCGTATTTGTTGTGAAACAATGCCTTTGGATTGTGAAACAAACTTCTACTACACATACAAAGGTTGTCATACACGTTTACGCTACAAAAGTAAAGGGTTGTGAATAACATGTCTTACTACTATAATCTTGGTTGTCATACGAGTTTCTGCTACACAAGTAAACTGTTGTGAATATGATGTCATACTACTATGAACTTGGTTGTGATACGAGTTTCTCCTATACATATTTTTGTTGTGTAAGAAGTACTTACAACCCAAGTAATAATTGTGAAACACTTCTTAGACTACGCTTCCATAAGTTGTGATATGGGTTTACGCTACACTACCCTCTTGTTGTGAAACACTTTGGTTGGGAAAGTCCTACAACCATAATAATAGTTGGGAGAATGGTATATACACAACCATTATATTGGTTGTGTTAGATATTTCTAAGACTTATAACTTTGTTGTGAAACAAATTATTACAACCTCTTGATGAGTTGTGTGAGATGTTGTGATAATTTGGATTAAGTATCACAACCGAAGCAAGTGTTGTATAATATTGAACCACAACCAAGTTTACGACTCTAGCTTACGAGTTGCAAACAATTGAAGACTTTCTACAACCCCCCCCTTGTGCAACCTATCAATAAACGTCGTCTTATGTGGTACCACAACTGATTTCCGGGGTAGTTAATCGCTGTTTTCCGTAGTGCACCTCACAATTAGATTATATGAGCGAAAAAGTCTTAGAACTTTGATGCTGCAACTCATTATGGGTGCCTACATACCCTCCTCCATACCTTGAGGGGATCAAACTGACTGTAGTTCATTTACGTAGGGAAAAGAACCTAAAGCCAACTCATGCTGCAAGGCGAAAACCAAGCAATTTCCTAGTCCATATAGGCCATAAGGTCCTTTGCAAATGATGCACAAGAATGTTTATCATTGGCTTTTTATTCGTGTTGCACCATCATGATGCAATCTTAGTTCGCAACGTCGCAGGGCTGATACCTGAGCATTATGAAGCACTCTTGACTAAGTTACGCGTCATAATAATACTTTCACATCATACAAACTTTTCTGGCTAAGCTACAAAGTTATATTAGCGCATGCACCTTCAACCGATTACCCCTGACCAGTAAAACGGAGATGCGCTAATAGCTTTACTCCTCCCTAGTCTGCCGAGTATAGCCGAATGGACAATGAATTATCAGCCCGGGCCCAGTAGCATGTATCGGTCCAATAAAAAGCCATTTCATTTCATCTTTATATATGAAAAAAAGAAAAACTCCCAAACCTAATTCACAACTTCATTCCGTGGAATTTCGTCAAAGCGAAAATTGAACCATCGCCACCACTAGTTGTGCTACCGCTACCGAATAAAGTGAAAGTTGAATGAAAGGAGGAAGAAAGAATTTGAAGAGAGCAGCTGAAGAACAAGGATTGACCTTAAAAGAAGGCCAACGCGTTATGCAAGTCGTATCTCTACGAGGATCTAACTCCATTGAGGTATTCATTCATTCCAATTTTTTCAACTTATTGATAGATTGATAGGATGTTGGCTCCAGTGAATTGAATTGTCTCTCTATGATTGTTTGTTTGTTATTAGGTATTAGATGCCGATGGTAAGAAATTGCTTGCACTCTTTCCTGCCAAATTTCAAAAGAGTATGTGGATTAAGCGAGGTTGGTTTCTATATAATGTAGTGAATTAGCTTGTAATTTCAGAACAGCACAAATTCAGAGCTCATTGTCTCCTTGGAGAATTCAATTGGATATGAATCAGCTTTTGTTGATTTTCGTTTGCAGGAAGTTTTGTTGTGGTTGACGCAGGACGGATAGAGGAAGCTATTGAAGCTGGTAGTAAGGTGGCTTGTATTGTTACACAAGTTCTATTCTATGAACAACTTCTTCTGCTACAGAAATATCCAGAATGGTTAGCCCTCTTTATCTATATTCTCCTTGCCAACTAGTTAAAATGTATTTGTATTAGTGACAAGTATGGCTAGGACTTTAAATTTCTGATTGAACATAGGGGCGCAATCTGTGCTACTTGCACCGGATAATATACTAAAAGTTGAAAATATTTGTTCAGTTGATAAGTAAACTAGACAGTTGATGGAGGGACGCTAGGAATATTACAATTTAGTGTTGATTAAGTCAAATAATTCTAGGTGCTTATGGAGTTTAAAGAAACAATACTAGTTCATTGATACTACTCTTTGAATGGTTTGGTTGTGGTTGTATTTCATTCGCACCTGATTAGGCTCAGAATGATAACGGGTTTTTCTTTGAAGGGGGTGATGCTGTTGAGGGAGGGAGGGAGGGATTTTCTTTGAAATCTTTTATTGGTTGTATGTAACGGGTTTTTCTTCGAATCCTTTCAGTTCAAGGAATGTGTTAGTAGTACAATAATAGGAGTAGATAGTATTCGACCAAAGAAAGAAAAGGAAGAATCAGATGAGGGAGGGAGGGAAATTGCAATATCCACAATGACTTAATGTGTGTCGGTTGCTTGATTTTTAAAATTTATTATCCTTGTACATTTTGTCGATGCTCAGTAGGAGAATGCTATGAATAGGCAAGGAAAATTTTGTCATATGCAGGGGGGAAATTTTTGCTATGAATTATTCTTAGAACGTTTTGTTGCGCGTTTTATGATTTAGTCTTATCTTAATGGATAAATGTAATCCTGACTTTAACAAACTTATTTTCTTGTATAAGAACATAAAAACAGGGTCTTAGTAGTATGAGCAGGAAATATTATGTGAAATGGAGAGCTTTCCTAGTATTCCTATGCTCATAACCTTCTAAGTCGTTTTCTTACTTCTCAGCTGATATTCTTTTAACTGTCATTGTGAGATTTATCGTTTGATTTCGATTTGCTGAATTCGTTTGATAGGAAGAAAAACTGGGATCTACCTAGAATTGTTAAGTATGCGATTCATGACCCAAGAATTGTTATATGAATCAATATTGTTGTTATTTGAAAATAAGAAAGAGTAAAATACTTGGCTCTAGTTTAATGGGTGGATTCCCCTTTTGGAGTTGCTTAAACTAAAATTGGCAGCAGATAGCTTTAACGGGATTTATAATATATCTTGTACAGATTGAAGCAGCAGCAGATAGCTTTAATCTGTTATCTTGGTACAATCATCATAAGCAGCAGCTGGTTTAGTTTTTTGGTTTCTGCTGCTCGGATCGACCCCTGCACTGTAATTATCCATGGCAATATGTTTTGCAATGTTTTCCTCCTTTGGTAACATGGCATTTTTCTTATTATAATTTTCTGTGATGATATTTTGTATGTTGGTCTATATTCTGCAATTGTAGATGATGATCTCTTTGGTGACTGAATATGCGTGACATTTGATTGGGGGCATACCCACAGTCTCTTTCAAATATTTTTAACTCTTTCAAATGTAGAAAGAGTAAATTTTGACAGTCTTAACTGATCTAACTAGAATTCTCTTGGTCTCCGAATGCAGGCCAGAGATCTTCAAAGTAACGAGTACAGAAGAATCAAATGCCCATCCACAAATATCCAATTCCCAAGCTGCTCAGGAATTGAACTCCAGCGAAGACGAAGATGACGATGGGCTTCCCCCTTTGGAAGCCAATACAAACAGAAATAGACCCGCTGAGCTGGATCCAGAACCAGATTCAGAATCAGAATCAGATTAATATTTGGATTTCTAAACTAGGACATGTAAAACTTGACATCTCTGATTATAATGTTCAACTGGGGTCAACATACTTTCTCCTACAAGCAGCAAGAGGCTTTGCAACAATTGGCTGTTGTAGTCTGCAATGCACTTCCCTCACAATCGGGTTGCCGCTTACACTCCAGTGTGCATTCTAGAAAAATTCTGGTAGTCTGTGTTGTATGAATTTTTGCATCAGCAGGCCTTTTTTTCCTTTTTGTCTTCAACTATGTTAAACATGGAGAAATATTCTTAGTGTCCAATGCTGTTTTCTCAAAATTGATAAAATGTACAGTATATTGATGATGTCGTGTTTCTTGTGGTTGTGTGTCCTAAAAAATTATCATATCGGCGATACTCCATTACATAATGGTACCTGAAAGCTTCTTTGTTTCAGCTTCATCTGACGTTGCCCTGTACATAGCTGAAAAACTAGCCCTGTGTCGAAATGAAAACTCAAAATTTGCTAATTTCTGTGCAACTCGGAGTGCCACGTGGAGTCACCCCTTTCACGTTTTTGATGGGTGAAAACTAGTTAAAGTGTGAGTTAACCAATAAATGAATCGGAAGAGAAAAAATTATCCGAGTCTGTCTATCCAGCTTCGATTTCTTTCTTTCTTACCGGAGTGAGTGGGAGTAAAAATGGCAGGAGGAGGAGCTGTGGTAGTTTCGGCTTCCAGAGTGGTCGGAGGAAGAGGTGGTGGTGGAATTACGGCCACAACAAGGTGGAATCATTTGCACATCCCCCCTTCTAAGATTACCAGTACCTCCTCAAGAAACCCAATTCCAATTTCAAACCCAGTCTCAATTGGAGATCGTAGCAGACGAAATCGGTTCTCACTGTTTGTTCGTTATGCTCAAACCCAGGATTTTTCATCTCGTTTCCAAGGTAATCAATTTCTTACTTCAATTTCCATCAATCAAGATTCATTTACTCCACTGATCGTTGAATTACTAAAAATTATACTTCAATTTATAGAATCGGCTGAAAAATTGCCAAAATTGGTGGAAGATATAGTCCAGACATCATTGAACACAGGTCCGCGCGGTCCGGTTCGGTTAGCTCAAGGTATTCAAGCTTTTCTTGGTGTTGGTGCTGAATGGATTTCTGATGTCTCCAAGGTATGTATTATAATTACAACTAACTAAAGAAACCCTTTGTCTGGTTTTTGATTTTCATCCAAGGAATTTCAACATTTTTTAGTGTTTTTCGATTGTAGACAGTTAACACTTCAACAGCAACAACAGGATTACCAGCACAAATGCAACTTGGGTTACTTTCCCCTATTTATCTCCGCAAATTGTTCGAACGAATGGGTGTTACTTACATCAAACTAGGCCAGGTTAGTAATAGTGCGTCTTTATTTTTGTGTTATTGCATCATTTGGTGGTTCGATTTGGGGGATACCATATGGATATGGTGGTGGTGGTTGAGCGATAATCAGTAATAGGGTAGTGTGTTTTTTGATGTAACGTACATTGCTGATTCTTATGTGTTGTTTGTACAATTTTACTAGTTCATTGCATCGGCCCCAACATTGTTTCCACCAGAATATGTGGAGGAGTTCCAAAAGTGCTTTGATAGGGCACCTCCAGTCCCTTTTGAACAAATTCAAGCTATTTTACGTCAGGAGTTAGGGACGACTATAGAGAGTGTTTACGACTATGTAGATCCAGTTCCGCTAGCATCGGCTTCTGTTGCGCAGGTGATGTTTATACTACCATTTGAATAATGGTATCGGTTTATCCTTTTAGACAGATTATAGGAATTGTGAATTGCTTTGTTCAGGTTCATGCTGCAAAGCTGAGAGGTTCCCAGCAAGACGTAGTGATAAAGGTTTTGAAGCCTGGAATTGAGGATACACTGGTTGCAGACCTCAACTTTATTTATGTTGTTTCTCGAATTCTGGAGTTCTTGAACCCTGAATTCAGCCGCACGTCACTGGTAAGTACTGAACTAGTTTCCGCCATCTTACCTATCTCCACATATGAGTTAAAATGAAAATCTTACAAATCATTTTTCAGTAGGTTGATATTGTTAAAGATATAAAGGAATCAATGCTTGAAGAAGTTGACTTCAAAAAGGAAGCTGCAAACATGGAGTCCTTTCGAAGATATCTTGAAGCAATGGGTCTCACAAGGCAGGCTACAGCTCCAAAAGTGTATCCGCACTGCAGTACTCGACGAATATTGACCATGGAGAGGCTGTATGGAGTTCCTCTCACTGATCTAAACTCTATTAGATCCCTCGTTACTAGTCCAGAGACAACACTTATTACAGCGCTAAATGTGTGGTAGGTCTTAGCGATGTTTTTCACATTCCCATGTATTTCAGTTTAGTGGGACAGTTACACGCTGTTTAAATCCAGGTTGGTCGAGTTATTCTTCAAAAATTTAACTATTGTGTCTATGTTTCTTCTGCAGGTTTGGTAGTTTGCTGGCTTGTGAAACCTTTCATGCCGACGTACATGCAGGAAATTTGTGGGTTCTTCACGATGGCCGAATTGGATTCCTTGATTTTGGTATGTAGTCAGCTCTACCTTTCCAAGTTGGAGGGTTAACATGAAATATAAACACATTCGTTACATCTTATCATCAATGTAATTATGTGAGTTTCATGTTAGAGATCATCTGGGTATGTTGGAAAAGAATTTCAGTGTGCCAGTCTACACTGTGAAATCCTTAATCTCCTATAAGTAACATAAACCAAATATTCTGCAGGGATTGTGGGACGAATTTCCCCGAAAACATGGGCGGCTATGGAGGGGTTCCTGGCATCTATTGCAATTGAAGAATATGAACAAATGGCATCGTCCTTAATTGACATGGGTGCAACAAGCAGCAATGTGGATGCCAAAGCATTTGCAAGAGACCTGGAAAAAGTATTTTCATCGATACAGGTACGAGCTTTCTGAAAATCTAGTACTTTGTCTTTTCAACGTATTCGGGGGTGCATTTTTCCCTGGCAGATTGTTTTAGCTCTTGTTTACATGGTATTCTTTTTTATGCCCATAAAGTTATTTTTCCGCTTTGGTTGCAGGATTTGGACACTGAAATCATTGTTGCTGCAGCTAGAGGTTCGGACGCGAGAACTACTGTAGCTGCTAATGTAGTTGTTGATGAGAGGCAGATGAATGCTCTATTTCTCGATGTGGTAAGCAGTTTCTAAACAAAATGTCAAAATTATGAATCATGTTCTCTACTCGTACTTTATAACTTGATGAAGCTGAAGACTGCATCATATTAGGAATATACGAGAACCGATTAAAAAGATTGTGTTTGACAGGTACGGGTGAGTGAATCTTACGGGCTGAGATTTCCTCGTGAGTTTGCGCTTCTTATGAAGCAACTTCTGTATTTCGATCGTTATACCCGTCTGTTGGCTCCCAACGTGAACATGCTCCAGGACCAGAGAATCAGCATTGCCTCAAATAGACAACGGAACATCAAAAACAACACAGATAATTGGCGATGAATCGTCTGCTAGTAGTTATGCACGTCCATCAGCAACACAAGATTAATTGTTCCACTTATACGTTACACTGCAACTTTTAGTAGAGCTTCCACCAACAACTGGTTGTACTTGTATATGAATCTTACTCTCTTAGTAATACAAAGAAATAAGAAATTCTCAGTGTGACTTTTACTGCTAAAAACTGCTTATTAGTCGTTTCCAACCCACTTTTAATTTTTACCGGTTGTACGGTTTTCCTGTCAACTTCCGGTTCAGTCCGTGATGCAAGTCCGACTTTTTTTTTTTTTTTGGTAACAATATTAGGTTTCCTCTTATATGCCTGTTGATGGTGGATTTTCATTTAAGGCTGAAATTGTAAAGGCCAAAATTATACGCTAACATCTTGCAAAAGATAAAGCCATTGATAAGTGATGAATACTTCTTCACTTTACTAAGAAGGCTATTATTGGGGCGTCACATTCCATTAGAGGGGAGTCATCTAATAGGACAAAAACGGGTCACCCGTAAGTAATTTCAAAAATCCCTTATCTCAAATAATTGTGTAATGACTAAACAACCCTTGTTTGGTTTTAGTTTAATTAATTAAACCTAGCTACGTCCTAAATTACGCCTGGAAAATCAACTAAACCTAGACGTAAATTGGAATTACGCCTGGAAATCAACTGAACCTAGGCGTAAAATTGGAATTACGCCTGGAAAACAACTAAACCTAGGCATAAAATTGGAATTACGCCTGGAAATCAACTAAACCTAGGCGTAAAATTGGAATTACGCTTGGAAAAACCTAGGCGTAAAATTGGAATTACGCCCGGAAATCAACTAAACCTAGGCGTAAATTGGAATTACACCTGGAAATCAACTAAACCTAGACGTAAACGACATGCAAATCAAAGTTTACGCTTGAATTGAACTAAACCTGGCGTAAGTTCTTCAAAAAACTAAATTACGATTGAAAAATCTAGTACCGTACCAGGGCGTAACACTAGCGAAAGTAAATAAAATCCTAATTTTACTTCGATTTCATTCGATTTAAGCACAAAAACGGGTACAAAAAGATGGGTTTGTTTGATTATTACCTTACATACACCATGGGTTGTTGTTGAGGAGTTTGAAAACATGATTTTTCAATTGATTGAATCGGTGGAATGAGTTGAGGATGAAGTTGAGGTTGATTGAGTTGTTGATTACCATCACTAGGATCAGTTTGCTTCTTCCTCATCTATTTTTAGTAGTTTTAATTGAAGGGTAATTTTGACAAATTGCTATGGAATCAAAATATCCCCTAACCAGATTTTTGGTCACCAAATATCCAAGTGAAGCCCCTCTAATGGAGTGTGACGCCCCAATAATAGCCTTCTTTACTAATTCACCTAGAATGGAGCATATGGCAACAATCCCATATACCCTGTGAATTTATAGCATTATTAATTAATGCATGACCAGCCTTGTATTTCCTGTACTCATTACTGGTGCGGCATGACGACTGAGTGTTGTTCTCAGCAGAGCAACACGAACCTCCAAGCATTAATAATGAAGCATGTACGAAATACGCGTACATGCTACAAATCTCGGCGTGTTATACTAGCCCGATTGAGCATACAACTCTCGGTGTGTTATACTAGCCCGATTGAGCGTATTTGAACCTGAACTGACCATATCAGTCTCAGAAACGATCACGACCATCCAACTTCACCAGCATGATTGGATGGCTTAGATTAAATCCATGACACCAAGCAGGTATTTGAATATTCCACAGACCCAACGCTGGCCCCGCATGGTCGGCCTCCCCAAAAGGCGGCATAGTTTGCCAAACCGTCCAAACCAAAGCAGTATGGACGGAAAACCCTAAATTAGGGTTTGCGGCACATTACATATATCGCAAAACAGTCTCAATCATCCATCTTCACAGGCATAGATGGAGGGTGTAGATGTAGATTCAAAGGGCCCAGAGCATGTCAACACAAACACCGTGGGCCTCCTACATACCCGACTGATCGGTCAGGACCAACTATAGTTGGTCGTCTTGATTTGTGCGCCCCAAATCGGGTATGACACACGGCCGGTAAAAACGATTAGGGTTTGTGTCGCCATCACGAGCGTCCCTTTTCTCCCGCTCGGATGAAGGGTCGGGAATAGACTAAGCGGGCCGGTAAGTATCAACATGATCACTGCGGGCCCACCTATCTCCACACCCAATCGGCCAAGACCAAACTTGGCTGTACACCTTGATTCGCGCGCCCAAGTTAGGCGTGGTCACACTTCCCAACCACAACCGATCTCGACCGCTCAAGTTCTAGGAAAAATTGAGTGGCTTAGATCACGTTTCTATGGGACAATGAAGTACAGGTATATACACCATCCCACCGTATGCACGCCGGGATGATCGGACAAGACCGACCAAGCTTGGTCGTCTTGGAACGCGCGCCCAAAATTGACATGATGCGCGGCTTTTGCGGCACCAAATTTCATTTGCAAATTGATCTCGACCAATCAACCAATAGGACAAATTGATAACTCTAATTCTATGGTTAATTTGTTATGCATAAATTGTTTTTTAACTTGAGCGTCAGAGCATCTTTTTTTTTTTTTTGCAGGTCTTGGCTTTGTATTCCTAACTCTAACTCTATTTTTATTATGTTTTGCGTAATATTGTTTCTAACTTGAGCATTGGAGTATCTTTTTTGTTTTTTTTTCAGGTCTTACCTTTGTATTCATAACACTATCTCTATTTTTATTTTTATGTTTTGCATAAAACTGTTTCTCACTTGAGCGTCAGGGTATCTTTTTTTTTTTTTGCAGGTCTTGCCTTTGTATTCTCAATTCTATCTCTATTTTATTACTTCTTAACTATGTTTTTATAATAACTCTTAACTATGTTTTTATGTTTTGCATAACATTGATTCTAACTTGAGCGCCGAAGTATCATTTTTTTTTTGTTGCAGGTCTTGCCTTAGTATTCCTAACTCTAACTCTATGTTTATCAACTCTATCTGTAAATGTTTACTTTATTATGCATAAATTGTTTTTAACTTCAGCATCAGAGTATTTTTTTTTATTTTTGCAGGTCTTGGCTTTGTATTCCTAACTCTAACTCTATTTTTATTATGTTTTGCGTAATATTGTTTCTAACTTGAGCATTAGAGTATCTTTTTTGTGTCTTTGCAGGTCATACCTTTGTATTCATAACACTATCTCTAATTTTATTTTTATGTTTTGCATAAAACTGTTTCTCACTTGAGCGTCAAGGTATCTTTTTTTTTTTTGCAGGTCTTGCCTTTGTATTCTCAATTCTATCTCTATTTTATTACTTCTTAACTATGTTTTTATATTAACTTTTAACTCTTAACTATGTTTTGCATAACATTGATTCTAACATGAGCGCCGGAGTATCATTTTTTTTGTGTGCAGGTCTTGCCTTTGTATTCCTAACTCTAACTCATATAACCTCTATCTGTAAATGTTTACTTTGTTATGCATAAACTGTTTCTAACTTGAGCGTCAGAGTATCTTTTTTTTTTTTTTGCAGGTCTTGCCTTTGTATTCCTAACTCTAACTCTATGTTTATCAACTCTATCTGTAAATGTTTACTTTGTTATGCATAAACTGTTTTTAACTTGAGCATCGGAGTATCTTTTTTTTTTTTTTTTTTTTGCAGGTCTTGCCTTTGTATTCCTAACTCTAACTCTATGTTTATCAACTCTATCTTTAAATGTTTACTTTGTATGCATAAATTGTTTCTAACTTGAGCATCAGAGTATCTTTTTTTTTTTTTTTTTTTTTTTTTGCAGGTCTTGCCTTTGTATTTCTAACTCTAACTCTATGTTTATCAACTCTATTTGTAATTGTTTACTTTGTTATGCATAAACTGTTTCTAACTTGAGCGTCGGAGTATCTTTTTTTTTTTTTTGCAGGTCTTGCATTTGTATTCAACAATTGCTATCGAACTTAAGAAATCGATGATCAGTTATATCACCTGAAATCATAGCTTATTGCTAAAAAAAAAAATCCGATAACATACTACAAGTTAGTTGAGCAGATTTTGTTGGCCTACATCTTACTGTTTTTTTGGTTTAACGAGGAGTAAAAGATGCAAATAAGTAAAACCCCATGTTCGCCTAGGTTAAATTAAAATCCCAACCCAGCAGTTAATTCACAATCGCATAGCCTCAGAAAATATCATTTCAAGGCCTTCCTGTGAAGCTAGAACGTTTAGAGAAATGAGCCAAGTTTTTTTGCCTTTTACAAAACAAGCTTTATACAAGGAAGAACCAGAAATAATTGAATCATATATCATTCATAGAAATTCCTAACCTAATTAGATTCAATATTTCAAATTTGAGGCTTACAGGATAAAATTTAGGCTTACCGGATAATGAAATTGGGAAAATTTGTCATTTTCTTCAGCTTTCTTCTCCTTCTGTTTAGATTATGAATAACAATTGGATCATCTTCGATACCCCGACCGTAACCACTATCGACTCGACTGAGAGATGGACGCTTGGTTCTTCTACTAATCATCCTAGAAGGTGAGAGTATCCTGTTATTTCACTGAATCCCTTGAAATATTCACTAAGCGCTCCTTGTCTAAGACGCAGTTAGAAAATGTAGGAATTGTAATCTGTATGTGGGATCCCCTTTAATGTGTAGGTGGGACAGAGGGAGGTAGGTGCACCCACCAAAGTCAATGAAAAACAGCACGGAAACCCACCAAAGTAAATGAAAAACAACACGGAGGGAGGTGGGTGCACCCACCAAAGTAAATGAAAAAATGCTTGGGTATTTTGTAATTCTAATGTATTGTGTATGCAAATGTTAGTAACATAATTGAAATTCATATAATGATGGGTTTAAAATGTAAACATATCACTTAAATCTTGTTTATTTTTTTTCTGTGTTAATATATTAACGTTATATATTAATAATATCTATCTTCTCAAAACAAAAATAAAAATGAAAAAGTTTGAAAAATATTTAGTTTGATAAATTATTATATTGCTGACTAAATTATTGGTAGTCTGCTAGTATATTTAGTTTTATTCTTTCTTTCACTATAAATTGATATTTTGTGTTAAATATGTTTGATAAAGAAGAAGACAGATTACTTGTCTAAAGTTATGCATTCTTAACTCGAGTTAAATTATGCTTAATTTTCCTAATTATTATTCTAGAATGCCGGAGTTTTTTTTTGCTTGTTGCAGGTCTATCATTCTTGTTCTAGATTTCCGCCGTTTTTCTGGTTACAGTTTAGAGGCACGCATATCACTAGTCATCTGGTATAGATTTTTGTTTAAAATAAAAAGGTAATCATCCGTATTAACTCTATGCAAAGTCAAATGGTTCTTAACTCTAATTCTATGGTTAATTTGTTATGCATAAATTGTTTTTAACTTGAGCGTCAGAGCATCTTTTTTTTTTTTGCAGGTCTTGGCTTTGTATTCCTAACTCTAACTCTATTTTTATTATGTTTTGCGTAATATTGTTTCTAACTTGAGCATTGGAGTATCTTTTTTGTTTTTTTGCAGGTCTTACCTTTGTATTCATAACACTATCTCTATTTTTATGTTTTGCATAAAACTGTTTCTCACTTGAGCGTCAGGGTATCTTTTTTTTTTTTGTGCAGGTCTTGACTTTGTATTCTCAATTCTATCTCTATTTTATTACTTCTTAACTATGTTTTTATATTAACTCTTAACTATGTTTTTATGTTTTGCATAACATTGATTCTAACTTGAGCGCCGGAGTATCATTTTTTTTTTTGCAGGTCTTGCCTTTGTATTCCTAACTCTAACTCTATGTTTATCATCTCTATCTGTAAATGTTTACTTTCTTATGCATAAATTGTTTTTAACTTGAGCATCAGAGTATTTTTTTTTTTTTTTTGCAGGTCTTGGCTTTGTATTCCTAACTCTAACTCTATTTTTATTATGTTTTGCGTAATATTGTTTCTAACTTGAGCATTAGAGTATCTTTTTTGTGTCTTTGCAGGTCTTACCTTTGTATTCATAACACTATCTCTAATTTTATTTTTATGTTTTGCATAAAACTGTTTCTCACTTGAGCGTCAAGGTATCTTTTTTTTTTTGCAGGTCTTGCCTTTGTATTCTCAATTCTATCTCTATTTTATTACTTCTTAACTATGTTTTTATATTAACTCTTAACTATGTTTTTATGTTTTGCATAACATTGATTCTAACATGAGCGCCGGAGTATCATTTTTTTTGTGCAGGTCTTGCCTTTGTATTCCTAACTCTAACTCATATCAACTCTATCTGTAAATGTTTACTTTGTTATGCATAAACTGTTTCTAACTTGAGCATCGGAGTATGTTTTTTTTTTTTTATGCAGGTCTTGCATTTGTATTCCTAACTCTAACTCTATGTTTATCAACTCTATCTGTAAATGTTTACTTTGTTATACATAAACTGTTTCTAACTTGAGCATCGAAGTATCTTTTTTTTTTTTTTTTTTTTTTTTGCAGGTCTTGCATTTGTATTCCTAACTCTAACTCTATGTTTATCAACTCTATCTTTAAATGTTTAATTTGTATGCATAAACTGTTTCTAACTTGAGCATCGGAGTATCTTTTTTTTTTTTTTTTTTTTTTTTTTTTTTGCAGGTCTTGCCTTTGTATTTCTAACTCTAACTCTATGTTTATCAACTCTATTTGTAATTGTTTACTTTGTTATGCATAAACTGTTTCTAACTTGAGCGTCAGAGTATCTTTTTTTTTTGCAGGTCTTGCATTTGTATTCCTAACTCTAACTCTATGTTTATCAACTCTATCTCAGAATCGTTTACTTTGTATGCATAAACTGTTTCTAACTTGAGCGTCAGAGTATCTTTTTTTTTTTGTTTTTTGCAGGTCTTGCCTTTGTATTCCTAACTCTAACTCTATGTTTATCAACTCTATCTGTAATTGTTTACTTTTGTTGATGGTGGTTTTTAAACAAGGGGTAAAATCGTAAAACCCCATGACCTAGTGTTACCCGCAACACATTAACTAATTCCAAAATACCAGATTAGGGTTTTCGACACAGAACCCTAATTCCAAAACCAAGCCGCATACTGCGCACCATGGCAACAATGCCAAACCAAGCCGCACTGCGCACCATGGAAACAATGCCAAACCAAGCCGCACACTGCGCACCATGGCAACAATGCCAAACCAAGCCGAACCAAGACGCACACTGCGCACCATGGCAACAATGCCAAACCAAGCCGCACACTGCGCACCATGGCAACAATGCCAAACCAAGCCGCACACTGCGCACCATGGCAACAACGGCAAAACCAAGCCGCACACTGCGCACCATGGCAACAATGCCAAACCAAGCCGCACACTGCGCACCATGGCAACAATGCCAAACCAAGCCGCACACTGCGCACCATGGCAACAACGCCAAAACCAAGCCGCACACTGCGCACCATGGCAACAATGCCAAACCAAGCCGCACACTGCGCACCATGGCAACAATGCAAAACCAAGACGCACACTGCGCACCATGGCAACAATGCCAAACCAAGCCGCACACTGCGCACCATGGCAACAACGCCAAACCAAGCCGCACACTGCGCACCATGGCAACAACGCCAAAACCAAGCCGCACACTGCGCACCATGGCAACAATGCCAAACCAAGCCGCACACTGCGCACCATGGCAACAATGCCAAACCAAGCCGCACTGCGCACCATGGCAATAATGCCAAACCAAGCCGCACACTGCGCACCATGGCAACAATGCCAAACCAAACCGCACACTGCGCACCATGGCAGCAACGCCAAAACCAAACTACATATCGTACTCATTGGCAACCATGCCAAACTAAGCCGCTATGCCATTGGCACATGCCAAAGATAGCGCCCTAGTCTTGCAAAACGTGCAACTAGGTCAACATGGTCGTACGTGCCATTGGCACATGCCAACGCGTACCACAAGCCATATTTCCAAGCCGCTATGCCATTGGCGCATGCCAAATATAGCGCCCTAGGCTTGCAAAACATGCAACTAGGTCAACATGGCCATACGTGCCATTGGCACATGCCAACGCGTACCACAAGCCATATTTCCAAGCCGCTATGCCATTGGCACATGCCAAATATAGCGCCCTAGGCTTGCAAAACGTGCAACTAGGTCAACATGGCCGCACGTGCCATTGGCACATGCCAACGCGTGCCACAAGCCATATTTCCAAGCCGCTATGCCATTGGCGCATGCCAAATATAGCGCCCTAGGCTTGCAAACCGTGCAACCTACCACCAAGGCATTCCGCACATGCCAAACACACACGCTGGTAGCCTAACTTGCAAACCGTGCAACCTACCACCAAGGCATTCCACGCATGCCATTGGCACATGCCAAACACACACGCTGGTAGCCTAACTTGCAAACCGTGCAACCTACCACCAAGGCATTCCGCACATGCCATTGGCACATTCCAAACACACACGCTGGTAGCCTAACTTGCAAACCGTGCAACCTACCACCAAGGCATTCCGCACATGCCATTGGCACATGCCAAACACACACTCTGGTAGCCTAACTTGCAAACCGTGCAACCTACCACCAAGGCATTCCACGCATGCCATTGGCACATGCCAAACACACACGCTGGTAGCCTAACTTGCAAACCGTGCAACCTACCACCAAGGCATCCGCACACGCCATTGGCACATGCCACACACGCCACTAGCGACTACGGCATTGCCACTTACACTCAACGTACAACCTACCACCAAGGCATTCCGCACACGCCATTGGCACATGCCACACACGCCACTAGCGACTCGGCATTGCCACTTACACTCAACGTACAACCTACCACCAAGGCATTCCGCACATGCCAATGGCACATGCCACACGCGCCACTAGCAGCGCCACTTGCACTCAAGGTGCAACCAACGAGATATCAACACAAACTGGGGGATGCTTTCCAGGGTTTTGGTTTGGCGGTCACAGCTTGCGGCGTACACTACGCTCACATTAAGAAAGCGTGAAAAGGAATAAAGCGGTCAAATAAATGAGGAAATAATGGTGAAAACGTTTTCACCCATTAACACCATGCGGTTACCACCTCCTCCCATTATTTCACCCTTTACTCTCTTCCTTCATGAGGCAGGTACGTTTCAATCTCGACTTGTATAAATAGGTCTTACCTATTTCCACCGGACAACAAGTCTCGGTCGGGAGAAAAATACTACACTCTCGGAAAAGGCAACTTTGCAAGCTCTCCAAAAGCTTTCATCTCTTGCAAGCTTCCTAAGCTTTCACTTTCTCGATACAAGTCGAGACACTACTCTTCCGGAACTATTACGGTCTCAACACCTTTCTTTGCTTCCCTCCCCAAATCAACCCTTCTCCTCCACTTTGTGACCGAAGCAAGTCCGGGAACGGCCATTTCTTGGTTTAGGCCGGACTTGTACGATTGATCTCTCGAATCTATAAAGTGCTCACGTGCAACACATTTGTTTAGGGTTTAAACCAGTTTCTCACTCACCTACCGAATTTACCGAAATCGGCAGAAACGATTTTTACCCATAAACAACTTTGTATGCATAAACTGTTTCTAACTTGATCGTCAGAGTATCTTTTTTTTTTTTTTTTTTTTGCAGGTCTTGCCTTTGTATTCCTAACTCTAACTTTATGTTTATCAACTCTATCTGTAATTGTTTAATTTGTTATGCATAAACTGTTTCTAACTTGAGCGTCGGAGTATCTTTTTTTTTTTTTTTGCAGGTCTTGCCTTTTTATTCCCGCGACAAACTCAAGGAGTGTTGTTGAAACAATATGCATGGGGAATGTTATTTGTTTGGCTTTTGATCAGTTTGAATTCTAACTAATATATTCACTTGTTCTTGTGCGAAATTCATTCTGAGTTAAGCTTCAGAGTATCTTTTCTGTTTTTGCTGATCTTACCTGCTTATTCGGGGGCCAGTCATTAGAGAGGATTGCTAATGTGGAATGCCAGTGCCTGGTAGAGAATGATCGCCTGCTTCTTGTCAGGGTATGTTCAGACCAAAGCAACTCATGTTTAGCTTTTATTACTTCTTCAGTTTCCCTTACAGGTAGGAATAGAAATTTGGGCTCCAGTAGTGGTGAACTGATAAGTAAATTGGTAGGAGTGCGCTAGAAGTTGTTTGGTACCTAGTGGCTTGCCTTGGTTCACATGTTGTTCCTTAATATGACCTTGTATTTAAGATGAAGAGGCCTGTTTGCAAGTGTGGTAGGGAGGTTGAAAGTGAAAAAGTAATGTAGAGGGGGTATATATTCTAGTTGTTTTTTAGGAATGAACTTGTTGCCCTCTCTGACATGTAATGTTAATTGACCAAAGATAGTCGACTGACTTTCATAGTCCTTGTTCCGCTGTAGGTCCAAAGAAGTTACCTTCTACAAATTTGATCCTAGCTTCTACCCCAAATTCAAGAAATGGTGTAATGTTAACTTTTTTTTATTTCTATGCCCGCTTTTTGTGACCACATGTATTCTTCTAAAACATGTTAAAAAGAACTGATGCTGTTAGTTGTGATTCATGTAAGAAATTTTGGAATTATGTGCTGAGAAGTCGATATCCGCATTGTTCACAAACATTGAGTTTTGACTTAAAAAATTTCACTCAGGGAACACTTGGCCTTCAGATTTCTTTGAAGGCACTTCACCCCTTGTTATGAGTTCCAAGCGTGTTTATGTTTTTATCTCTTGGGCACCTAAAACTGAGTGTGATCCATTTTGTAAACTTTTGTATTTGAGTTATTCTCCCCTTTTCAAATGATTGGTGGTGCTAACCTAACCAGGTTGGCATAATCATATTGGGACTGTCATGTACTTTTGGCTTCTTGGGTTGTTTACATTGGTGTTGAACTGATTAACATGTGGCTGCCGGTATTTATAACCACCCATAAAATGTAGTTTTGAGCACTTATAAAATGATCCATGAAAGTAACTTGTTTTAGATAATTGTTCTGTTTATAATGTCAGTGTAATTTTGCTGCAACTAGGAAAAGGCAATGATTTGTCTTCCAGCTCAGTTCTTTTTCTTGGGGCATCTCCCTGAGAAAATATTTGATGGGGGCGTTTTTTGAAGGGGGCATGGGGGACAAATGATATGTTGACACGTGCATCTGATATTAATGAATTATGTTTCCAAAAATACCAACACCAATTAAGAAAACAAATTTTTTCTCCAAAATTACATTTCTTTTATTTTTTTGGAAACATAATTCATTAATATCAGATGCACGTGTCACCATATCATTTGTCCCCCATGCCCCCTTCAAAAAACGCCCCCATCAAAAATTTTCTCCATCTCCCTTATCTCCTTTAATGGAAGACATAACGAATGATAGTTTCAGATTCTGTCCTTATTGCTACGACACTGAAAAGAAAGAAAGAAATGCACTGTAATTCATTCTATTTCCCATTAGGAATTGTTAAGCCTCCCTTACCGCAGATCTTCACCAGGCCTATTTTAAGGTGAATGAATGGTGCATTTAGAGCCCCAAATACCACACAAACCAATTTTCTATTAGCTTGTGCATTCAGAACGGAGACTGAAATCAATGCCAACTGTGTTGTTCCAAAGCCAAGGCCCAAATCACATCTCTTGGCTTACTAATAGAGTATTGCATGGACACGCTGAAGTTTAATTGAGAAATCTACACTTCCAACATTATGGTTACGAATTTCTTTTTTTTGAACTCAAGAAGCTTTGAGTTCAAAATTCAAGAAAGCGCCAAAAAAAAAGAAAAAAAAAGAAAAAGAAAAAACAGCACAGAAGAATATATGACGTAGCTTAAAACAATTTTATTGTGTATAATCCATGTTACAACATTTTTCTTGTAGCATTTCATTCCAGAAATGAAGTCCATAATTATTTGGTCATTTGGTCAAACGCCTTTACTGTTTGGTCCATAATTATTTAAAAATATTAAACTGACAAAAATACCCTTCACTGTTAATTTTTATTTATTTTCTTGTAGCAGTTCATTCCAGAAATGAAGTCCATACATGCCTAAGGTCAAGCAATCAATCACTATTAAACACATGGCACAATCAAAATGCATTCGTAGAACAACACATGCCCAACCAAGGGTATATGGGATGTCATTTCCAATTAGAAAACCCTAATAAAGACTTACATGATTGATCTAAATGTTTGTCTTTCTTTATTTAGTTCATAATAGTAAAAATAAAGGAAGAAGTTTAAATGAAAATGAAAAAAAATATGCTTTAAACCCGAATCATCGGTGTGTCCAAACAAGACGCGCGTGGGACGCGCATATTAGTGCGTCGGACACGCGTCCAACACGCATCCTGTATTCGACGTGAGTCGAAAAGGACACTCCAAAAACAGAGCATCCGCGCAACCCAGGCTAGGAGAGACGAAGAAGTGTTGTGCAGAACGGTGTTTAGGCTAAACATGGGCCATTTTTTCTTTCTTTCTCTTGAATATATATTAGTATTAATCTTTTTCTTCCTTGTCTTTTTGATGTATATAATTGAGGTTCATTAGTTTTTTGTTACTTTTACTCACCTTTTGGCAATGTTAGCTAGAATAGATCCATTATGAATGAAGTCAAAGAACAATTTTCTCAGTGTCATAATTTTTTGGATTTTTATTTAGTTCCTAGAATTGCAAACAATGTGGAAGACATTTTAGCCAAAGAAGTTAAATCCTTCAAGAAGTTTTTAAATTGGAGAACTATTCCTCCCTCTTGTATTAGCTATGCTATAGCAGTAGATAAATCAAATATTAGGAGTGCTTCTAATAGCCTAACATTAGATGGCTCTACTCATTCTGTTGTAAGGGATTATAACTCCCTAAGTTAGTCTTTTGGAATGCATTATTAACTTACTCCTCCTTTTCGCCAAGATAGCTAGTGTAGCGACTAGAAAATGAGATGCATATGATAATTGAGAATCATAAATTTGGCAGAATCGTCGTATTAATTTTGAACTCCTTAAATAACATGATCTTTGGTTAGATCCCACCTCAGGAAAACCTCAAGAACTATGAGCCAACCCAATGACCCATCATTGTGTACGTAACCGGAGGATTCTAATTGGCGTTGCTAAACCAATTATATCACCCTTTTATTAGCTCACCTTGTAGTACTATTTCCTAAGACAACCTTGTTATGGGGAATTTTGGTTAGCTTGTGACCGCATGATTCCCTTTTAACCTGAAAGGGTAATATCGTTATTTTAAAATTATATATGGCTAGGTCAAAAACCTAATTTAAACTGTAGAATCCAAAAACTAGTATTAGGTCAAACCCCTCATTCATCAGCACTGCAAGAGAGACAAAAACACACTTTCAATATTAACAAATCCACAGCAAAACGCTGCTACATATAATATGGCTAGAGACAGGATTGCGGGTAACCAACGTAAGAGACAAGAAAGTAATGGAAGTAATAGTCAGGAGAAAATTATCAAGAAGAGGAAGATGAATAACAACGGAAAGGCTATGAACAAGTTTATCGACGGGAAGCCGATGGAGAAGCACAGTGGTCATGGCGATTCACAAGTTATTATTTGCAGCAAAAGCAGTATTTCCGACTGCGAAGACATACTGCGTGAGATACTGAGCAGGCTCCCAGTAAAATCACTTATGCGTTTCAACTGTGTAAGTAAACATTGGCAGTTCTTAATTTGCCAGGATCGAGATTTGATTTATTTACACTTCACTCGCTCTAAACAACGTTGTCCAGATCTCTTTGTTCTTGTTCCCCGTGATACTCTGAATCAAAATAGTACATATATACCGGTACATAAGTATCAAAATATTAAGTATATACCGGTATATAGGTATCAACAGTCTATCTTGTTAGCCAATTTGTTTGATAAAAGTAGAGCATTCACTAGAACTACTGTAAGAAATAAATTAGAGCCGAGATTATTATTTGATTATACTGAGATTCTAACACCTGTTAATGGTTTGATCTGTTTCGTTAACCGTCTTAGTGCTTCAGTCTGCATAATGAATCCATGCACTAGAGAAGTAACACCATGGATAGCTTCCCCACTTAGCCAAAACTATGGTACTTGTAAATTGCCACCAACCTTTTTCGGATTTGATCCTGCAACCAAACGACATAAAGTTATATGCACTTGGAGGAGTACATACACTTGTGAGGTCTTGACTGTAGGAGACAACACTTGGAGACACATCGATGAGAAGCTACCGTTTTCTTGTGATTTAGAATATTCAGTTTATGCAAATGGGAAAATATATTGGGGTGATACATCATCTGTTGAAATTCCTAGATATTTACATGCATTTGACGTTGGATGTGAGAAATTCAAAGTAATTAAGGTCCCTGAAGATATCATAGAAAAATGTGAGAGTCTCCCGCCAGCGGGCCGTGGTGGTCCGTTCCATAGCATAATGGAAGTGAGTGGACATGTTGCTTTATTGCAACGATGGACCGAGTATGATGTCAAGCTATGGATATGTGAAGATGATGATACTTCTAATGATAGTAGCTATTGCAAGTGGAATGAAGTTACCATCAAGTTACCTTTTCGGTGGTTAGTCATATGTGGTAGACGTGCTTACTTCCATAGTGTTGCAGGAGAAGACCAGATCATTATCGAATGCCACGAGACTATGGATAGATCAAATATCAAAAAGGTCCATTTATATTCGTATGATTGGAGAAAGGAAACAACAAAAAAGGTTAAAGGAGGCGTGCTTTCGAATTTTGCTTCTGTTTCCTTGTTTAGATCTTTCGCGGAAAGTGTCTGGCCTGTTCGAGAGCACCAATTTAGGCATCCACACTACGATGGTAAAGACGATGATGCTTCTTCTAGTAGTCATGTGAGCAAGACTACTCTTTCAAATGAGGCAGTTGAGCATGATCAGGTTGAAGTTTTGGAGTCAGCGACCATTGATACCTTGAAAGTTGAAATCAACAATCTAGAGGTTGGTGTGAAATACTGGCTATCAGTAGAGGCCAAGGCCCGATCTCAGATGGTAGAAGCTTCTGCTAAAGCTAGTGCGCTTGAGAAGACATTGGCAACTAAGAAAATTGAACTTCAACCCAAGGAAGCTAAACTTGCTGTGGCCCGAAGATAAAACTGTTTGGTGATTTACTTTGTTATTTTGCTGAATGGAACATAGAAAATTTACCTTTTCAAGCTCACCTTGTACTACTTTTTAAGAGACATGCAACCTTGTGGCGAAGAATTCGATAATCAATTCTGTTAGCTCCCAACTTGAACATGCCCAGAGAATCAGCATTGCGTCAAGTTGGCAACGAATCGCCTGTAAGAAAATCTCAGGGTGACATTTACTCTTTTAACTGCTTGGAAGTTAGGAATTTAACATGGTTTTTTCTGAAAATTTATTGGGTCCAACATTGAACCAACTCACTTTTTCTACCCGCACATTAGTTTTCCGGTAACTCTAGCCGGTTCGGTCCGTGCCGTAATTTTTTTTTTTTTTAATCTAACAATATTAGGGTTTCTCTTATGTGCCTCTCCATATCTAGGTTTTCTCTTATGTGCCTTTCCATATCAATATTAGGTTTCCTAGGTCTTCTTTTGCATTTCAGAACTGCAGAGAGACAAATCCAGAGCAAAACGTTGCTGCGGGTGACTGTATAATGGGTAACCACCGTAAGAGACAAAAAGAAGAAAGTAACGGCAGTAAAAGTGAGGAAACAATTACCAGGGAGAGTAAGAAGACGAAGATGAATAAAAATGGCGGCAAGGAAAACAGTAAGCCGATGGACAACCGCAGTGGTGGTGGCAGTTCAGAGGTCAGCAGCAGTAGCAGAGTTTCCGATTGCGAAGATATACTGCGCGAGATATTGAGCAGGCTCCCAGTAAAATCACTTATGCGTTTCAAGTGTGTAAGCAAACATTGGCAGTTCTCAATCTGCCAAGATCAAGGTTTGATTGATTTACACTTTACTCGATCAAAGCAACGCTGTTCAGATCTCTTTATTGTTGTTCCGCGTCATGAGAAAGTTGATCCGTTCAGAAGTAGAATGCTTAGCTTAGGGTTGTATACCAGTGCAGGTGCCAAAGAGTATACGTATCAACGGGCTTTCATGTTAGCCAATTTGTTTGAAAGTAGAACTCTTGTAGAAAAATCAGAGCAAAAACCGTTTCATTATACCGAGATTCTAATACCTGTCAATGGTTTGATCTGTTTCGTTAACCGCAACATAGATTCTGTCTGCATATTAAATCCAAGCACTAGAGAACTAACACCATGGATAGCCTCGTCTTTTCGCGGAAACAAAAGGTACAATTTCACTGCAGAGATGCGTACCTATTGCTTTGGTTTTGATCCTGCCACCAAACAGCACAAAGTTGTATGCATTCGGAAGGTACGTGCATCAGAGACATACATCTGTGAGGTCTTAACGGTTGGAGAGAACACTTGGAGACGCATTGATGAGAAGCCACCGTTATTTTGCTCTAGTCTTCAAGTTTCATCAGTTTATTCAAATGGTTTTATCTATTGGGGTGATCGTTATTGTGGAATTCCTAGATATTTGAATGTATTCGACGTTGGACTTGAGAAATTTAAAGTGATCAAGGTTCCTACAGAAATTACAGAACAATGCAAGTATCCACGAGGAGGCCTTGTCGGCTCTTATGGTCCGCTGCATAGTTTACTAGAAGTGGGTGGGCATATAGGTTTAGTACATCGATGGACCGATAAGGTTGTGAAGCTATGGATATGTGAAGATGATGATACTTGTAATGGTAGTTATAGTAATTGGAATGAAGTTAACATTGAGTTACCTTTTCGGTGGTGTGGATCTGTAAAGAACAGTAGATCTGCTTACTTTCATGGTGTTGCAGGAGAAGACCGGATTATTATCGAATCCTACCCAAGTGACTTTATGTGGAGATTATTCAATATAAAAAATGTCTCTCTTCATTCTTATGATTGGAAAAAGGATACATTGAAAGAGGCTGACAATGGTGTGGTTTCGGAGTTCGCTTCTGTCTCCTTATTAAGACCTTTCACGGAAAGCCTTTGGCCTGTTCTGAAAGTCCGTTCAGACGTAACCAAGAAGTGAGTAACTCAACATGAACACTACCAGACATAGTGAAGGTCATCTTGTAGTACTAATTTTCAAGTGCGTATGCAAACATTGGCAGTTCTTAATTTCCCAGTAAAAGTCCACCGAACTTTTTTTGTTTCCTCTTTCTGTTTTTCAATGATTTACTATTCAACCAACATTGCAAAAATGAAACTAGAACAAATTCACAAGGACTCTAATTCCAACATTCTAGGACATGCATCTTAGTATGGCACAAAGTGATTGTTATGGTATTTTTTTTTCTAATCCATTCACCATTCAAGACCCTATGTCTGAGTCAGTCTGACCACATGATGCAACGTTGGTAGATGTAATTGCATGCATATATTTTCTTCTTTTGGTAACAATATTAGGTTTCCTCTTATGTGCCTCTCCATGCATAGAAAATTTTACGAGTGATCGAGTCAACACAAAACTATATATATGCAGAAAATACATGGATACTGGCCCTAGGTATTTTTTGTTGCAATCCCCCATCCCATTCATGAGCACTGAGGAGACAGAAAAACACTATTATCACCAACGAACACAAGAGGGGGAGATGAATATCAACGGGAAGGCGATGGACAAACGTAGTAGTGATGGTGATTCTCAAGTACTAATTATTACTAACAAAAGCAGCAGTATTTTGGATTGTGGTGATATACTGCGTGAGATATTGAGCAGACTTCCAGTAAAACTAAAATCACTTATGCGTTTCAAGTGTGTATGTTGAGATTATTAGTCCCACATTGTCTGGGCATCTAAGATCATGCAGTTTATAATCTGTTAGGGCCTCTCCACTCATTGCCGATTGGTTTTGAGTTGGATGCCCGTATTCTAATATGGTATCGGAGGAGTCTATTGACCGTTGGTGTGAAATGCTGGCGAGCAGGCGAGGCCGAGGCCAACGCCCAATCTCAGATGATAGAAGCTTCTGCTAAAGCCAGTGCGATTGAGAAGACATTGACAACCAATAAATTGTTACTTCAAGCCAAAGAAACTGAACTATTGTAGCTGCCCGGGGATAATAATTTGCTTGTTAATTTACTTTGCTATTTTAATTGCTTCATCTTTCTGTTTTCCAATGATTTACTATCCAACCAACATTGCCAAAAAAATAAAAATGGAAGGAACTATTGATGACTCTAACAAGTTACAAGTACAAATTCACAAGGACTCTAATTCTCTTTTGCGGTACGTACAACAAACAAGTAAACAATGGGCCTTCTCCACTGGACGCGCATCTGAATTGAACTCAATTGTATCTGTAACTTGTTGAACGGCCCCCGTATTTGTTAGCAGCAAGAGGACCAATTCTGTAGAAGTATTCTTTGATTTTCACTGCATGCATGTTCCCGTGTTGATACTAGGTAGATTTAATTGCGATTATGGGCCTGAACAAGGATTGCGGGTCAACATCCAGTATAACCGATTTAAACACCTAGAATCCGAGTCCAACTCATACCCATGCATATATTTTCTTCTTTTGGTGTAACAATATTAGGGTTTCTCTGGATATAGCCCTAGGGTTTTTATTTCGCTACAATCTTCCATGCATGAGCACCGAAGAGACACAAATCCAAAGCAAAAGTGACAAACTCAAGAAGGCGATGGACAAGCGCAGTGGTGCTGCTGGTGATTCTCAAGTTATCAATAGTAGCAAAAGCAGCAATATTTTGGATTGCGATGATATACTGTGTGAGATATTAAGCAGACTCCCAGTTAAATCCCTTATGCTTTGCAAATGTGTAAGCAAACATTGGCAGTTCTTAATTTGCAAAGATCAAGGTTTGGTTGATTTACACTTTACTCGATCAAAACAACGTTGTTCCGATCAGTTTATTGTTGTTCCCGTTCAAGCTAAAACTAGAAGTTGGAATAAGTATAAAAAATCCTTTTTGTTAACCAATTTGTTTGAAAGTAGGCCATTTAGAACTACTGTAAGAAAATTAAAGCAAAAACCAATCTTTTATACTCAGATTCTAACCCCTGTTAATGGTTTGATCTGTTTCGTTGACCATCATATAGCTTCTGTCCGCATATTGAATCCATGCACTAGAGAACTAACACCATGGATCGCTTCGGCTTCGCTTCGTCAAAGCAAAAAATACAATATTATTGCAAAGAATGATCTTCGTCTATGGTTACCTACCTATTTCTTTGGATTTGATCCTGCTACAAAACAACACAAAGTAATATACACTTATACGGTACGCGAAGCAGCAGATTTTTCTAAGAACGTGACCATTGGTGACGACATACTGAAGAGGACACACATATGTGAGGTCTTAACCGTTGGAGAAAACACTTGGAGAAGCATCGATGCCAAGGTACCATTTTCTTATGATGTTCAATATTCAGTTTATTCAAATGGTTTTATCTATTGGGGTGATACGTCAGTTGGAATTCCTAAATATTTGAATGCATTCGATGTTGGACGTGAGAAATTCCAAGTGATTAAGGTCCATGAGGAAATCAGAAATAAATGTGAGAATCCCCCAGGGGGAGAATGCGGTCCGTACCATAGTTTAATAGAAGTGAGGGGTCATATAGCTTTATTACAACGATGGACTGAGAAGGTTGTAAAGCTATGGATATGCGAAGATGATCATAATTCTACTGGTGGCTATACTAAATGGACTGAACTTACCATGGAGTTGCCTTTTGGGTGGGGTGGCGTGAATGGCGGATTTCCTTACTTTCATAGTGTTGCAGGAGAAGACAGGATTATCATAGAATCATACCCAACTATGAATGAGTCAGGAATAAAAAACGCCTCTCTATATTCTTATGATTGCAAGAAGAAGATAACAACAAAAATGGTCAAACGTGGTGTGGTTTCGGATTTAGTTTCTGTTTCCCTGTTTTCGAAACTAGAAGACGTTTCCTTGTTTATGTCTTTCACGGAAAGTCTTTGGCCTGTTCGACACCAATGGATCAAACATAACCAACAAGTTAGTAATTTTCTTAATTATGGTTTCGTGAAGTTTTTGCTCATTTTGAACCTCTCTAATCTCTATGCTGCTTGATGTTTACTTCGTTATTGTTATTATTATTTTATTGTTTTTAGAGTTCAAGCCTGGGAAGTAAGCATCCACGATGCGATGATGAAGACAATGCTCATGCTGGTAATGTGAAGAAGAGCAAGATAGTCGATCATAATCGGGTCAAAATCCTGAAGCCCGCCATCGATAACTTGAAATTTGAAATCAACAATCTAGAGGTTGGTGTGAAATGCTGGCGAGCAGCTGAAGCCAACGCCAAGTCCCGATCTCAAATGATTAAGGCTTCTGCTAATGCTATTGAGCTTGAGAAGACATTGGCAACAAAGAATATCGAGCTTCAAGCCAAGGAAGCTGAACTTGGAGTGTTGCAAGTTGAATTGGAGCCTCATGCCTCTTGGTACAACCAGCAAACAGGGATGAAGCCAATGAGATCTATGAACTCAACAAGTTTGATTAGAAATAGGTTTCGGTTACATTAATTATTATTTATTTTTTGAAGCATCCATACATTAATGTCGAAAGTTTTTCAATGCCAAAAGTTTTGTTTGGCCCCAAGTGCCTGAACAGCTCGGTTGTTAGATACTTGTTTTCCTTGTTATCTTGAAGGTTGTTTTTCAGATTATGTCTGTTTCCTTGATATCACAGGTGGATCGTTGTTATGACAGAATTTTAATCTTGTGACTGCTTATTAATCGAATTTTCAAAAGTAAATGGTGGGAGAAGAAGGGTAGTCCCAGATTCCCAACTCAGGCAAAACTCAAGAACTATGAGCCAACCCATCATTGTGTACGTAACAGGAGGATTCTTATTGGCGTTGCTAAACGAATTTTAATCACCCTTTAATTATAAGCTCACCTTGTAGTACTATTTCCTAAGACAACCTTGTTATGAAGAATTCTAGAACCAAATCATAAGCTGACTTTGTGTTATGGATTTCAAGAATTTGTACGACTGCATGATTCCGTTTTAACTTGAAAATTTTGAAGATTTTGTACGAGGTAAGGTTAGATGATTTTATAAAAGGGTAATATAGTTATTTGAAAAGTACCCCTTATCCACTGCCCTATAATGGGAATAACCTAAGCAGTCACAATACATAATGGGAAAAGAAAAACCGCTCAAAATCCCGATTTTTTGTTTCCTACCGAGTCCAAGTCATATACCTATATTTATATATATATTTTGGGTAACAATATTAGGTTTCTTTGTACTAGGTCTCCTTTTGCAATCCGCACTGCAAGAGAGGCAAAACACACTTTCGACGTTAACAACTCCACAGCAAAACCTTGCTACAGATTTGACATATAATATGGCTAGAGACCGGAATGTGGGTAACCAACGTAAGAGACAAGGAAGTAACGGCAGTAAAAGTGAGGAGAAGATTATTAAGAAGAGAAAGATGAATAACAACGGGAAGGAAACGAACAAGTTTATCGACGGGAAGCAGATGGAGAAGTATATTGGTCGTGGCGATTCACAAGTTACTATTACTAGCAGCAAAAGTAGTATTTTCGATTGCGGTGATATAATGCGCGAGATATTGAGCAGGCTCCCAGTAAAATCACTTATGCGTTTCAAGTGTGTAAGCAAACACTGGCAGTTCTCAATCAGCCAAGATCGAGATTTGATTGATTTACACTTTACTCGATCAAAGCAACATTCTCCTGATCTGTTTATTGTTGTTCCCCGTGATACTCTGAATCGAAATAGTAAATATATACCGATATATAAGTATCAACAGTGTTTCTTGTTAGCCAATTTGTTTGATAGAAGTAGACGATGCACTAAAACTACTCTAAGAAAGAAACTAGATCAGGGATTATTTCATTATACTGACATTCTAACACCTGTTAATGGTTTGATCTGTTTCGTTAACCGTCTAACAGCTTCTGTCTGTATATTGAATCCATGCACTAGAGAAGTATCACCATGGATAGCTTCCCCACTTAGCCAAAAGTATGGTGATTGTAAATTGCCACCTACCTTCTTTGGATATGATCCTGCAACCAAACGACATAAAGTTATATGCACTTGGAGGAGTACATACACTTGTGAGGTCTTGACTGTAGGAGACAACACTTGGAGACACATCGATGAGAAGCTACCATTTTCTTGTGATTTGAATTTTTCAGTGTATTCAAATGGGAAAATCTATTGGGGTGATACGTCGATCGGAATACCTAGATATTTACATGCATTCGACGTTGGATGTGAGAAATTTAAAGTGATTAAGGTCCCTGAAAAAATCAGAGAAAAATGTGAGAATCCACCAGGGGAGCGTGTTGGTCCGTTCCTTAGCTTAATGGAAGTGAGTGGACATATTGCTTTATTACAATGTACTCAGAATGTTTTCAAGCTATGGATATGTGATGATGATACTTCTACTGGTAGTAGCTATAGCAAGTGGAATGAAGTTACCATGAATTTACCTTGTTGGTGGGGAGGCATACATGGTAGACGTGCTTACTTCCATAGTGTTGCAGGAGAAGACCGGATCATTATAGAACGCCACAGAACTATTACGGATAGATCAAAGATCAAAAAGGTCCATCTATATTCTTATGATTGGAAAAAGGAAACAACAAAAATGGTTAAAAGAGGTGTGCTTTCGAATTTTGCTTCTGTTTCCTTGTTTAGATCTTTCGTGGCAAGTGTCTGGCCTGTTCGAGATAACCAATTGAAGCATCCACACTGCGAAGGTAAAGACGATGATGCTCCTAATAAGACTACTCTTTCAAATGAGGCAGTTGATCA
Source organism: Papaver armeniacum (assembly GCA_023531295.1). Classification (NCBI taxonomy): domain Eukaryota; kingdom Viridiplantae; phylum Streptophyta; class Magnoliopsida; order Ranunculales; family Papaveraceae; genus Papaver; species Papaver armeniacum. The sequence goes on from JAJJWW010019438.1 coordinate 65,290, forward strand.
TAATCAGGTCAAAGTCCCGGAGACCACGACCATCGATAGCTTGAAAGTTGAAATCAACAATCTAGAGGATGGTGTGAAATCTTGGCTATCAGTAGAGGCCAAGCTCCGATTTCAGATGGTAGAAGCTTCTGCTAAAGCTAGTGCGCTTGAGAAGACATTGGCATCTAAGAAAATTGAACTTCAAGCCAAGGAAGCTAAACTTGCCGCGGACCGAGGATAATATATATATATATTTCTTGGTGGTTTACTTTGTTATTTTGCTGGCTTCCACTTTCTCTTTGTATTACATTTGATAAATCTACTTTTTTACTTTTAAAAGTCGATTAATAACTTCTAAAGTGTTATCTCATAAAAAAAATATTTTTTTTTTTTTTTGCTTTTGAAAATCATCTCAAAATTATATGCTCAAAATTACCCAACAAGATTAGGTTTCCTCTCTTATGTGCCTTAGTTTCCATATAGAATCCAGATCGAGCACCGCCTAAGGAGAAGTGAAAAACAAATTTTGAATCCAGAGCAAAGTAGTTGAAATCGTTCCTCGGTCTTACTCGGTTGGGGAGCTTGGAGCGAGGAGCAACAAGTTCGGACTTGGAAATCGCCAAAACTCGGTCTAATACTCAGAATCTATTTATTAATAATTTATATATTGCTGCTCATAAGTCATGATTTTTACCAAATTAAAATTAAAATTTTTATACTATCGTGTAATTAGATGTGTAATATTGTTATATTGAACATGTTTATCACGTATTTAGATGTTTTTCTTTTTTTATAACTCCCATATGAGGGGTTACGAATTATTTTTTTATGATTTTAATGCATGCAAGGCCAACTCGGAAAAATCGTTAACTTGTTTTGCTCAAAACATGTCTAAATCGGCCGGCCTAATCGCGAAAAATCGGGAATAGCTTGGAATCGGAAATCGCCTCGGTCATATAGATTGTAGCGATTACTCGGCGAGTAATCGACCTTGGAGAGCGATTTTGACTACACTGATCCAGAGCAAACCACCGTTGAGTTTCACATCGAATCCATATTCTGCATTGAGTTTTATTTTTTGTTATTTAACTTTTAGAGCATCTCTAATAGAGGGTGAAAATTTTATTTTATTATGACACATAGGATTTTAGACCCTCATTTACATAAAATGCATCTCCAACAGTGGGTCCTATTAAGTAGGAAGGGTGTCAAAATAAATACGAAAGTCTTACAGAAAGTCTTATCTAGACCTTGAGAATGACCTCCATGTCATTTTTTTAGTTATATTTTTAATTTTTATCTTTAAATAAATTTTTCTAAACCAATAAGAAAAAGAGAATTAATTTTATCATTATCCAAAAAAACAAATCTTACAAATATGACCCCAACCATTGGAGATAGTTCATGAGCAAAGCATTACTATTTTTACCACAGACATATCACCCCATGAATAAGGATCTAAATAAAAATTCCACGTAGGATTTTTAGCACCCACTATTGGAGATGCTCTTAGGGTTCTCTATACTGGTTATTATAGATTTTACATATATATGCATTATTAGAATAATATAGGGAAAAATATTGTTTGGTCCTTTTTTAGGTGGTCCCATGTCTGTTTAGTCCTTTCAAAAAGTAGGAAATACCATTTGGTCCTAATAATAATATATTAGAGTTAGTTTGGTCCAGTTGACCCAGTCAACTGTCTGTTTGGTCCTTATTAAAAATATATATTGTTGTTTAGTCCTAAATATTATTGTTTGGTCCTAAGGTGGACAATACTCACGCGGGATGATGTCATAATCTTTTAATAGTGGCAGAAATGCCTTTTTTTTCTTTTTTTTCTCTTTCTTAATAAAAATAAATAAATAAAAACTTAAAACTGAAATATCTTTTGAACCACATGTCCAAAAATGATAAATTTTATATATTCAGACGAGGGCTTTCCAACGAGTACCATTGTTGCTATGTTTTGGAGCTTTTAATTTTTACCTTATCCTTAGGCTAAAAAATAACTATAAAATGAACTATATACGAGCTCATTATACAAAATGAACTCATTTAATGAACTATCAAACTAGCTAGTTCATTTTACATAATGAACTGTCATGATTAAGTAACATACTAGTTCATTCTACAAAATGAACTCGTATAATGAACTACTATTACGAGTTCATTATACCATATGAAATACCATTAGGAGTTCATTCTACAATATGAACACCTATCACGAGTTCATTCTAAAATATGAACTATCATTTACGAGTTCATTTTATAATATGAACTACCATAATGAACGCCTATTACGAGTTCATTGTACAATATGAACTATCATACTTGATTATCATTACCAGTTCATCGTACAATATGAATTATCAATCCTACGATATGAACAACCATTATGAGTTCATTCGACAATAAGAACATCTATTACGAGTTCATTCTACAATGTGAACCATAATAATGAACTACTATTGTGACTTCATTCTTAATAACGAAGTACTTTTATGAGTTCATTCTACAAAACAAATTGCTAGCATATACGAGTCCATTCTACGAAATGAACTGCTATTATACCGAAAAAATTAAAATTTTGAAACATAGTATAATGGGTAGGGTAGATCTCGACGAGATCTTTCCGAATATATAAAATTTATTAATTTTTGACTTATATTTTGAGAGATATTTCATTTTTAAGTTTTTTTATTTATTAATGTTAAGAAGAGAGAGAAAATTGAAAGAGTGGAATAAAAAAAAGAAGCACGTGAGAAAAGAGAAATTATAAGAGAGAGAATGGGTATTTTAGATACTTAAATATTTTTCAATAAATAAGGACCAAATAGAACTTCTCTTTTGTTGGTGGACCAAATTAACTCGGGACTACAAAAAATAAGACCAAACGATTATTTTCCCTTTCAAAAATCACCTTTTCTATTTGGTCCATAATTATTCAAAAATATTAAATGGACCAAAGTACCCTTCCGTGTTAATTTCTACTTATTTTTTTGTAGCAGTTCATTCGTCAAAATATATTCCTGTTAATTTCTACTTAATTTTTCAGAAAACATATAAACCAGAGTTCATTCCAAAAATGAACTCCTGATAAAAACCTATATAAACCAGAGTTCATTCCAGAAATGAACTCCGGATAAAAACCTATATAAACCAGAGTTCATTCCAGAAATGAACTCCTGATAAAAACATATAAACCAGAGTTCATTCCAGAAATGAACTCTTGATAAAAACCAATATAAACCAAAGTTCATTCCAGAAATGAACTCCTGATAAAAACCTATATAAACCAGAGTTCATTCCAGAAATGAACTCCTGATAAAAACCTATAGAAACCAGAGTTCATTCCAGAAATGAACTCCTGATAAAAACCCATAAAAATCAGAGTTCATTCCAAAAATGAACTGCAGTAGCATCATCTTCGTCGTCTTCAACAACAGCAGCAAACATCATCATCTTCAACAATAATAGATCTTCATCTTTAACACGAGCAGCAAACATCAAAATCAAGATCTTCAACACGAGCAAGAAACATAAATCATCATCAACACAAAAAACATCAACAATCGAGATCTTCAACACGAGCAGCAAACAAAAGATCATCATCTTCGTCTTCAAAACTATAGAAAACATCAAAAACAACAGCAAATTAAAAAATCAAAAGAAGCATATTCATCGTCGTTGTTTTCATAATCTTTATATGATTCATCGTCTCTATCATGTCGGTAAATCGTCTTCATCATCTCTACAAATAAAAAACCATAGAAAAAAACCCAAATCTTCATCGTTTCTTGCAGTTGCAAAAAAAAAATGGAGAAGAAAGAAACTAGATATGAAAATAGAGAGGAGAGAGGAAGTAAATCTGAGAATGATATATTTTCTATTGATTTTTTGTATATATGTGGTCCCAAAAGGGTATTTCTGCCACTACATGATGACAATTACATCATCCATGATGTCACCCTAGGACCAAACTATAATTTCTATGACCAAATTATATTTTATATTTTCAAAAAGGACCAAACAGACAGTTGACTGAGTCAACTGGACCAAACTCATCCTAATATATTATTCGTAAGACCTATTAGTATTTCCTACAATAATATAACACATATACTACAAGTCAAGGTGACTATGAAGAGAAGTCCACCGAGGTATCCGTGCAGTGTACGTGAAGAGAAGATATAAGAAGATTATTGAAGATTTGCAAGATCAATATATTCCCTTGTAATCTTTATGGTTTCAGGAGGTGACTGAAAGCGGTTGTTAAAAGTGAAGAAAAGAAAGTAACAACACAACCGACAACACAAGATTGGTTGTTTCACTCATACGTATAATGTAGCTTCCAACAACAATTGGGTGCACTTGTGTATATGAGAAATGTACTTCTTCTATCGGATCCCTTTTTCGCCGGTACAACTGGCCGGTCCGGTCCTGTCCCGTTCTTAGAGAAATTCTGTAATCCGATTTTTCTTTCCTACGATAGGATCCAAATCCAACTGATCGTACTCATGCATACATCTTCATTTTTGGGTAACAATATTAGGTTTTCCTCTTATGTGCCTCTCCATATTCTATGTATGTGAAGAAATACAATCCCCATTCATCAGCACGGCAGATACAAACACACTTTCAACGAGGATTCTTGTTCTCGTTGATAACAAAATCGAACCAATACATACTAGAACGATCACTACAAAAACCCTGAGACAAGGCCACTAAAATCTGGCAACTGCCCCAAAAAATTAGTTGCCAAAAGCTTTCGGAACTGGTCAAAGTCAACTAGTAGTTCTTATATACTTCGGCAACAATTCGATCGCAACTTCATCATAAATATCGATATTTGGTTTTAATCCTAAAGCAAACAAACTTTTTTGCTCCTATAGAAGTAATTCTTAAATTGACTTTTTTTTTTTTAGAAATCGATTAATAACTTCTAAAGTGTTATCTCACAAAAAGTTGTTTTTATTAAGCTCCAAGTTACGCAACAATATTAGGTTTCTGTTAGAAGAAGAAGTTCAAGTTGTGTTTTACTCTACTGGTGTAACTAGAGTGTGTAGTTACACTTTTGTTCTTTTGTGTTTGTTACATTGTTATCGCCTTTATTACTGTCTTTATTATTACTGCACTAGGGTTTCTTTCTACTGTGTTGTTCCTTTATATTGAACAACTCTCTTCTTGTTATCGCGCATTTAATCAATTTACTTTTGAGTACTCACATATTCTGTCATGGTATCACGAGAAATGTTTATCCTGTGAGGCAAACTTTTTAGGGATCGCTATGTTTAAAGTTGTCTTAATACTACTTTTTTCTGATTCTCTTTCTTGTTCTGTACTTGATGTACAACTGCAGCTGAAGTATGGGCTTATATCGCCAAAGAGTTCTCAAATCAGTTATCAGCTCGTAGATCTATGCTACGTAGTCAACTACAAACTATTAAGAGAGGAGCTCATCCTGCTACTGAGTTCATTCAAGAGGTTAAAGGTATCACTGACTCCTTAGCAGCTATTAATGAAAACTTTATAGATGCATATATTGTTATGTATATACTTAATGGTTTGGGTAGAGATTATGATAACTTTGTGATTGCTATATACAATCGTGAGACTCGGATCTCCTTTGCTGATTTAAAAGCCAAGATTTTAACTCATGAGCAGTGGCTTAAATCTCAACATCTTGAAACTACTGCTGCTCTTGAGTCAGTCACAAACTCAGCTTTCTTTTCAAAATCTACTTCATCTGGTGCTGGATCATCCAGATCTAACAACTTCACTGTCTCTACTTACACTCCTGCTAGACCACAATCACAGTGGATTGATTACTACACTGTTGAATGTCAAATCTGCAAGAAATTGGGTCATTCAGCTGGCAGATATCCTTATAGATATTCAAGTTCAAAGAATAGTGCTAAACAGAAAAACCCACAAGCTCATTCATCTATTCAAGTTAATACATCATGCTTGTCTGAACATTCTGTTTTTCCTGCTGCTACATCTTGGCTTCCTGACTCTGCAGCAACTAGCCACATGACTATTGATGCTTCACTTCTAATCAATCCTGTGAAATATACTGGATCTGAACATGTTATGGTTGGGAATGGATATCAAATTCCAATTACTTTGGATGGTACTTCTACTTTACACACACCTACAAGGACTTTTACACTCTCTAATGTGTTGTATGTCCCTCAGTTAACTCAAAATATTATCTCAGTTGGAGTTTTTACAAATGAGCATCATTGCAAGATTGATTTCACTCCATGGGGTTTTGAGATTACATATCATGATTCACAGAATGTTTTGGCGGAATGGGTAGTAAACCAAAATTTGTATCCTATTAATTCAACATCTTCAACCAAATCTTTCAGCTCCATTGTTGCTACACCATCTTTATGGCACAAAATATTAGGACGCCCAGCCCATCAAATTGTTAATACCTTACAGTAATCTTCACACATCTCATTTGCTTATGGTGAGTTTGAATCTTTGTGTCATTCATGTCAATTGGGGAAGAGTAAGAGATTACCATTCATGTGCTCAGAAATATTAGCCTCTGCACCTCTAGAACTGATTCACTGTGACATTTGGGGACCTTCCCCTCAAGTGTCTACAATGGGATATAGATACTACATGTTGTTTGTTGATGACTACAGTAGGTTCCATTGGATCTTTCCCATGAAGGATAGAACTGAGAGCTTAACTTGCTTTCAACACTTCAAGACCATCAATGAAACTTTAAGTTCTTTCAATGTGATGGTGGCTTTGATCTTGTGAAAGGTGTTTTCAAATAGTTTCTAGATGCATCTGGTATTAGTGTGTCATGCTCATGCCCTCATATAGCTCAACAAAATGGACTTGCAGAGAGAAAGCATCAGCACATTACTTCAGTTGGCAACACTTTGTCCTTTCAAGCTTGTCTACCAAAATCATTTTTTTTTGACTCCTTCCTCACATCTACATATCTTATAAATAGAATTCCTTCTAAATTACTGGGTTTTTCTTCTCCATTTGAGATATTGCTCAACAAGGTACCTGATTACTCATTCTTAAAGATATTTTGATGTGCTTGTTATCCTTACTTGGGTCCATACAAGGACAAGTTGAGTCCTAAGTTATCCAGCTGTACTTTTCTTGGCTACATCCCATTACATAAAGGTTACAGATGTTATGAGAATTCTACCAAGAAGATATATGTCTCTAGACATGTAGTATTTGATGAAAGAAATTTTACTTTTTGCACCTGCTCATCAAGTCTTAGACCAGCTGATACTTCAATGCAACTAGAAGGAGCTTCATCTGATACTTCAGTGCACTTAGAGATTGTTGCAGACTCAGTTTGTGAGCCCTCTACTGATTCTAGTCCTACATCCACTTCAACACCTACACTTGAGCCTGAGTTAGTCACTGACACTGTTGTGCAACCACTCAACAATTCATCTTCTGTACCTGAAGTTCCACCCATTCACACTATGATCACCAGGTCCAAAGATGGCATTGTCTAGCCTAAGTATTTGCCTGATTTTGTTACTCACTACACAGTTCCTCATCCTATTCATTCAGCTTTTACTTCTATTGTAACTCTTCCCAAAGAGACAAGAACTTACAAAATAGCTGCAAAGAGTGAGGAATGACTTAATTCTATGCAACAAGAATATGAAGCTCTAGTGCACAACAATACCTGGTCATTAGTTGAACCAACTTCTAACATGAACATATTGGGTAGCAAATGGATTTACAAGTTGAAGCTCAAGCCTGATGGACAGATTGATAGACACAAGTCCAGGTTGGTTGCTCAGGGCTGCATTCAACAAGGTGGAGTGGACTACAATGCCACATTTAGTCCAGTTGTGAAAACCACAACAATCAGAGTTGTCTTAACTGTTGTTGTAACTAACAAGTGGTGCATTAGATAGTTGGATGTGTCTAATGCTTTCTTACATGGAGATCTAGCTGAGCAAGTGTACATGAAGCAACCCAAAGGATTTGAATATCCTACTAAGCCAGATCATGTCTGTCTCCTTCACAAATCAATATATGGTCTCAAACAGGCTCCAAGAGCCTGGTTTGAAAAGTTTAGTGGATTTATTTTGGATGTTGGTTTTCTCATGTCTACTTCTGATCCATCTATGTTTATCTATCTTTGTAGTGATGATATCGTTGTGCTGCTCCTTTATGTTGATGATATCATCCTTACAGGCAGTTCAGAATACTTCATTACTTCTCTTGTCAATCAGATGAAGGCTCAGTTTGCTATGAAAGATCTAGGTGATCTTTATTATTTTTTGGGGATTGAAGCTCAGTTCTCTTCCTCAAGAGAGACTCTTACTCTTACTCGGAAAAAGTACACTTTGGATCTCTTAGTTAAAGCACACATGACATACTGCAAGCCATGTTCTACACCAGTCTCATCTGAGAAAAGAGTTTCAGTTCATGATGGTGAACCACTCCTTGATGCTTTGGATTTCAGAAGTCTAGTTGGAGGTCTGCAATACCTTACTCTCACCCGCCCTGACATTACATTTTTTGTTAACTATATCTCACAGTTCATGCACTCACCAACAATTACACGCATGTTGTTGGCAAAAAGGGTGTTGCGCTATCTCAAAGGTACATTGGGTTCATGTATCATCATTCAAAGTGGAGATATTACTAAACTTACTTCGTACTCAGATTATGATTGGGCTGGTTGCCCAGACACTAGAAGATCAACTTCAGGGTATTGTGTGTTCTTGGTCCTCCAAGAAACAACCAATTGTTTCCAAGAATTCAACTGAAGCTGAATACAAAGCATTAAGTGTATTGGCTGCTGAGGTTATGTGGTTGTCTGGCCTTCTTTAAGAATTGCACCTTCCTGTCACCAAGCCAATTGTTGTTTATTGCGACAACATGGGTGCTCAGTTTAGTTTCAAATCCTGCCTTTCATGCAAGAACTAAACATATAGAGGTGGACTATCATTTTGCCAGGGACTTGATGGATGCTAGCACTGTTGCAGTTCAGTTTGTACCTTCATCTCACCAATTGGCCGACTTGTTCACTAAGGGCCTCTAAACCACAACCTTCTTCAATTTGGCTTGTCAACTAATGCATTGTTCACACTCTCCATCAGTTTGAGGGGGAGTGTTAGAAGAAGAAGTTCAAGTTGTGTTTTACTCTACTGATGTAACTGGAGTGTGTAGTTACACTTTTGTTCTTTTGTGTTTGTTACCGTTACTGCATTTATTATTACTGCACTAGGGTTTCTTTCTACTGTGTTGTTCCTTTATATTGAACAACTCTCTTCTTGTTATCGCACGTTTAATCAATCTACTTTTGAGTACTCACATATTCTGTCAGTTTCCTTTCTTATGTGCCTTGTATATGACTATATATAACTATTGGTCTCTTAGTATGGTCTCTTAGTATACAAAGAAAAAAGAGAATCTCAATGTAACATTCACAAACTGCTTATCACTCGTTTCTCTGCCAACCAACCCACTTCTTCTACCGGTTCACTCTTTCGCCGGCCCAACTTGCCGGTTCCATCCTGTCCCGTTCTCAAAGAACTACTGTAAATCCGATTTTTCTTCCCTACGATGGGATCCAAATCCAACTGATCGTACTCATCCATATATCTTCTTTTTTGGGCAACAATATTAGGTTTCCTCTTATGTTCCTCTTCATATTCTATGTATATGTAGAAATACAATCCCCATTCATCAGCACGGCAGAGACAAACACACTTTCAATATTATCAAATCCTGAACAGAAACCGGTTTAACATATATGTAGAGCTAAGAGACGGTATAATGGGTAACCAGCGTAAGAGACAAGGCAGTAAAAGTGAGGAAAAAATTATCAGAGAAAGTAAGAAGATGAAGACGAATAACAACTGGAAGACAATGAACAAGCGCAGTGGTCCTAGCGATTCAGAAGTTATTATTAGCAGCAGCAGCAGCAGCAGCAGAGTTTCGGATTGCGTAGATATAGTGCGTGAAATATTGAGCAGGCTCCCAGTAAAATCACTTATGCGTTTCAAGTGTGTAAGCAAACATTGGCAGTTCTCAATCTGCCAAGATCAAGGTTTGATTGATTTACACTTTACTCGATCAAAGCAACGCTGTTCAGATCTCTTTATTGTTGTTCCGCGTCATGAGAAGGTTGATCCGTTTAGGCTAAGAATGCTTCACTCAGGGTTGAGAACTAGTGTGGGTGCCAACGAGTATACGTATCAAGAGTCTTACTTGTTACCCAATTTGTTTGAAAGTACAACTCTTGTAGAAAAATCAGAGCAAAATAAACCGTTTCATTATACTGATATTCTAATACCTGTCAATGGTTTGATCTGTTTCGTTAACCGCAACATAGATTCTGTCTGCATATTAAATCCAAGCACTAGAGAACTAACACCATGGATAGCCTCGTCTTTTCGCGGAAACAAAAGGTACAATTTCACTGCAGAGATGCGTACCTATTGCTTTGGTTTTGATCCGGCCACCAAACAGCACAAAGTTATATGCATGCGTAAGGTACGTGAATTGAAGACAGAAATTTGTGAGGTCTTAACGGTAGGAGACAACACTTGGAGACGCATTGACGACAAGGTACCGTTATTCACCTCTAACGTTTATCAAGTTTCATCAGTTTATTCAAATGGTTTAATCTATTGGGGTGATCGTTCGTACGGAATTCCTAGATATTTGAATGCATTCGACGTTGGATGTGAGAAATTTAAAGTGATTGAGGTCCCTAAAGAAATTACAGAACAATGTAGGTATCCAAAAGGGGGCTATTGTGCTCCACTACATAGTTTACTAGAAGTGGGTGGGCATATAGCTTTACTACAGCGATGGACCGGTAAGGTGGTAAAGCTATGGATATGTGAAGATGATGATACTTGTAATGGAAGTTTTAGTAAGTGGAATGAAGTTAACATGGATTTACCATTTCAGTGGTGGGGATTTGTAAAGAACAGTAGATCCGCTTACTTCCATGGTGTTGCAAGAGAAGACCGGATTATTATAGAATCCTACCCAAGTAACTCAGTCAGATTGGATATGAAAAATGTCTCTCTATATTCTTATGATTGGAAAAAGAATACATCAACAAAGGCTGAAACTGGTGTGGTTTCGGAGTTCGCTTATGTTTCCTTACGAACATCTTTCACGGAAAGCCTTTATCCTGTTTTGAAAGTTCAGACATAATAACCAAGAAGTGAGAAGTTCAAGCATTGCTGCACGTAAGCGTCCATGGTAGAGGCGAGGCTCCTTCTAGTAGTCATGTCATTTGAAGAAGAGTAAGGCTACATACTCTTTTACCGATTTAGGCAGGTGTCTGCAAAGAGTGAGTTTAGTGTTATGTCATTTAGATTTTAGTGTTTGTTTTAGAAATTGGATTTATAAGTCAAGAATCCAAATTTTGTTTGAGTATTTCCAGAAGCTCTCGAAGAGCATCATAGTTCATAAACAACTAGCTTTTTTTACATTTAATGGTGAACCAACCCATTGTGTAGTCTGAGGATTCTTATTCTCTTTGCTAACAAATTCGAATCAATAACGATAGTATTTGGTTTAAGCTATCCTTATGCAGACACTGAAAATTCGGAAAGATGCATAAAAAGTTTACCTTTTCCAGCTCACCCTTTACTAACACCCAGGGTTTTGGGTGTTAGATTATTGGGGAGGATATCAAAATTTATATAATACAGAACAGTTTCTAGTTTGTCTAATATGGGTTTTGGACCCGGTACCCTCCCATAAACTGGTTCCCCATTAGCAATCATGCCCAAAAATTACATCCCCAAAAAGACGCGTTCTTTGTGTTAGTCGGTGTAACTACAGCCGGAACAAGGATTTCCGGTCAGCATCCTGATTTTTTTCCTAATGAATCCGACTGCTCATATTTTCTTACTTACTTCGGAAACAATTTTAGGTTTTCAGATCAATCAAAACGAATTAGGTTTTCTTTCTTTTACGTGCCTCCATAATAAAAGGAGAAGATGATAATGGCTGGTAACAAACGTAAGAGGCTGAAAGCAATTGTTAATCCTATGAAACTGAGTCTAGCTAACAAATACTTTAATGGCAGAAAAAAAACAAAGAGACGAGAAGAAGAAGAAAGTAACGACGGTGGTAAAAGTGATGAGGAAAAAATTATTAAGGAGAGACGAAAGATGAATAACAACAACAGGAAGGCGATGGACAAACGTAGTGGCGATTCACGAATTAGTATTTTGGATTGCAGTGATATTAAGCAGACTCCCAATAAAATCACTTATGCGTTTCAAATGTGTAAGCAAATATTGGCAGTTTTTAATCTGCCAAGATCAAGGTTTGATCGATTTACACTTGTCTCGATCGAAGCAACGTTGTCCCGATCTCTTTATTGTCGTTCCCCGTCATAAGTATTGTGCCGAGGTTGATCTGTATCCAAGAAGAAAGCCCAGGGTAAGGTATGGATTACGGCATGTGACTAGGAACGTTAGGGATCATTATAAATCAATGTTCTGCAAGGCGACTAAGAATGCCGGTGTGGATTTGTGGTATAAGTATCAACGATCTATCTTGTTAGCCAATTTGTTTAAAAGCAGAACATCGGTGACCGCCATTATTATGAAAATAAAAAGGTTAGAGCAAAAAGAAGCATTTTATTATACTGACATTCTGAAACCTCTCAATGGTTTGATCTGTTTTGTTGACCGTTCCAGACCTGCTGTCTGCATATTGAATCCAAGCACTAGGGAACGATCGCCATGGATATATTCGTGGAGATGAAAGGTTGGATTTCAAAGCAGAGCATGAGCGGGGTAAATGGTTACCAACTTATTTCTTCGGATTTGATCCTACCACCAAACAGCACAAAGTTATATGCACTTGGAGGGTACGTAAACCGGTGACGCTGCCCGTGGGTCTATGTGACGACATAGGGCAGACAAACATTTGCGAGGTCCTGACTGTTGGAGATAACACTTGGAGAAGTATAGATGCCAGGGTTCCGTCGTTTTCCTATAATGTCCAAGTTTCATCAGTTTATTTGAACGGTTTTATCTACTGGGGTGATACGCGGTACCGGATTCCAGAATTCTTAAATGCATTTGATGTTGGAAGTGAGAAATTTACAGTGACAAAGGTTCCTATAGAAAATCCACCGGAGAGCTATTTCGATCCTTCTGACAATTTAATAGAAGTGAATGGGCATATTGCTTTATTACACCGATGTTCTGATGCGTTTGTAAGGCTATGGATATGCAGTGATCATGCTTCTATTGGTAGCTATAACAAGTGGACTGAAGTAAAGATGGAATTACCTTTTCAATGGGGATATGCTTTGTTTCATAGTGTTGCAGGAGATGACCGGATTGTTATACAATCCAACCCAACTATGGAAGAATCAAATATAAAAAGAACCGCTCTATATTCTTATGATTGGGAGAAGAAAACGTCCACCGGAAAGGTCGAAGGTGGTGAAGTTTCGAACTTAGTTTCTGATTCCTTATCTTCGGAACTAGGACCTGTTTCTTTATTTACTTCTTTTGCGGAAAGTCTTTGGCCTGTTCGAAACCATGTTGAAGTCTTGAAGACCGCCATCAGTAGCTTGAAATATGAAATCAACATTCTAGAGGCCAAGTCCAAGGCTGAGTATCACGAGATACATGTTTCTGCTAAAGTCAGTGCGATTGAGAAAACATTGGCAACCAAGAAAATTTTACTCCAAGCTAAAGAAGCTGAACTTGCTGCAGCCGCCGGAGGGTAATAATATTGCTTTGTTAGTTTGTTGCTTCATTTTCTGTTTTTTCAATTATTTACTTGTAGATACGAAATATCGCATCCCATATTAACCAAAGAAAGGGTACCTAACACTGCTAAGAGAAATCCATAACACGTGCGAACGTACGACCCTAATGAGTCACTACTGAAGTAAGCAATGATGTCACGGCAATTGCGCGATAATAAATGCAGGATTTTATAAGACATGCGAGGATAATGTTCACATGGATAGTGTGATGCATTGTGAGAAAGAAAGTTTGACGATAGCCTAAATATTAGGCAAAAGAAAGGGATTTATTAGTTGTCATCCCCTATGTGAAGGCCAATACAAGGGCAAGAGAGCATTGTAGAGAGGTGGAGATTTTTATTAGTCTGATATTACTTTGGAGAGAAAATTGTGTGAGTCCTAATTAGGGTTTTCTTATTAACTTGAGTAGTAAACTTGTAATATCATCTTCTTCATAATAATAAGAATTCTTGAGAGTTATATCTTATTTGTCTTAAGTTATTTTTTTTTTTTTGACACAATATTTGTCTTAAGTTATTAGTAGATTCTCATAAGGGTGTAGTTGTAGGTTTTCCTGCAGCTAGATTTTGGCTCTAGAAACAGCTCCGAGGAGTAAGATGTTTATCCTTACATAGTGAATAGCATTGAGAAATGGTTTGAGTCTATCCCCTTCATCGTTTTCATGTTTTTAAGTTTATTGTCATCTTGCTTTCAAGAAACCTAGTGTTGATTAACCCCTTATTTTTCAAGGTTTCATGGTGTAATAGAGTTTTTGTCATGTTTAAGTGTTAGATCTGGAATTTGGTTGGAATTTTCTTGAAACATTTAAGTTTTCTCAAGTTTTGATGAAGTTTTTTGAAGGTTTACAACATATTGCTAAGTTTTAAGAGTTTGTGGTTTGTTGTTCATGGTGAAACTAGGGTTTCTGATTTCGATCATGCAATGGTCTAACAAAAGGAAATAAAGATATAGTTTTGATCAACTAAATTTGACAACAAGCTTGAGATGGAAATCAATATATAGTTTTGATCAACTAAATTTGACAACAAGCTTGAGATGGAAACGCTTGCGAGTTCGATCGTGCAATGCTCTAACAAAAGGAAATGCAACTATATAAGTGGAAATTTTGGAGATGTGTAAATATTTGAGTATAGGAATGTCGCAAAGGTGTCTTAACATACTTATTAGCTCATATATTAATGGTGTTAAGTTCATTTACAAAGTATATGAGATATTTTTCGTATTGATCATTCAATCACTTGAGAATTGCTTATTAGGTAATTTATGTGAGACATCCATTGTCGTCTTCTAAGAATATTTCAATGATTGAACTGGGAGTTAAGAGTTAAACCTCTGTCTGGAAAACCATCATAGTATGCGTACTTAGGTACAAAATGTGTTAATAAGGTTCAGGTCCGGAAACCTAGTATGCGTACGCTTTCGCATACGGTTTCAATTGTGGAAGTCCGAAACCAAGTATGTGTACCCGTTCGCAAACAGTTTTACCTGAAGTTGGGTCTGGGAACCAAGTATGCGTACATGTTCGCATACTATTGGCCAAGACCAACTTTCCATAACTCAAGTATGCATACCCGTTTGCATACTTGAGTGATTAAAGTTCTAAATCGGCTAAGTATATCTCATGAACAAAAACATTTATATAATAAGGAATGTAATATTTGTAAACTGTGGCACCGCAAAAGGAGAAGAAACTTTTCTCTCGATGTAGTGATAATATGGAAAATCAAAGTCAATGCTTTGTTGTAACTATCAATAAAATTAAAAAAAAAAAAATTAGAGTCTTTGAATCGGACACATAAACTTTATTTGAGTCTTCAAAAAATTGTCTTACTGCTGCTATTATCTCTAAGAAGTACCATTTCAACTGCTCAATTTTAAATCAATATCCTAACGCTAGCTTAACGTTTGTAGGTGCTTCCTTGGGGAAACTTTCATGTTATTTTTTAGGCTATGTGGTTGTCATTTATAGAGCCAGTTAGATCCTCAGCAGCCAGATACTGGCTGACTATTACAGACTTAGTCATAAAAGCAGAAGCTCGGGTTCTTTTGAAGGATATTGAATGAGCCAACGAAGCCCATGTTCAAAACATCACCTCATCTCTAAAAATCTCTCTACGTTGTAAAAGGCGCCTAGGAGAAAAAGGCTTCCAAGGCGCCAAATTCTATGTGTTTATGTTGTTTTCCAATTTTTCCTCGACGGCGCGGCGAGGCGCCATAGCAATCTCTTGTTAGTCAATGCTCTTAATGGTGAGCTTTCCAATATCCCTTGGAAAAGTTTATCGTATGTTCAGGACTGTAAAACGGGCCGATCCTGAGGTCGTGCAGGCTGTGCGACCGCACAGGGCCCAGCTATGTGGAGGGCCTTTTCTGCCCAGCCCTATTTTAGTATTTTATTTCGAATAAAAAATAATCTTTGCAGAGATTCGAACGTTTGTGGAGAGAATGTTGCTTAATGGATCCATCCACTGATCTCTGTTTGCTGTTATTTATGTCAGACGCATTTTCTGTTCTTTATGTCGGATCTTAGGACCACAAAATGTTTAATGCAACTATATTATTTGAGTCTTCCTTGCGTGTGGACATCAACAAATTAGAGGTTCTAATTAGATAATTTTCTTTATTTTTAAAAATATGCATTGCTGCATCTGTTTAGAGTAAAAAGAAAAATTAACACATTCATCTATAACTTTTCAAATTAAATAAAAATTATTGACGCTTTTTGTTTAGAACCGTTTTTTGGGGACCAGCCTTTTTTTGAGGGGACCATGGTTTTATTTTGGGTAAAGACATTAGAAGTAATTCTAGGTCACCCCATATCTAGTTATTTATTTAATACCTAATCTACCCTCTTAATTAATTTTAGGTTATGATTAGTGAAATTTAGTGAGATTAAATTAAAAGATGGGTTTATTATTAGTTGAGTAGAATTATTGTGAGAGTAGAGTTAGAGAAGATGAAGGAGAAAAACATGAAAAATAATTTTTTTTTTCCAATTCACCCCCTTTGAGTATTCAAATGATGGATTCTATCAAACACAACCGGAGGAAGAGTATTTGGGTGAACAAGTATGCTCCAAACTTAGATAATGTATGTTGAATTGGTAAAAACTTCCCCAAAAATGTAAAATTTTGAACTGGACTTTGAACAGTTCGGTTATTTTATATGAAGAACAAGTAACCGAACTCATCTGAAGGTGTAGTTCAGTTGCTTTGTGAGGATGAACAAGTAACCGAACTCATCTGAATGTTTAGTTCGGTTGCCTTGGGAGATAAACAAGTAACCGAACTAGTTTGAAGGTTTAGTTCGGTTGCTTGATCCAAACACGCAGGTTACCGAACTCCATATTAATGGGAGCTCTGACATGCAGCGTTATGTTCGGTTGGTTTGCAACTAACCGAACTTTACGTACAAATAAATTTTAACCAAGTGTATAAGGTTCGGTTGGTTCGCAAACTGCATGCTTTTGCGATCCAACCGAACTAAGTTTAATAAGTTCGGCTGTTTCACAAACTTGAGATCAATTGCACAACCAACCGAACTTAACAAACAAATATTTCTAATGTTTTTAACCATAGAGTTCGGTTACATGAGAGTTTTAAGATTTTTGCGAAATAACCGAACAAAGTTGATAGAGTTCGGTTATAAAAGAAATAAAAATAATGGGAAAAACAGTAAGGTTCGGTTACATGGCAACTTTTTTCTTATGTTTTTAACCCTAGAGTTCGGTTACATGGCAGTTTTATACATTTATGCGAAACAACCGAACTCGTCAGTTCGGTAACATAGTTATAAAGCATATAGAACCGAACTCATCTGAAGGTGTAGTTCGGTTGCTTTGTGAGGATGAACAAGTAACCGAACTCATCTGAATGTGTAGTTCGGTTGCCTTGTGAGATGAACAAGTAACCGAACTTAACATTGTAACCTCCATTAAACCTCTCCACAACTTCCATTTTCAACTCATTTTGATGATTACTTCCCATTTTTTCTACCAAAAACAAACGACAAGTAATGGGTTTGTAAGAATATCTTTGCTAAAGATTTAAATTAAGCTATATATATATAGAGGTGGTGGTGGTTGTTGGTGGTGGTGGTAATCGGTGGTTGGTGATAATCGGTTGTTGGTGGTGGTGGTAATCGGTGGTTGGTGGTGGTGATAATCAGAGGTGGTGGTGGTGGTAATCGGCGGCGGTGGTGATGGTCGGAGGTGGTGGTGGTGGTAATCGGCGGCGGTGGGCGGTGGTAATGGTCGGAGGTGGTGGTGGTAGTAATCGGCGGTGGTGGGAGGAGGTGGTGGTTATATATAGAGTGAGAGAGAGGTTGTTATTAGGTTGGTTTTAAATTAAATTAGGTTAAGGGTAGGTTAGTAATTTCAACGCATTAGGACACCCCTTATAATTAGAGGGAAGGTGGCCTAATAAGACCATGGTCCCCTCAAAAAAACCATGGTCCCCAAAAAAATGGTTCTTTGTTTACGATTGTTAGAGCATCTCCAACCAGACCTTGACAATTTCCTATATATAAGGCCAGGTAGGTTTTATCATACTTTTACCGAAAAATCTTCTCCAATGAAGATGTGATACTGAATGTTGAGATGAGTTGGCGTGTTAGTTATTGTCACATCCTTTAACCCATCCTCTACTTTTAGAGGTTTTGGTAGAGGAAGAATGCCTGGTCACCATTTTTCAAAGAAAAGTAACCGGAAAAATACATTAAAACAAAATGAAAACTATAACTAACCAATCTGATAAACACAAGCATAATGCATTAGTAATCTAAAAATCCGCTGGTTGGAGATTAATTTTCTAAAATTCCTAAAAATATGGTAAAAGTAGAGTTTAAACTTCTAAAGGATGTCTTCCTACCCCTGCCACATATGAAGCACACCACATTCCATTGCAAATGCTCTTATAAAATATTCGACATTATTAGAGGCCCTATGAAAAAAATCCGCACATGACACTTTTTGACACAGGACCGGCTCTGGATTCAACATATAAATATGTGCCTCGTAAACGGAATGGGGTAGCATATACTCTCCCTAGGTTAGCTAGGAAATCCAATGTATCTTTTTTTTTTGGGATAATCTAAGGATAAGTTATTTGGTAGTTTAAACAAAGCTTTTTGTTGGCAACCTAGCAACAAGCTGGGCACCAACACCCTTTTGAAGATTGTTTATTGATTAGGCAGTTCTAGGCATTGCAAGCCTATGTAACAAGGAATTTAACCATGGAGAATAATCCTTGTACTCCTCTAGTAATAGATTGTCTCTCCTCACTTTTTTTGCAACACAGACTGCAATATTATTTAAGTCTCTCTTTACATGAGAGAATTTACAAAGCTTAAAAAATGAAACAAGAGATTTTATTTTGCTAATGAGGTAATTGTTCTCCCATCTAACTTGGACTCTGTCTGTGATAATTGAATGCACCACAATTTCAGCATCTGCTATAATATGGACTTCATTGATGTTGAGAGCTTTAATCCAACTAAGAGCTTCCAAAATCGCCATGCACTCTGTGGCCTCTGGGTCTATCACTCCGTCTGCATATGATCCTTTAACTCCATCACAGATACCTGCAAATGACAGAAAGCACCATACCAGTGCCAGAAGTGTTAGTCATGTAGTCAAAAGAAGCATCAACAAAAACTCTTGTAATATCTGGAGTATGTACAACTTCAGTATTAATCTGAGGTTGTATTGACAATGCATTATTGGCTGCATAACTGAAATTCTGTAGATGAAATTGTATTTTAGTAATTGTGAAGAAATGGTTGAGAGTTTTATTTTGAAAGACATTTTCACATCTTTCCTTCCAAATCACCCAACATCCCACCATTAAGGTAATTCTCCAAGTATTGTTTTCTTCTGCACCATTACTATGAGGACTACTAAACCAAGATATTATCCAGTCCTTAATATTGTCACAATTCGCAGCAACCTCATCCATATTTATATTTAAGCTTCTCCAAACTAACCTTGCATGATGGCAGACTAACAAAAGATGAAACAATGTTTCCACATGATGATTGCAAATACCACAGTGCACTTGAATGATGTTGTTGAATCTAGCTATTTTATCCTTGGTTTGTACAATTCCTTTTAATCATTTCCATATAAATAACTTCACTCTGTGTGGAACCTTCATTTTCCATAAAGCTTTCCAAACATCTTTAGGAAATGGATTAGTGGATTCATGGAGCAGAAAATTTCTTTCAACCAGCTTATTATATGCACTCTTGACTGTAAACAAGCCATCTCTTGTGGGTATCTATCTGACAGTGTCTTCATCATTAATATTTACCTACATTCTTGTTATCTTATCAACCACATCAGCAGAAAATAGAATTTGTAATAAACTCATATTCGAATTATTTGAGATAGGAGATATAAGTTCAGATACATACTCATATTGCAGATGACTTGGACAAGAAGGTACAGGCTTGTCATTCAGATTAATTATCCATTTGTCTATCTAGATATGAGTTTTCTTACCATTGTGAACTACCATGCAGATGTTCTGTTGTAGATTCTTGAGACCATCTTCAATACCTCTCCAGACCCAGCTAGAGTTACTTTTATCTTGTTGAATGTGAAGAAAATCTTTATCCTTGAAATATTGTCTTTTAGAACTTTAACACACAACAAGTCGATTGAGTACATATTCTCCATGCCATCTTAGTATCTTGATTGAGTTTTTCAATATCTCAAAATGCCAGACCTCCTATTTCTTTTAGTAAACATAATTCACCCCAAGCTATAGGATTGTTTCCTCTACAGTCTTGTAGCCCCAGAAGAACTTCCTCTGAAGAGAGTCGAGCTTTTTAATTAGCTTCTTTGGAATCTTTAAAGTGCTCATTTGATAAGTTGGAACAACATTGAGTACATCTTTAACCATAGTTCCTCTCCCAGCTTGATACATAGTACCTCCTTGCCAATTAGAGATTCTTCTTTCAAATGCAGTGTTGATATCTTCAAAAGATTTAACTTTAGACTTACTAATTATAAGCAATGGAGAACCCAAATACTTTTCTTTGCTATCCATATTCTTTACACCAAGAATGTGACTAAGAGTGTCACACTTAGAAGGATCCATATTATTACTAAATAAAATGGAGGATTTGTCAAAATTAATGACTTGACCAGATTGTGAGATGAAATCTTCAATAACTTGAAGAAGATTTGTCACACTAATTAAATTAGCATGTGTAAAGATTAAACAATCATCTGCAAAAAGAAGATGATTAATAGGAGGAGCACCCCTAGCTGCCTTAATTTCTGGGATTTCTTTAGAGTGATGTGCCATTGTAAGTGTTCTAGAAAACCATTCCATAGCCAATATAAACAGATAAGGAAAAATAGGATCTCCTTGTATAATACCCCTTGAAGGTTTGAAATCTTCACATGGAGTGCCATTGAGTAAAACTGATAAGGAGGTAGTACTGATGCACTTATTTATAAGTTGAATCCAATCCTCACAAAATCCAAAACTCTTCAACACTTTCAAGATAAAGCACCATTCCAATCTTTCAAAAGCCTTTGACATATCAACTTTTAGAGCCATCTAACCACCTTCACCTTCTTTCTTCTTCATTGAGTGTATTAATTCATGAGCAATAATAGTATTGTTATTTATTAATCTTCCTGAAACATGTGTAGCTTGATAAGGAGATACAATTTTGTCCATAAGTGGCTTCATTCTTGTAACCAATATCTTAGATATAATTTTGTAAGAAGTATTGCACAAACTAATTGGCCTAAACTCGGAAGGAGTGGTAGGCTTTTTAGTTTTTGGAATAACAGAGACATAAGTTTTGTTTAGGGACTGCAGGATATATTTTGAAGTAAAGAAGCTCTTCATCATATCACACACATCATCTCCAACAATATTTCATTGTGACTTATAAAATCCATCTTGAAAACCTTCAGGACCTGGTGCAAACCAATTTTCCATGCCCTTAAGAATTGAGAAAATTTCTTCATTGGATGGAATTGTAGTGAGTAATCTATTGTCTTCTTCAGATATAATTGTAGGAATATGATTGTAAAACCTTTCCTCAATGACTGGATTTGAAGAAGTACTAATCTCTTGAAAATTATCAGTTAGGAGCTTAACAAGTTGATCTCTAGAATGAAGCCAAGTACCATTTTTATCCTTGAGAGAGTCAATATTATTTCTCACTCTCTTCCTCTTGGTTAGAGTATGGAAATATTTTGTATTGTTATCCATATCTTTTAGAAAATTATTATTGAATTAAAACTGGATATGATGCCACCTTTGTAGTTCTGCATTTATCTCAAGTGCTTTAGAAGTATTATTTGAAGAATGTGGTTGAGCTTGAATATCAGTTAGTTGTTGTTGAAGAGCATCTACTTGAAGATTAATATCACCAAAGTGTTTTTTATTCCATTTAGAAAGTGCAATTAGGTAAACTGCATTTTCTTAGTGAGAATAAAAGCTACAGAACCTTGCACATTCTTACTCCATGCTTTAGCTATCTCTACTGCACATTTTTTATCATTCAGCCAAGTTTGAAAAACTTGAAAGGTTTCCAAAGTTTAGGCTGGTTATAATCAGTAATAAGCGTAATGGGGCAGTGATCACTTCCTACTTGACTGAGACGAAGAACTCTTGAAAAAGGAAAGACTGAATTCCAAGTGCATTACCCAGAGCCAAGTATATTCTTTTACCAGTTCCTAGATTATTATTAGTCCAAGTATGCTCATGACCAGTGAAATCCAAATCTTCCAAACCAATATCCTGAATCATAGCATTAATGTTGCCATCACTTGAAGAAGAAGTGGAAGTATTAGACTTTGTAAGATGAATATTTAGATCTCCCAATAATACCCAGGGACTATAGATATTCCTTCATGTTTCTTATATGAATTCCTATTGTTCTTTTTTCCTTTGACCTCCTCCATACCCATACATACAAGAAAGTAACCATTCTGGTTGACTTGGATCATCTTGAATGACTAAGTGGAACATATTGCTTCCACTGCAGAGTATCTCACAAGAAAAACCATTCTTCCACATAACAGTAAGACCCCCAGATATATCTTCTGAGGATGTATATCTAATATTAGGAAATTGGTTAGGAGTAACTAAAGGTTTCATTTTAGTTTCATCTAATTTGGTTTCACATAGAAAGATTATATCAGGGTTTTGAGTTCTAATTAAATCCTTTATATTATCCCTAGTGCTAGTGCTTTTTATACCTTGAATATTCCATGAGATGATTTTCATGCTTTCTTAAATATATGATGAATATGGGATGCAAGGCTAGCTGAACAGAAACTACGTGAGAACTGAAATCAGATATACATGAAACATTAAATGCTAATGAAAACGATGCATTAGGGTTCCTGAAGATTCTTACGAAAGTCAAAAGAAAGTTCTTAATGCTAATAAATGCATATGATAAGAAAAAATTAAGACAACCATACAGAAAAATTAATTATAACTTGCAATTAATGTGGTTATAGTAAATGCTGAAAATAGTATAAGAAAAAAACATAATGAAATAGTAGAGATTTTTGAAGAGATTATTTACCTGATCCCCCTTGTATGTCTGTTCAGTTGGATTATCTCCAGTTGAGATCATTTGAGCATTCATAGAGTTTGGGATTGAATTCAACATAGTGCTTTGGGAAGAGACTCAGAAGAAGGAGGTACATTGACTGTTACCCTATGCCGCTAATTACCTAGTCTGCTATCCTCTTCCATGGAGATTCCTTCCTCTTTGAGTAGAGAAGATAAGTTGATTACTTCACCATATTTTGGAGGAACAAAACTAGTTGTCTTAACAAACTTTTTCTGAATTTTCTTGACCGCTGGAGCCTTTGTAGAGGAAATTTCAGGAATGTTTAAAACATCATTGATAGTTTTGCGGATATTATTGATCTTACCCACAAAATATGGTTTCTCATGAGCTTTCTTCAAGAAAATAACTGCATCTTTGCAAGCATCTTTTGAGTGATTAACAATGTAACACTCAGTACAAATGCTTTTTGGTTGACGTTCATAGAAATATTGATGCCACTTTGTAACCCCAGCATTGGTTGAACATTTCACACCTCTTCTCATAGGCATAAAGAGATCCACATTAACACAAACTTTGACATGATCATTACCAATGGGAATTGCATCCTTAGGTTCAATAGCAATGACCTCTCCACAACTTGGGAAATTTTTGTCACAGAAGTAACATTCATGCGCTCAAGCAGAAGATATTTGAGCTGAATCCAAAATAAACGAAAACCCCAATGCTTTTCAGTGTAAATCATTTCCGGAATGTAGTCATGAACAACTAAGAGATGTTTGTTGATGCCCCATGGTTTTTCTTCAATTACCTTGTTGAGGAGATCCCATTGATTGAACTTGAAAATAAAAACATTTGGGAAAGACCAGGTGAAAATAATCCCGTTTTCCAATGAATCATAACTCATCCGACCTTCAATAATAACTTTACCAATAACGTTAGCTTCCCATTTGTCTTCATCTTCCTTGTTGTTATTCTTGATAACCTCAATTTCAGTTACATCTCCTAAGTCCAAGGTAGCTTTCTTGAACTTGCTCACTCGATCTATAACTTGACTAGAGGTACCTTCCTCCATCAAAATAATTATCTGACCAATATTATCTAGAGTTGGAAGAGATTGGGATATTCCAAGATGATTTGACGAATTGATATAAGAAGTACTAGGATATGGGGAATGAGGATGAACGAAATTTAAGCTAGAGAATAATTGCATATAATCTTTATACCTAATAAAATAAAAAAGGTAACAGAATTGTTTGGTATTTTCAATATTTTGGGAAAGAGTATAGCTGGCTCTAAGGAGAGTAATGAGCAAAATAAGGAAACCAAATAACTGCATTCGACTGATTACACAAATTTTGATTTTTTTTTTTGAAATCCTTGATTGGCGAGCTGACAGATAACTGAGTTCGAATGAGTTGATGACGATTTGAGTCTTCTTCCACAAAGCACTATGAGCAAAAGCTTTGAATCCAATCCTTTCTGAACCTTTTAGCAAAAGCTTGTAAAAATAATCAGCAAAAGCTATGATCACAACAACAAAAGAGGCAAAAGCCACTACAGAATAATCACTTAAACAGACACAATAAGAGGTATCATAAAAGAAATTATCTTTTCATCTAATTTTAAAAGAAAACTAAGATGAAAATCAATTTTAATCTTTTAGAGACAAGAAAAAGAGAAATATTAAGATCAAAATATACTAAATGAATGGAATAAAGAAACTTAGAACTTAAAGATGAAACAATCAAAGAAAAAGTATACCGAGTCGAATCGATTTATCGCCCGATCCTCAAAGAATGTATATGGTTTTGTTTAGTTTAGATAAGTTATTCTCTGTGTTTTAACCGTTATCAACCTTAGCACGACATGGAATGACAAAAGGGAAAAGACAATAAAGTAATTTTAAAGATATTAATAGGGTAATTTAGTTATTTCATCAGGTCATAGGTACCCCTTATCTAACCCAAGCAGTGCCCAAAAATTGCATCCCTTAAAAGACGCGTTCCTTGAAACTTGCCGCCGGAACAAGTATTTCCAGTCAGCATCCCGGTTTTTTACCTAGGAATCCGACTACTCATATTTACTTATTTTGGTAACAATATTAGGTTTTGTGATCAAATTAACAAATTAGGTTTTCTTTCTCTTAGATGCCTCCGTAATAGTCGTCTCTTTTGCAATCCCGAGCACCGCACAAGGAGAAGAAAAATCACACTTGGAAATAATGGCTGATAACAAACGTAAGAGTCTAAAAGCAGTTGTTAATCCTATGAAATTGAGTCTAGCGAACAGATACTTGTATGGCAGAAAAAGAAGAAAGAGAGTCGGACAAGAAGAAGAAGAAGAAATCATTAAAAAGAGAAAGATTAATAACAACGGGAAGACGATTTACAAATGTGACGGACTTGGCGATTCAGAAGTTATTAGCAGCAGAAGTATTTTCGACTGCGGTGATATAATGCGTGATATATTGAGCAGACTCCCAATAAAATCACTTATGCGATTCAAGTGTGTAAGCAAACACTGGCAGTCATCAATCTGCCAAGATCGAGATTTGATTGATTTACACTCCACTCGATCAACACAACATTGTCCCGATCTCTTTATTGTTGTTCCGCGTCATGAGAAGGTTGATTCGTTTAGAAGTAGAATGCGTAAATCAGTGTTGAAAGATAAAGGTAGGTTATTCCGCAACCAACCAGTAAGGATTATACCTCAGGGGTTTGGGAGTGATCTAAAATCAAAGATTTCAACTACTAAATATGGGGGCGGAAGGGAGTATAGCTATAAACAGTCCATCTTGTTAGCCAAATTGTTTCAAACTAGCAATACTAATATACGAAGATTAGAGCACAAAAGGCCATTTTATTATACTCAGATTCTAAAACCTGTCAATGGTTTGATCTGTTTCGTTAACCGGTGCAAAGCCGCTGTGCGCATAATGAATCCAAGCACTAGAGAACTAACACCATGGATATCTTCGTCACTTCGTAGAGATGAAAGGTTGGATTTCGACGCAAAGAATGAGCGGGGTAGATGTTCACCGGCTTATTTCTTTGGATTTGATCCTGCCACCAAAAGACACAAAGTTATATGCACTTGGAGGATAGACTCTAGACGGGTGAGACACGATCCTGAGATCATGGGTGGTACAAGTGAAGACATTTGTGAGGTCCTGACTGTAGGAGAAAACACTTGGAGAAGAATCCAAGACAAGGTGCCATTTTTCTATCCCTTGGCTGTCATACCTTGTGTTTATGCCAACGGTTTTATCTATTGGGGCAATAAGCCGTATGGAATTCCAGATTTCTTAATTGCATTTGATGTTGGACGTGAGGAATTTAGAGTGACAAGGGTTCCTGTAGAAATCCGTATGAATCCACCAAAGCGGTGTCGTTGTAATTCTTCCGATACTTTAATTGAAGTGAATGGGCATATAGCTTTATTACGGCGATGGACTAGTAAAGTTGTAAAGATATGGATATGCAATGATCATGCTTCTATCGATAGCTATGATAAGTGGACTGAAGTAAATATGGAATTACCTTTCCGATGGGGCAATGATACTGGTGCTTTTTTTCATAGTGTTGCGGGAGCTGACCGGATTGTTATACAATCCAACTCAACCAATTTCAGATCACATATAAAAGAAGCCGCGCTGTATTCTTATGATTTGGAAAAGAAAGCGTTAACAGGAAAGGTTAAAAGTGGTGTGGTTTCAGACTTGGTTTCTGTTTCTTTATCTTCGAAATTAGAATCTGTTACCTTATTTCGAACTTTTCAGGAAAGCCTTTGGCCTGTTCGAAATCAGGTTGATGTCTTGAAGACCGCCATCAATAACTTGAAATTTAAAATCAGCAATCTAGAGGTTCGCGCGAAATTATGGCAAGCAATCGAGGCCATTGCCAAGGCCGAATCTAAGAAGATAGAGGCTTTTAATAAAGTTAGTGCGATTGAGAAGACATTGGCAACCAAGAAAATTTTACTTCAAGCCAAGGAAGCTGAACTTGCAACTGCCGCCGGGGACAATAATATTGCTTGTTGACCTATTTTGCTACTATCATTTTCTGTTTTTCAATCTTTTACTATTCAACCAACATTGCCAAAAACGAACTACTAATTATAATTTATACACAAGTACAAATTCACAAGGACTCAAATTCTATTTTCCGTACAACAAACAAGTAAAAACAATGGACTCAACATTCTGGTTCTGTTCACCTTTCTTGATCTATATCTGACGACCTTTTTATCAGAAGTCTTCTTGGGGAAGGATAACCCATAAGACTATGAAGTGGCGAACCTGAAGTACGTTGCACTTCTTTTCCATGTAGTCGTTTCTCCAGCAATATACGTCGACTGTTTGCACGAGAAGTTTCATCCAGTACTGAACTCTCATCTCTGTTACGATTATTCTCTTTAGAGACGAAAAAATCCAAACTTCTCCTACTGGTTGAATTGCTGTGACTGTCGACCTCACTGGGTGGAGGAACTGTTGGTGGATTTGGCCGAAATGGAACACTTCTTCCGCTCTGGAGCTGAAAGATAAGTACCTCGGAGCAAGAACTACAACGCAATTTAGTGCACCTGTTACTCGAAAGGATAAAATCTGCAGGTAGCTGGAGCAGTATCTTGCAGCTATAACAAACTATAATAGGGGCACCCCCTGCTACAGGAAGACAATGTCTCTTGATATGATTTCGTCTATCCCGATGCGGATACAGATTCTGCTTCTCCACCTTGTGATCCATATGCCTCTGGCTATGTGGAAGTGGTTGTGAATTGCAAACCCGGGGAGCAAAATTGGAGTTGTTGACAGGACCGGAAGCACAAGGATGGTAGCACATATAACCAGGATGAATCTGGCATAGCTGCTCACTGTAACAGACTTTGGCTACTGGTGGTCTCTGCAGGGGATACTGGAACTGTTCATGGCAGCATTGCAAGCCCGTGTAACCGCATCTACAGTCTGAGGCCATTGGGATTTGCGAGGAGTCCCGACCTTGAAAGGGCAAGGAATTGCTTGGTGGGTATGCTCCAGAAAAGTGCCAGGGGTCGTTTCTGCGATAACAATTCGGATCTTTCTGCCTTCGTTGTGCATAATTACTGTATATTGGCCTCTCCTGTTCCTGTTGATGAGTTCCTCCTTTAAGAAATTTTTCATTTCTAGTCTCCAGTTTCAGAGCATAGGATTTACAAAGTTGATCTCTCAATTCGTCCACCTTCCTCAACAGTTCATCTTGATTACGCTCGACGGATAAGGCCTTCTCCACTGGATGTGAATCTGAATCATACATAAACTCCTTGTTACTGTAACTTGTCGACGGGCCACCGTTTTCGAAATTAGCAGGAAGAACCTTTCTATAGAAGTCCTTCTCTGACATCCGTTGGGATTGCGTCGAGGTTTGAGCTGTATGAAAGCTCTCTGAATTGAGGAGCATCTCCTGTGCATTCGTTCCATTTCCAATATCAGCTGGCGGTTCTTGATTCGAATCGACGTTGCTTCCCATCCTAGTTTTGGCTTGATGATCGTTCAGTGACATGGTCTGGAACTTCCTCGAACGAAGTGGCAGTGGTACTCTTGGATTCACCTTGTCATTCAATGGGACATCTGTTCTTATTTGTTCGCCACTAGAATCATCAAATTCATAAGTATATTTTCGGATATGCTGATGGTGGAGTTGATCATCCCATCCCTCATAAGAAGAGACACTTCCGTCGTAGGCATGGAAGCTTTTAGCACCTAGTTTTTCTTCCTCCTCCTCCTCAGGCATATCGTTGTCGTGATTGTTGGATAATTCTGTGCTGCTGGGTATATGCATTTCCTCCGCTTGGGACGACCGCTCCTCGTTCATAATTACTTGTGGAATTTGATCTCTTGAACTGGGATGGTCAGAGTCACGGCAAACAATCTCCTGAGATTTCTCGAGTTGTTCACTATCAGTCTGTGAACTTGGACGATCGGAGTCACCAAACAGGATATCCGGAGATAACAGAACGCTGTCACCTGCTGGACAATGAGCAGTATATCCTTGTGAGACGTCAAACTGAGCATCAGGACTTGAGTATCCATCATTATTGTTGTCTACTTCTTCAGAATCCGACACTTGTTTCCTGCCTCGACAATCAAGTTGGCCATTTGGTGAACAAGTGTTATGCTTTGCAGTCGCTATTCTGCTTACAGTCGTATCCTCCTCCTCCTTATCAGAACACCCCTTGGAAGATTCTCTGATTGGACTTGTGAGGCATGAATTCGCATTTGCAGAAGTCAATTTGTCACCTTGAGAAGGTGAAGAAGAAGAAGAAGAAGAATTCTCCAATTCATTGGTGTGATGAGGAATTGAAGCTGCTGCTGGTTCATTTCGAATTTTAGCTGTGAGAAGAATTTGAGGAAAATTAACAATTAAGAAACAAACTAACCAAATTAAAATGGCTAATAACCTTCAATTTCTAGATAGTACTAGTAGAGATAATTGATTGATTGAATTGAATTGATTCTTACCTCGGAGTGTTGCACCACATCCACCGCATTTGTACAAAGGAACATTGGGTAACTCGGGAAGAAGGACACGACATTTGGGACATCGAACTAATCTGACTTTGCCACCACCACCACCGCCGCCGCCGGCATCAGCACGACCAGGAGGAAGAGGTAGAAGAAGAGGAGGAGGAGAATCAGTCGCCATGGTGGTCTAATCTAGTCTATGCTAGTAGAAACCTCAAACTGATAACTGCAATTAGAGAAGTAAGATATGGTTGGTTCATGTAAGATTAAGTTGAGAAAAGAAATTAAGTGATGCTGATGAATTGATTGTAAGAATGATGATGAATTTCTTTCTTAAGACCAAAGGAATCAAGATTGAATTAGATAATTGAAGACTAGTATAAAATTGGTTGAGCAAATCAACCAATTTTATTAGTAATTTAAAATAAAAGATGACTTACATTTGAACAAATCAACCACCAGATGGTTAATGATGATGATGATGATGATTCTGATGATGACGATCGGTTACTCTCACTCTATGACTGTTTTTTTTTTTTTTTTTTCTTTGTATAACAATTCCTGATGAATCCAAGAAGAAGAACCAAAAAAAAAATAAACAAATTGATACTGAACCCAAATTCTTGATTATTACTATTGATTTGATTTCTCTGTGGTTATAGTTAAACCCTCCTCTGCACGGAATGGAGAGAGAGAGAGTGAGATTTTATTTATCTAGAAGGAAGAAGAAGAAGAAGACGAGGGACTTGTAGAAGTCAGCGCGGTGTACGACTGGAGGAGAGAGACTGGACTCATTTCTGACGTGTTGAGTGGACCTCCTACGTGTTCGCGTTGAATTATTCAATCTTCTTCTTCTAAAACACGCTAATTATTTAACTCATTTTTGAGAAACAATTTTGCACTCCCGGTGCGAATTCAACTTTTGAATTCGCCGCTCCATAATCGTAGGATGTGATAGATATGACATCAGCAAACTTAACAGTTAAGTTTTGAAATATCTCTGGAAATTTTGAAATATCTCTGGATGTGGTAGATTTGACATCCTACGACTATGAACCTATCACAGTAAATGCATTTTTTATATATTTAAAAACCTCGTATATTTCAAACTACAAGTCGTATTTTTATAAATTTTATATATTTGGAAAGCCCTTTAAATTAGCTACGCAATGAAAGACAAACAATGCTATCAAATTTTTGTTTTTCAATTTTTTTATTATTCTCCAAATTTTGTATCTTTTCTCCTTCAAAATTAAAAGATATACTTAAAATTAGGATATCTTTTAAAAAATTGAAAAAACTACAAGAAAAATAAAATGATTGACTAAGTATAAAAAACAACTAATTTTAAAATGAAAAGCACAACATATGGTGTTGAATCACCACCAAATTATTTGCAAAGTAAAAATATACCATGGCTTACCTGTATCGGAAAATGATACTTTCGTCGTGTTTGGAAAAATTATACCTTCGTGCGTCTCGGGAAAAATAATATTTTCACCCTACGGCGAACTAAATTGTTAACACAAAATTTAATTTTACGTCAATTTTTTCTTATTTACCATCCCATCGCGTAGTAACGGTCATCTAGTAAATAAATAAATAATTACTAGAAGAAAAAAAGTGATTAGTTGATTAAATTGGAGTAATAATTAAGAATGTTTGGTTTGGTTTGGTTTGGTTTCGTCCATGAAACATACTATTGCAAGCAGCATATTTTCATTCCAGCATAATAATTAACTTAACTTAAGCATGTTGTAATTTGACTACTAGCAGTAATTGGTTAGGCTTGCTTAGCTAGCCCCATAGATTTATATACATGGGGTTTGGTGGTGGGGATGATTGACGCCGTCCACATATATATACGACACCGGCCAAACCCCCACTAGAATTAAATGGGTGGTCATGTTTTTCAAGCAACGTACCCCCACACAAGTATACACGTACCCAAGCTTGTATCGCTTTAGCAACAAAAGTTTATGAATTGTTGGTTGGAAGTTGCCGCACAACACCGTGGCATATCCATCTAGCTAGCTATTCCTGCTTTGGTCCCTCCCTCCATCATTATCATGAATGGATGATGAATGAATCAAACAGCCTTTGCCTTTGCCTTCCCAGATAAGAAGGCAACTAAAACGAACATTTATTGCAATCTAACCAACTCTTTGTCTCTCTAGCTAATTATAGTAAAGCTAGCTGTTCCTCTCTCCACATTTAAGAAGAGGCTGCCTTCCTCTCCATTGATGGGAGATGACTGTTCACTCACTGTTGCTATAAAGAGCTAGACATATCCAAGTTCATATGTATCACTCTCAAATATCAGCTGCTGACTTTTTCTTAGGAGACAAAACACATTCAATTTTGACATCATGCTTACCTAGGCATGACAAGAGCTTTTACCAAGTCTCTCTCTCATTCCTCGTTCATTTTGATGCAACTCCTCATCAATATCACCAAGGTATTTTCTAGTACATTTATCTATCTTTTGACTTTTCCATTTCTTACTTTTATTATTATTCTGCAAAAATCCGTATCCCCCAAGGTCTGTAACGCGCAAGGCAAGATTTAAATTAGGACGGGCCAGCACGTTTACAGCACAGCACACCACACCACGTTTATTTTTCGAGCACAGCACAACACGACACGACATTTAGCACAGCACGTCTGAATCAGCCCATCCCAACACGCAACACGTTAAGCACGTGACTTCGTGGGCTGGGTTGTGCCGGGCCGACAAGTTTTACACCTCTATTTGACGGGTTAGTCACTAAGTCAGTCGGTCACAATAATATGCAAGACGTGTTTTTTTTTTTTGGTATGCCAAGCCAATGTAACTTTCTCTCATGATCCAAAATTTACTTGTGCTCCAACAATTTTAAATGTCGCTACAATCTTAAGCGTCTTCTATTTTTCCTCTCAGATGCTAATCCTAATCGGTTATGTCAGAGAGAAATGGGTCTTCTTCAAGTTTTGATGGCCGCGGATTTTTACTAGCCAAAGCCAATGTGTGGGGGCGTACGTGGTTGCTCACGGAGTAGGAGGATGTGGACATGGCATGCTGCGGCACAAAGAGGGACAAAAAACAACCGGTTCACCTTTACACAGCAACAACATATAAAGACCGACACACGGAGATGAAGAAAAATTCAACATTAATATATTCCTATTTTTATTAGTGGTGGTGGTGGTGGTTCAAAATTTCAAATAACTTATCACCGTGTGGAAAATTGAGAATCAAAACCCTTTTTAGTTTGAATTTTTTAGGATAGTGACGGCCCAAGCAGGCTTAACCACCACCACTATGAGCTCCACATCCAATCAGTCTATTGCGTACGAGTTGGATATATGAATCAACTCCTTGGTCTAGAAGGAACAAGAAGGGACTGTGACTCTGTGAGCAGCAATCAATAATGGTGTAGTCACTCTAATAATAATTATACTCCCTTTGTAACAATAAAGTCATTGCCGTTAACAAACTCATTGGTCTAACAAATAAAGTGGGAGCTAGAGAAACCAATTCTACCCCTATACATACTTGGTTATGCACCTCATCATCAAGCGCAATATTCTTGAGATTGGGCTTTGTACTTGCAAGACAGCAATTTTGGTAGCCATTTCTTATTGGGCTCAACTTGGTCACTTGGGTCCATTCAATTTGATGGGTGTTCTTATGTAGAGCTATCGATAATTTAGGGGTGAGTAACAGATGGGTGAATGCGGATTTGGTATCACCCACGTCCAATTTATCCAAATGACACGTCAGGCATAACACTTGCGGGTGAGCGGATGAATTGAGTAGGTGCGACTGGATTTGCAGACCTGGCAAAAAAAAATGATTTTAGTTAAGTAAGTTTTCCTGTCTGTATGGACAAGTTCTTTAAGCATCTCAAAAGGAATGACATCCTTAATTTTGTATAGTGGGCCTCTGATAATTAGATTTTTTTTTTTTGTTTTTTTTTTTTTTTATATATAAGGAAGCTTTTCATTATCGAGGTTACAATAAGTTTAAGGTCGAAAATAAGGATAAAAAGTAACAAGAACATACAAGTATGAATACCGAGAAATCCGACAAAAGTAAGAGAAGGATTACAGGAGTAAGACAAATACAAGTATGAATAAGATCCGAAATCGGAGGAAGAACGGTTTTTTTCGGAATTATAATCCAACCATCTAGTTTGTTTTTCTTCTATAGAAAGATATGCTCCCAAAATAGAAGTGATTTGCTCAAATCTATTGTACCTAGTGATGAAGCTCCGTCGTAGAAGAAATCACCGTTGAAGATTTCATCGCCGGATAAGTTGATGATGAAGATCCTATCGCCTGGGAAAACAAGGATGAAGATTTTGTCGTCGGAGAGCATCAATATTGATCTTAAAACCCAAAGAATCGTCATTGAAGCAAAGATAAACCTCAAAAGAGTAGATAAAACCACCATAATGGTGTAGATAAGTAGAAAATATGATAATAACTAAGCTAAAACTAATAACTAAAATACAAAGCAAGGAATAGTGAAGAAATCTGCTCAGTTTCGGTCCAAAATGGACCACATCTAAACAGAGAATGGTTGTTGGTGATGGTTTTGTTGAAAAAATAAGAGTGAGAGGAGAGAGGTTTTTCAAATCATGATAGAAAACATGATTTTCCTTCAATAGGATTCCCCTTTCGTAGAGTAAGAGAGAGTGATGCCACACAAAACTTTGATCTCGGGTACCAAAACCTAAGCCACTGATTGCGGTGCGTAAGCAAGGAAATCTGACATCCTCAAGTGACCAAACCATTCATCTCTAGGAACATAAATGTCTAAACTGAGTAATGGTAATCTGCTTTATATGCTAGGATCTGCCCAAGATGTTTGAAACTGAATTAGTATGTGTACTTTGTTATTTTTTCGCCTTTTTCTTTCTTGTGTTAACATGTTAAAGAATCATATTTTAAAAAATGATGGCCATGTTTTTTTAGGTGCTCGACTAGTTTTTCTTCTTTGAAGGTAAGGGTTCTCAGCGGATATTAGAGAGGTTTATCTCGGTTTTAATGGACGTCCTTGTGTTTCATGGATTTTAAGATCACTTGAGATGTTTTTCAACGGCGAAAACTTCATCATTGTAAGCTCTATCTTCTTCTGCTTTCCCTCTATCTTCTTCTGCTTCTTACTTTCTTTCTTGCTTTCTCTCTCTCTCTTCTTCTGCTTCTTCTGCTCTGCTCTTACTACTTTGTGTCTCTCATCTTCTTCTTCTTCGGCTTTATATAGAGCTTATGATTCTGTATTTTCATCATAAGCTTATGATAATGTAAGGTTGTGATGGTCAGCTTACACGGGCCACTCTGCTTGCAGTTCTGGTAGTTCGAGCTTTCCTAGTTCTTACGAACTTTGCATCGGGTCAGTCGTATCTTACTGTTTATTCAACTATGCAATAAGAAGGTTCATGAATTGGTTTGGTCGCGCAACCCTTAGCATCTTTTAATAACTGCACCGCTATGTCTCTGATTTTAATAGTTTAAGTAATCATACTTTCAAGATAAGATGAAGGTTCTCTGATTTTAGCAACAACCTAATCTTGCTTAGTAATAAGGTACTTATGCTTGTAACAAGATAAGATGTCTGCAAAAGAAGTTGAGCTCAAGCACTGGAATAACCCACCAAGCTAATTCCATAATGTTCGGCTGAATTTGCAATGCCACAAGGCCCACAACATATCATCCAAAGTTTCTTGATTAATACCGCACAAGTGACATTTAGAAGCTAGATAAATAACTTTTTTGCAGCTTATCATCAGTAACACAAACACCTCTAGCTAATTTCCAAATATTACCAGAGAAATAAGAGATGAATCTAGTACTTATAGGTATTGAAAATGTGGCATTTAAGTCTTACGTTGTTGTATGCATCAATAAAAGTAAACTATCCAAGATTTTTTTCGCTCCATATTGTTTTATCATTCATTCATCCTAGAATCACCGGAAACCTTATGAGTTGATTTAGTGACCCACCAGAATTTCTAATACTAATCTTCGTGAGTATTTGAAAATAAACATAATCAATGTTGGTTGAATGGGAACAAAAAATTATGAAGTGATTTCTGGGTCTCAAGAATAGGATCTGAGATCGAAGACATGTGAATTTTTAGGGTTTTAGAGGGTAGAACCTTAATCTTTTCTTGTTCATTCCTCGTCCCTAAAATTTTCTTTCTTTGCGCAAGAGAAGTAAATTTTGAAAAGTAGAGACCGTTGGAGATGAAATGGTTAATTTTTTTTCCATAGGTTTCTAATTCTCAATTTTTACACTCTATTTATACTCACCATTCTCTGCCTCTCCACCTATTCCTACTAAGAAGGAGGGGGTTTCTTTATCAACGATCTATATAAAGTCAAAGTGAATAGCATTAATGAAGTGATACAACATATAAAGACATCTTAAACTAAAATAATAATAAAGCCCACAAATTTGAATAGACGTAGTTCCATACCACATCAGGTTACAAGGCTAAACATAAGCTCCAGGATTGTAGATGTAGGTTTAGCCAAAGCTACTCTGAATCTTGTGGATCTTACAAGATCAGAAGGACCAATGGACGAAAAACATCCAGAGATAATACAAGAAGGAATAGGAATCAACCAATACATTTTAGCTCTTGGAAATGTGATAAGGGAATCACTAATGGTAGAACAGTTCCCCTGAGATACTTGATCATAGCTCGATGCATGTCATCCTCATTTGTGGGGAGAGAAAGAATTCTCATTATTTTTACGATTGATCCTATCTCGGGTCATACTAATTGATCTAGGAAGATCTTGAAATTGTCTGTAACGTGAATTGTGTTGTATGCACTGCTACAACTAATAAGTGCCATAGGAGATTGCAACTGGATGCTGAATATAAAATGGATAAAGCAGCTCTAGAGATGGATATAACAGCTCTAGAGATGGATATAAGAGCTCTAGAGATGATGGAGATCACAATCTAGAAAAGAAAAGAGTAGTTGTAGATGAGGATAGAGTAGTTGTAGAACAGGATAGAGCTTCTCTAGAAGAGAAGAGCGCAACTTTAAAAGAGAAGAACGCCGCTTTAAAAGAGAAGAGCGCAACTCTAAAAAGAAAATTTGAAGAGGCAATAGTCCAATAGATGTTAATTTCAAGAATACGGTGAGAAAAGATCAAGAATAACAAATCCTATCAACTCAAAGGAAGCTAAGGCGAATATAGGGGAGCCGAAAATAATCAGGTCTTATAATAGATAGAATCTTAGGCAGTTGCAATTGTTTGAGAAACATGTAAACAAATCACTTGAAGAAAAAAAAAATTATACCATGGACACATAGTGGAAGATGAAGGATTTAAGTCATGTAGAAAATCTACAGACTTAAATGAAAAAATGGGACAAAATTCAAAAAGCGAGGAAAAAAAAGAAGAAAAGATCCTGAGTAAACTGATATAAATGTTATAAGGTTGGACCTTGTGGTGCTAGATACGCAGCATGAATTTGTTTCCTTTTTTTCTTTTGCTCCTTATTGTATTGATAATCTGTAGAATTATTTCTGAAATGAAACAAGGTCAAATAGAGAGTAGATTTGGTTACTTTCCAGCAAAAAAAAGAAGCTATCTTTGCATAAAAAAACATATACTGCTATTTAATATATATAATATGCAAAAAAAAAAAAAAAAAAAAAAAAAAAACTTCGCATTTGTAATATAATTTTAATTGTAGGCTAAAAGTTCATGGGATTAACACAGACAGTCATCCGCTTTCAATACCCATGTCACATATTCTCAAATATTTGAATCCATGTGTATAATCGAATATTGTAGTAGATTGTAATGCACTCATAATCAAACTTATATAAGCTCCCAGATATTATATTATATGTGAAAACGCGGAGGTACCAAGATACACCACCAATTTTTCTTAGGAAATCCGTATAGA
The DNA here is from genome assembly GCA_023531295.1 of Papaver armeniacum. Classification (NCBI taxonomy): domain Eukaryota; kingdom Viridiplantae; phylum Streptophyta; class Magnoliopsida; order Ranunculales; family Papaveraceae; genus Papaver; species Papaver armeniacum. The sequence goes on from JAJJWW010019438.1 coordinate 103,018, forward strand.
CAGACTCAAATATAATTCTGAAAGTTCAACTTAATGAAACTCAATTCAGAGTTATATCTCTTTCTCTCACAATCAGAAAGTTTATAGAGGCAAGTCGGTGAACCTGATTTGCGGGTGAGAGTACTTGGTGATTCCAAAGATCAATTTCCAAGTATCAATCAAGTCGTATCCAACAAACAAGGATGGGTGTATCTACTTTGATTGATTAACGCACAACATGTGATATTTCAATTATAAAGATAAACAATATAATACTGGAAAACAAATAATATAGACACCCGAAGTTTTGTTAACGAGGAAACCGTGGATTGAACATCAAATTGTATTAAGCCGCTACAGACACTAGCCTATTACCAATTAATTTCGGACTGGAATGTATTTGAGACCGAATTAAACCCTCACAAAAATTCAATTACAGTCACGCTCCTTACACATCTTGAATCCCAAAAGGACTCCGCGGAATTGATTCTCTTAGCCGACGTCACTAAAGGACTCCGCGGAGTTGATTGAACTCAGTTGGAGACTTTAAACCAATCTGCCTCTTTCATATAAGTCTATATGTGTGATTTTCTACAACAAGCATAGGGGATGTAGCTCAGATGGTAGAGCGCTTGCTTAGCATGCGAGAGGTATGGGGATCGATGCCCCACTTCTCGATCTTTTTTGGAATTTTTTTTTTTTTTCCTTTTTTTTCGGCATTTCTGAAAAATGCTGCTTCTTGCAGCTGATGAAGAAGCGAAAAGAAATGCCTGTGACTGACTGAAATTAACATAACACCATGAAAAAGCTACTTAAAATAACTGTATGCATTAGATTACCCAGTTTTAGACTCAATAACAACAACATTTTTAAGGACAAAAAAAAAAAAACAAAATACATACAAACTTACAAAATAGTGGTGCTACTAGTAGTAGTCTCTCAACTCTCAAAATTAAAAAGAAAGAGAGTTCAAGGATATGGATGGATTCTCTCCGATTTAAGAAGCTAATACTGGAGACGGTGTCTGCTTCCTGTGCCCGAGAAATGCATTTCGAAGGTCATCGTAATTGTTCCTGTAATGCTCCATGGAGAAACACAGCTGCCTTATTGCTTCCCTCTTCTCTTCAGCCGCATCTACTATCACCATTCTCTGCCTCTCCACCTCTTCTTCCATTTCTCTCAGCCTTCTTGTTTGATTCTCCGCTTGTTTCCTAGCTTCCTCGCACGCGGACACTAACTCCACGTGCTCTATGTGTAACTTGTGCAAATGCTCTTCCATTGGACGGATCTTATCATCTCTAGACCCAACATCAGCTACCAAAGAACTTATCTTTGCATTCAGGTCATCTCGTTCTGCTGTCAATGTATCAAAATTGAGCTTAAGACCATCCAGGGTCTTGTTTAACTCTTCCAGCCGGTTCCCTTTCTCAACAATCTCTGCTTTCAATCTCTCCATCTCGCTACGCATTTCTGCTTCACGGTTCTCCTGCAAAACTTGAAATTCTATCTTTTCATGTTCGATCCTCTTACAATCGTCTACTAGTGACTGAATGCTCGACTCTGCATTCTTCAGCTTCATCTCTAGTTCAACCTGACCCTCTTCTAAAGCTGATATAACCTTCTGCAGTTGAGATTTCTCAGCATTGAATTTTAGCTCAGCGTCAGAGATGGCTAATTTCAGTTCCGCAATCTCTACATCACGGTTGGATACATTCATTTCTAAGGTCTCATTCTGATCTTTCAGTTCTGCAGCCCAGACCTCGATTTTCTTCAAAGAAGATTTGGTCTCCTCCAGTTCAAGTTTCAACCTTGCAACCTCTTCTTCTTCTGAAAGATGCAGCTTTTGGTCTTCGACCCTTGCGTCTTCCTCCAAATCACCAACGTCGGTTGATGCTTCAGACGATTTACTCTTCTCAATTTCAAGAGTCAATGCTGCAATCTTTTCTTGCAGCTCCAACACCTGAATTGTCTCAGACTTGACATATGCATCAATTAGTCCGTTCTCAATGGTGATTTCTGTTAACCTCTCTATCTCTTCTTGCGTATAACGGAGCTTTTCATTTGCAACGTTCAATTCTTCCTCGTACCATTGGATTCTTCCAAGAAGGTCTTCGCTGTTTCCATTCTCTTGAGTAACCTTTGGCGAAGTAGTGACTGATGAATTCTCTTCCTCTGCCATCCGAAGCTTCTCTTTGAAATCCCGAAGCTCAACCTCCAACTCAACAATCCTCTGGCTAAGTCCAATATGATCACCATTGGCAGCCAGCGGACCTGAGTAGGTGTTCTTAGACGAAGCGATACTGTCAGATTCTGTCTCAGAGTCTGAAGAAGAATCCGAGTAATCATCCGAATCAGCCCTCTCAGAGCTGCCTCCGCGAGACCCAAGAAAGACTTCGAAACCAGCAGCTCTGTTGGTGATGGACTTGCGACGAGTATGTCTTTTTAGTTCCTTGGGAGCAGGCACAGGTGGTCCAGATTCAGACCCAGCATCCGAAACACCTGAACTCTGAGTTTGGAGCTGATGATCAGCCGGGATGCTCTTGCTCAGGTTATCATAACGCTCAGCTAACGAGCGATACATGCGGTAGAACTCCTCGACCTGAGCAATCAATTCGGGTCTTTTCTGATAATACATTTCAGCCTTCTTAGCAAAGGAATCTCCTTCTTCCTCGATGAGCTTGAGCATCCGGTTGACGCTCCTGTCCATCTCTGTAGTCAGAGATTTAATTGTAACTTTCTTGCTATACGCCATTTTTCGCAATTCAAATCAAGGATTACAGAACTAAGAACAAAGAAAACTAAAAAAGCATAAAGCCTTGAAAGAAAGAGTGGTTGAATAAATGTTTTGGGTAAATAAAGAGTAGGTTTGGGGTTCATGGAACTCCACCCCTCTTTGTTGTTTGCCTCTTCAAAGATGAATGGGATACAATCAAACATACTAGCAATACACTACCCCAAGTAAACATGTAATTCCATTTCTTTTAAATTGAGTTGAATCTATGAGGCATATAAGAAACAGTCAGAAGATCATATGCAAATAAGTGTTGCCGAGTTTACCTTGGAGACTATCGGCAAGCCATTTGTTGGATTTGGGGGTGATGTGACTGTCAAACCACCAGGAATGTGATTTTCTGGACTCTAACCTCTTCATTGTTTTATTCTTAGACATCATGGTCGGTTTAGGTTATGGCAATTGGCAACCCTGGAAATTTTACAATTGAGTTGAATTTTAGACGGCCGGCAAAATCAGAAGTCAGTAATTAATAATCTAATTAGTAAAAGATTTTGGAAATTTGTACCTGATGAGTAGGAGGAGGATGAATTGACCAGGTAAGTGATGATGATGATGGAATTAGGACGGCCGGCAGACTCAGTTGTGGAGATTGAGCAGCATTACCCACATCGATCCATGTTGAATTGAAAATCTAGTTTCAAAGATTTTTCTTCCTAAGGGCGGCGTTGAAGAAAAAGAGCAGGGAGGCACGTCGTCTTTTGGAGGAGATGAATTAGTTTTTGACGACTCCTGAAAGAAAAATTAAAAATTAAGAAATTGGAATGAGTCATCAACATCCTGATTCAAGCAGGAGGAGGAGAAGTAGTCCAAGAACAAGTAAGAAATACCTGAAAATGGAGACAGACCCTAACCAAATCTCCTTGTTGCTGGTTTCTTCTTCTTCTTCTTCCCTGGCTTGGCTTGGTGAGTCTGTCTGTGATGGGGTGTTAAATGTGGAGGGAGGGAAAATGAATGAATAATTTAATTATCAGGAAATGTGAGTCAATGCTTAGCTGAGCTGCCCACCATTATTTTCAATTATTATTTGAATTAATGATTTTTAAAAAAAAAAGGAGAAGGAGAAGATCATAGGAAAGTGATATAGAAAGAGGGGGGAGACTTGTGTGTGTTGGTAGATGAGATGAAATGATGAGGTAGCTGCTGCTGCTAGACACGGAGAAGGACACATGGCATAGATGCATTATTAATGCGCTAAATCGACATACTTGGGTACTGTTGAAAGACAAAGAAAGAGCCTTGAAAGCTGCAACACCAACCAGATTGCAAAAGCAGGAAGCAATCCCTGCTGCTGGTCAATGTCCTCCCGCTACATTCTTGAGTCTGTCTGTCTGTATGAGATTGGCATTTCCATGCCTAAATCGACATACTTCTTCCCGGTTCTTTTTTTTGTTTTTTGGTGTGTTATACTTGTTATAATTATAAATTAATCTATTTTATTTTACCTTGGGATACTCGCTGCTTAATATAAATTAATTATTAATTACACGTAATAAGAAGGGTCTCTTGGTGGCAGATGAGATGGTTTTCTTTTTTCTTGGGTTTGTCTTTTTGTGTGTATCATGCTTTGGGTACTGTTGTCGAAAAACAAAAGATGAAGCACGGGTATTGGTGTCAGCGTCTCTTCTCTTGACTTTTTGTACATCTACTAGTAGAAAGAAAAAAACAACAAGGACACTGACTGCAAACAGGAAAACCAGCGCGGGAAATCCGTGTCATTTTGAATTACAAAAAGACAAAATTCGAAATTCAAATATGGATTATTACATCACTGGTGGGTGGCGCCTACAGTACCAGTTGGATTGAAATCATGACCATCTTCATCACTGCTTATTTAATTTGATGCTCACATGTGCCACGTTATTTTCTTCGATTCAAATGCGCGTAACCCACCGGCCCTCAAATTATTTCATCATCCCATTATCATTTCAATCATTTGCCGCTACCAATATCCTACTCAATTAAACCAAATTTATATACTACTATGGTTACACAAAAATCTTCTCCATACTCAATAATTGTAGTTTGGCTTGATTGGTAATTCACTACTTATATTAGGCCCGCCAATTATTATGGTTGGGTGTTTCAAATGTAGCCAAGCGAAATGAGGGTTCAGTTCAGTTGCGCCTCACCATGAGAGTTGGGCATTGCTTTGAATAATAACATGAAAATCGAGTTTCCATCCAAACAATGCCATAAGTGAACTGGATGTCCATTTTCTAATTTTATTTAGTTGGATTTAGATATATATTTGTTATAGGTAAAAAAAAAAAATATTTAAGAAACATAAAGACAAAAAATGAACTTTAGTATACAAAAGAGTTAACAGAGAATGGTAGGAGTAAGAATTGGTTAAAACTAAAAAATCGTAAATGGAAAATCAATATCCCTCCAAAAAGCCACAAAAACTAAGTTTCCCTATGGACCAGAAAAGAGGATACTAGGTTTCTAAAAACAAAAACTCAGATTTCGTGAGACATCACTTAGCTTAAATGTGGAACAAATTTGTTCCACTCTTTAGCTAAGCCAAGAGAATTCGCCACATTAAAGTCTGGCGAAGCCTCGTAGTAGTTGTCTTTCGTTATATTTAAAGAACCCAAATTTAGGGGATATCACCACAAATTTGGGGAATACTCACAGTTATATAAGATAAGATTTTGGCTAAGGGGTATTTTTTCCAATGATGAGATGTCAATAGTTACCGTGATAAAAACTAAAAAGAAAATTAATTAAAAACCTAAATTATTTGGTGTCTTCACTCCTCAATTGCTGACTGCACCTCTCTTCTTCTTCCGTAACAATGTAGTATCGACTGGTACACCAATGCAATACCGACTGGTTCACCAATGCAATAAAGAAAATCATGGCAGGCGAGGGCGGTGTGTGGGTATGACCTAAGTGGATAACTCTTATGTGTTCATCGTTAATCAACCACTACCAAATTGCAAACAGATTCAAGTTTCGTTAGTAACAAAATCATATGAGAATAACTCCAGATGAATTGTAACTGAAGGTTATGGTAAGAAGAAAAATGATTTGATTTTGCGTATGAAACAATGGAAATGTTTGAGTTTCCTGTAGATGCGGACTTACAAGGAATCAAGGTTGTTAATGTTAATGGTTTACTTCATGTTACTCTTAAACATAAAATCGGATCAAAACATATCATAAATGTTCAATTTTTGGAAGGTTGACTACTTGGAGTGTAATATTAGAATGTGAGAGTACTTGACCTCGTGGTATAGATTATATTTTTGTTTGGACACTGGGTAATAACAGTTAACACTACACTCGGGGGATACTCAAAGATAATCTAGGAATAATCAAGTTTTTTTTGGACAAGAGGTTTTTCAAATTTCTTTATAATGTGTTTTTTTTTAAAAGTATCCCGAAATTTGTGAGAGTATCCCACAATTGTGGGTTCTATTTAAGCTATACCTAAACCAAAGTAATCGAAATCGTTCCTAGGTCAAACTCGGCTGGGGAGCTTGGAGCGAGGAGCAATAAGTTCGGACTTGGAAATCGCCAAAACTCGGTTTAATACTCGGAACCTAATTATGAGAGACTTATATATTGCTGCTCACAAGTCATGATTTGTACCTAATTAGAATTGAAATTTTAACACTATCATGTAAATAAGTGTGTAATATTGTTATATGTACGTATTTATCATGTATCCATAGGTTTTTCTATTTGATAACTCCCATATGAGGGGTTATAAAAAAATTATTTTCTGGTTTTAGGGCATGCAAGGCCAACTCAAAAAAGTCATTAACTCATTTCGCTCAAAAATCAATCCAAATCGGTCGCCTTAATCGCTAAAAATCGAAAATGCCTTGGAATCGGAAATCGCCTCGGTCAAATAGCCTGTAGCGATTACTCAGCGAGTAATCGGCCTTGGAGAGCGATTTTAACTACACTGAGCTGAACGCTTCCATAGTGATTTTTCTAGGCTTAACCCGTGAGAACCTATACCAAATTACGGTTACAGATATTGATGATAAAACTCATTTAGGTCCAAAACTTCGAAGAAAAAGCAAATTTGCTCATAATAGAGTTTGAAACAGATTATTTTTTATGCCCCCACATTGTGTTATCTTTTTGTTCTTTAATATATTTATAGTAATAACTTTCCCCTCTAAATTCTGATTTTGGATTGTAACACCTTACTATCGAACCATTTATATGATTTTTACTTTGATCGATTAGTAAAATATTCATACAAGAGCTAATTGAGGTGGGAAAATAGAATGGTGTGAATGGTATATTTAAAAAAGGATTTGAATGGTGTTGTTGTAGATAACTGAAAGTCGAAAAATCCAAATACCAAATAACAAAGTCAATATAAATATTTGTTCATATATGAAGTTGTAGTACGTCTAAAATATGTTTTGAGTTAGAAGTTACTGGATATAATATCTACCATAAAAAACACTAGCATGATAAAATCATAATTGTGGTCGATTGAAGATTAAAAGGGTACATGTGTCAGTTACAAGTTTACTGCCGTGATCTCCTATCGCTAGAATACCGGGGCAAGAAAAATATTTTTTTATAAGAAGGGTGATAGACGATCGAAATCTTTTTGTTTCATCATTTTTTCGAGTGACAAACCCATAAAGGTAGTTGGTTGTATAGGTTGACAAAAATATAAAAGAGCATCAAAGAATTGATAAATTTATGGTTATAAGTTGAGAAAGATTGTCTAATTTTAAAAACCAAGAGTAACTATGACTAATCTTTACCATCTAATATAATATTTACAACATATCATCACAACGCACCAAATGATATAATCTAATGGGTTCTGGGAAAAGAAAATGGTTATGTTTGATGTTTAAGTTTGGAATCATAACACTTGCAGCAAACTAAAATAGTAGGTATCATTTTCCTATAGTTACCTACTATCCATGAGAGTCGTAAACATTTTAACATGTAGTCATGTTCCATCTATTTATTTTATTACAGAGATTATAGTCAAAGTCCATAAAAATATTTTAAACTAACCTTATACCATGTATAAGATTTTTTGCTTTATTTTTGGCAATATTGTTGTGGGAGATAGCCAAACTAAGCGCACCACTTGTTGGTAAAATCCAACAAGAACTAACCCACAAGAAACTAGATCTTTGGATCGACTTAGAATGAAAGATAAATGATGCAAACACACATTAAAGCACACAAGACTTAACGTGGTTCGGCAATATGTCTACATCCACCAAAACGGTTACGACTTCTTCATTATTATGGAACCACTAAATAGAGAATTATACACTTAACGATTGACAAATCAATCAACAAACTACGATCCAACATTGTGTAAACCCTAAAATAAGTATGTAGGACAAAATGCTCCATAAACCAAAATAATGTCTAACCAAACAAGATAATACTTATCTCACATAACTGAAATGATCTCCTTCTAAACGATGTCACTTCCAACACCAACGATGTCTTTTTCACCATCAACGAACAAGACGATCTTCTCTTCACTAAATGATGTCTTCCACATCTCCCCAAAATCTTAACGATGTACTCTTTCAACACCAACTGTGGTTTTTACAACACCCGAGAATGGTCCCTCCTTTTCCCTAAAACTCCACCCCAAGAGGTGGCATGGAATTCCTAGAAACCTTAGAGAACTACATTGTGTATTCTCTGATTCTATACTGATTTTCCATTGAGAATTCCATGTCTTAGAATCACCATATAAGCCTCCTTATATAGTATTCATAACTTGATTCCCAAGTATTAGTCTCCTTGGAAAAGGAAACCCAAACCAACTAGGAAACCTAATGTTATTTAGGTAACCTATCTAAATATGGGAATCAACCTAAACTAGGAAACCTTATGTTTTTCTACACTAAAGATTTCTAGTGTGTTCCGGAACTTTCTGGAATCTTCCCGTAAACACCGACAATTATCAACAATCTCCACCTTGTCGATGTTTCAACAAATCTCCACCTCGGTAAAGATTATACTAATCTGAGCCGACCTTCAAACCATGACAATCGCCTCAGCATTCAAAAGGATCTCAATGACGAGCAAACCGGATCAAGTACCAACTTAACCCCCAAATGACCAAAGTCAACAAATCTCGTCCAAACTTATGCACAAGTATCTTCTTAGCAGAACAAAACTCCTTCATCTCGAAACTCCAAACCCAATTGCTTCTTAAAGCAATAAAACTGAACTTGCTCTTTGCCATGAGCATATCCTCGAAAACGAATAACGAGAAAATAAGTTACCAAACATGTCAAGCTTCACAAAATCACTATACATTAGTGAACAAACAAAACAGAGGCTCCAAAAGCTGACATACCAAACTTCCAAACTAGACATACCAAACTTCCAAACTAAACCAGCAACCTCAAACCAAACGGGCTGTGACAAATTAATGTCCTCCACCAAATCTCCAGGCAAGAATGCAGTTTTGACTTCGTCGAATAAGTCAAACCACCACACTAAAACTAACAGGACTTGGATAGAAATGTGATTAATCATGGAGGAAAAACTTCATAACAATCACACTCTGTCTTGTGCATATCCTTTAGTCAAACTTACCCCAAAAATGTGTACCAGTATGTAACTGTTCCAAACAAGATCTGGCAATCATCCTTCAAAAATATAAAGACCCGAACACACCTAGACGTCTTCTTAACCTTAGGCAACTCCACCAGCTCCCGAGAAAATATCCAAAACGCTTTTGTGCTCACTCATTGTCTTCTTACTTTTAAGCAACTGTAATAAGTTTTTAAGTAACTATCCAAGACAATAGTGCTAACTTCCCACGCTAAGCTGAGAACCAAAGGATGATAAAACTAAATTGTTGCTGAATAGACTTCTCAAAAGAAATCTTTGATCTCATCTTCTACCTCCTATGTACTATTGAAACCAAAATAGCAATGTTTGTAGTAGATGAGCAAAGGAACACAATGCTCCACCCAAACCAAAACCTCTCAAAATAGCATCATTGCTATAACATAACTCTCTTCACCAAGACTTCCAAACTGATCAAGAATTACAAACATAATTTATGTAATACTAAAGAAAGAACACCTTCTTCAATATTAACACCAAAACTATTTCCTCTTGGGAGAAATAAACAGTAGATGATAAAAGGTTCACGAGATAGCACACCGAAAAATTAGCCCCAAACTTGTCCAAGAAACTTGAACAACATGCACAATGCCATTTAGGTTAAAAAATGGGGAGGGTAATCTAGTCAATTTACACTCTTATAGGACATCCCCTAACCAACTAGAGGGACATTACTATCACACTGCCGCCCCTCTAATAAACCATGTCGCCCCTGTTATTGACCAACAAAGAGTATTAATATAATTCTGCCGATTCAAAGGACACTCCTTATATTAACTTTAACTATCAATAGGACACTCCTTATAAGCATTCATATGGTAGAGTTATAAATATGTCCCAAAACACGCTATTTTGAGTCATTTTGCTTTTTGGACTTCAGCTTCGAAGAATCTATTTGGTTTTTGTTTTTCTTTACAGGTCCACCCTTTTCATTTTCAGTAAAGTCCAGCCGGTGGACATCGAAGCAACCCACAGTTTATAAAGAGAACCAAAAGTGCCCAAATTACGATTACAAATTTATATCTATACACGCACAGAGTAATTTATACGTAGTCATGTATAATTAGAAAATCTTGAACTCTACTACTGGTCGTCTACGGCTACAGATGGCAACGCATTTTTCTTCTTGCTGCAAACCCAGTGGCACCTCCAAGAGCAGCGAGAGTTGAAGAGCATAAGCCTAGTGGAGTGAAGAGAGATAATGTTTGATGTCGCCGGAGACTTTGATAGAACAATTGCGTATCCATCATTCATGTACTCGGTATCCTCTGGGAAGATCTGCCATAACAGACTTCCAGCTCCGCTCCCTCCTTTCTTTGTTGAATTCAATATCGTTTTGTACACTGTGCTAATAAACGTGTCTCTGAAAGATGCATTGTATCCGTTGTCCCTCACCGATACTCCAAACTCGGAAAATATCACGGGCATCCCTCCAAGCTTCTTCTCAGCATCTTCTATGTGAGATTTCATCCACGACGTCACGAATTTTATGTGTGCATTCGAGACCGATGGGGAAATCCTGTGCAGTTGAAAATTTTAGTTAAACAACTAGGAGTGCACGAATCGGTCAAAGCAATGTCGCATCTGTGTACTTACCAGGAGTCTGCATACATGTGAACCGAAGCAAAATCAATACCCAAAGCCTGGTGGTTCCGGATAAAGTCAGTTCCTACTTGTTGGGCAAAGTTGTTTGGATTGAGCTGAACTCTGTCAGGCGTCGAAGGACCATAAAATCCTTCCACTCCAATTTCCAAGAGGTGATTCGGATCGATGGATTTGACGTGCATTGCCATTTCTTGTATCCATGCCTATAGGTTAATTTACAGACAAATGAAAACCTGGTACGCAAAAAAACATATAGATATTTTCATAGTAACTAAACTCGATACCTGCAACGTATCTCCGGATGGATCAGATGAGCACCTAGCCTCGTTCATCAATTCCCAAGCAAATATTGTAGGATCATTCTTGTATGTCACATTCGTAAATGTATTCACTCGATTAAGAACTGTCTGCAGATACATACAGCACAAGACACCAACGCAAAAGCTTAAAAAAAGAACTAAAGCAGAAGTTACAATTAGTCGAAACCAAAAAAAAATGAGTTGAATTGCTTGCCTTGACATGATTCTTATAGTAGGTCCTGAGAGTTGGGTGCGTGAAGAAATCGTCGTCTGAAGTGAGGTTAGTAAGACCAGCAAACTCCTTACCCCATTTCACATATTGGGATTTGCCGCCATAGGATTCCCAGTTATTGACTAATGACATCACAAGCCTGATCTTATACTTCTTGGCTTCACTTAGTACAAAATCCAGTGCCTGTGCAATCACATAACAATTATAGGATTATACATACGAAAACATGCATGTTTGCGCTAGTATATGTAATTACGTATGTTTAGCATGTATATGACGTACCTTGAAAATGTCTTCATCGTAGACTCCAGGAGATTTTTGAAGGGCTCTCCATCCGCCATCATTAAACGCCCAAGTCCTACAGACAGTGAGTCCCACTGATGAGGCTTCTTGAAAGATTTGGCTCACTTTACCTTTGGTCGAATCATCCGCTGCAAACAGCATCAACCAGTATGTATTGAACCCATTGACATAGAAAGGCCTAACCGTGTCCTTTTGCTTTGACGTCGATGTTGGCCAAATTACGAACTGATTTCCTTTCCTTGACACCATCTCCCATTCCTGGTCACCCCCCAGCAGATCATCAAAATCACCATCTCCTAGACCATATTCATCGTCAGAAGAAGTCGATGAGAGATAATTGGTATTACTCTCGACCGACGCTGGTCCTCCTGCTCCGAAATGCTGATCATTTGCAACTACTCCGTCAGGAGCACTGAGTCCAATATCAACACTATTATCGTTAGTACTGGATGATATTCCAATAACAAATGATAACCATAAGATTGACATTATTACTAAGAGATGAACTGTGGACATTTTTGTTTTATAACCAACTAATTTGGGGTTTCCCCTCTGTGTATTAATCATGTTTACTGAATAAGTTAAACAAGCTGCACTAGCTAGGTACATATATCCACTCTCAGAACACTCTGGTTTGCATATGATGAGTGGTAATTAAGCAAGTGTGTGGCTTTGAAGCAAAGAAAAAATTGTTTTAAGCTTGCATCAACTTAATTGGTTATTCTATATATTCTAACTGGTACACTTGTACATATATTTCTTCTTAGGATGATGCAATACTTATGTTTGCAGGTGGAATGCGATAGCCATAGACATGAAAAGAAGAATTGGAAGCAAGCTAAGAGATGAAGGAAAATGAATAAGCAATAAGGGGGGGTTACTCAAGTGTGAAGTAGCCGCAATTGCCAATTTATATATAGTAACATTTGTAAATGCTTTACTAGCTAGTCAGAGAAGTAGAGAATGAGCAAGGAATATTTCTACTTTAATTTTTTTTTAGGATGAGTTACTGAGTATTCATGCATTACTTTGAAGAAAAACAATCAAAAAAGTCCGGCCCGAAAGATATATAGTAAAGAGTGGAGTTATATATCAGCATCCTGCACAAATACTATTTCTAGTCTTTTCAAGAAAATAAAATAAAAATTGCAAGACATATATAAGGGAGAGGAAGAATGGTAAAAAGAGAACTTCTTACTTCTTCTCCTCCTCCTCCTCTTCCGCCTTGTGGCAGCTGATGCTGGTGGTGGCTGGAGTTGTAGTGATCATGTTCTTGCTCATGTAGAGAAACTAAAAGTACCGATTGCACTCTCTACTCTTTCGGCTCCCCTGGTTCCCGAACAAAAGAATGGATTTGTGATGAATGAAGATATATTGAAATTGAGCTTCTCATCGTTTTTGGTATTCATTCAACCTCAACAGCTGTTTCATTTTTCTTGCGATTTCGTGTCAATGAAATGAATTACGAAGCTGAAGTAAGTAACACGACAACAACAGATACTGAATATCTGATCTCACACGTGTACATCATTTTGTCTATTTGCGCATTTGGCACTTGGAACGCTCGTCAGTTATCAGTCTCCCTATTGCCATCATCTTAGATTGCCAAAACACTCTTATACTTTTAGTATAGCGGGTCTGGATACAAAAGTAGAAGTGTTTCTGCTTCTAGAAGTAGAAGTGAGAAGTAAAGATTTGTTGCTTCATGAAAAATTATTTTTTTACCTCTAAAAATCTTCTGAAATATTACACACAAACAGGGACGGGCCTAGCAAGGGGCTAGTCCGGGCTATAGCCGGTCCGTAGCTAGATTTGGTAAAGAAAATTTTTAGTATACTGAATTAACAAACTATTTTTTAGTGTTAGCCCAACACCTAAAATGCCCTGTTTGATACATGTGGGTGGAGCCAAGTTTCTGTTTCCCACTCCAACACTAGTCGAAATCAGAAGAGATTTCTTTTCCTTTGTGCAAGGTGATCAGACCAGTGCCCACTAATCCATCACAGTAATATATACTTTCTGGATAAAAATCAAGAGGTCGACACCCTTCATCTAGATTCCTACATGAATGAACAGATGAAAAAAGAAAACAAAAATATTATAACCATCACACGCACCACGTTTGTTGATACCTTTTTACTCTCCAGCATCTCGATCGACTTTCCACTCTATTTCTCCTCACAGTTTACTTACATACATGATTATTATTTTTTTTGATAGCTTGGTACAATGGTCCCTAGACTACTCCTAAATCTCATTCATTTAGGAATTTTAGCAATTACAAGGGTTCGAACCCTGACCTCCACAGTGGGAGGGAGCATGAGAATCATCAGACCACTTAATGGTTCTCATTTACATACATGATTTGGGAAATAATACAAAAAGGATGCCTTTCTGACCGACAATTTAGAGGTATATGACTTTCTGACCGAGAAATCGGAGGTATATTTAGGTTGGAATTGGTAAGCCATGTATACAAACCAATCATTTATTCGACATGATCCGAGATATGTTTCCTCATTAGTCACACCCCACCCAGACCTTTATTATTGTTGATGCAATTTCAAAATGAGAGTGGAAAACTTGTATGATTAGCGCATGTACTATTTATTTTGTGATACCAAGCAAGCAAGCGTCATTTTCAAGCTCATTTGACCAACTGCTGCCCACACAGCGTCAGATCAAAAATCTCGGCCGTCAGATCAAAAATAAATCTCTCAGCGCTGAACCATTCCACGAAAAGGTGGTTTTTCAAGCGCTGAATCATTCAGCGTAACTATCTAGCATGCTAGTTTACATTATAACAACTGGTAGGAGAGAGAACTAGTGTTAACTTTTTTGCCACACTTTTTTTTTTTGAATTGCAACACTTAAGTGCTAATCTAGCACCTCCAATCTAGCCCATAAGACTAAGTCTAAGGCTGTCTAATGATATTCATGTATTTCAAACCATAAATAAGATATTAAGATTTTAGCATCTCCAGTCTCAACCCGAGAAGTCTGTTTTTTAAAGTAACTTTACTTCTAGAAGTCAAAAATCAAGAAAGTAGTTTATGTGGAGATTTTCAAAACGAGTTTTAGAAGTCGAAAAGTGAACTGATTGTAAGTCAGAAGTTGGATGTGCATTCAGAAATTTCATTTCGACTTCTTGAAGTTGAAAAGTCAGAAGTCAGTTTGGCGAAAAAAAATCAAAATGACTTCTAGAAACTAAAAACCAGCTTTTTGTGAAGCAAAATAGTTGAGCTTATGACTTCTGTTTCCGATATCCAAACGTGATATAAAACAAAATAATTTTGCTTTTAACTTTTGCTTTTGACTTCTGTTTTTGGTATCCAAACACGCTATAAACAAAATAATTTTGTTTTTGACTTCTGTTTCCAGAGAAGTAAGAGTAGTGTTGCTTCTGCATCCAACCGCATTATAACCATCCAACAAACAAAAATTCTTTATGGACAACAAAAAAAAAAAAACTCTAAAACAACTACTCACATTCTTTTTGGTTTGTTGGGTCCCATGCTATTGATTAAGGGACTCACCGCTTTCATCAGGCTCATCATCACTCTCCGTTAGGGTATAT
Organism: Papaver armeniacum; assembly: GCA_023531295.1. Lineage (NCBI taxonomy): Eukaryota > Viridiplantae > Streptophyta > Magnoliopsida > Ranunculales > Papaveraceae > Papaver > Papaver armeniacum. The sequence continues at coordinate 118,404 of JAJJWW010019438.1, forward strand.
TGTTTTAGAGTTGTTTTTGATGTTGTATGTTTAGAACAACTCTCCAACAAATGTATCAGACCACCAAAGAAGCATCAAAATGTTCACGCGTATATACATACATTAATAGTAGCACCGTTGTCACAATAAAAAGAAAACAGTGTTTATGATCTGTTTGTCAACACAACATGACCTCTGGCTTTGAGTAGACAGTCAATGTATGTCTGAAAATGAGGAAATTTGCAGCAGCTGCCCCCATGGCCATGACTTATTTGTATTTCTTTTAACTTAAAAAACAATAACTTAGTGGTGGTGGTGGTTTTGTTTCTTTATCATCTTCCCCATGTGCAAAGGTGCTTGCTTGTTATTGCCAACCAACTAAACAACTGTCTAATGTTCTCTGTCTTCACCTTTCTCTCACTCATCACTGTCTTCCATCTTTCCCTTTTCTTCCTTCTCTCCAAACTCAAACCCAAATCGAGCCACATTTGAGGCTGCTGGAGAGTAGAGATCTCATCAATTTACATTTATACTTCTCATCACCAGGTATACATCTACTCTCTCAAGTCAAGCTCCTCATTGGTAAGATCCATTTATATATGTTCTCAGATTTCTTTTCTTATGATTCTTCTTCATCTTCTTTATTCTGTATGTACTAGTTACATAAAATTTCTGTTTGCCATAGATAGCTAATTAGCTGCTGAATGAACGCTTCTAATTCATAATAATTTTAACTCCATGAATCAAAATACTTGTAACAAGGAGAAGAAGATGTCTTCTTCTTCTTCTTTCAACACAAATGCACTTTATGTGTTCATCTTCTGCACCGCAATCTTGTTATCTTCAATCAATTCCACCTCTGCTCAAACTACTACTACTACACCATCATCATCATCCTATTCATCCACTGACAAGCTTCTTCTAAACTGCGGCGCCACCGGAGATGCTAAAGATCCCGATGGTCTAGAATGGACAACCGACATTGGTTCTAAATTCGCACCATCTAATTCATCTCCACCATCATTGACATCCCCTGCTTCAACTCAAGACCCCTCAGTTCCTGAAATCCCATTCATGACTGCTCGTGTATTCCGCTCTCAATTCACCTACACTTTCCCGGTCTCATCCGGCCGGAAATTCGTCCGGTTGTACTTCTACCCTGCTTCGTATGCCGGTCTGAATGCCTCCGATTCACTGTTTTCTGTCACTGCTGGTCCGTATACACTCCTTAATAATTTCAGTGCTTCTCAGACTAGCCAGGCCCTCAATTTTGCATTCATTATCAAGGAATTCTCCATCCCTGTGACGGAGGACAATGAGAGGTTGAACATAACATTCACACCATCATCCACCTCCAAATCCTCGTATGCTTTCGTTAATGGGATCCAGGTCGTGTCCATGCCTGATATTTACAGTAACGACGGTACTAGTGCCTTCATCATTGGAGAGTCGTCTCCTTTTATCATTGATAACAGTACTGCACTCGAGAATGTCTTACGTTTGAATGTTGGTGGAAATTACATTTCTCCAACAAAAGACGCAGGCTTGTTGCGTTCTTGGTCCGATGATTCACCTTACATTTTCGGAGCAGGTTACGGTGTGACTGATACTATTGGTCCTAATGCTACAATTGAGTACCCACCAGGGATGCCGGATTATGTTGCTCCTAAAGATGTTTATGCCACTGCTAGAACAATGGGACCTGATCTGCACATCAACCAGAATTACAATCTCACTTGGATTTTCTCAATCGATCCGGGGTTTTACTACTTGGTTAGGCTTCATTTCTGTGAGATCCAAGCGACTATGACCAAAATTAATCAGAGGGTTTTTCAAATCTTTATCAATAACCAAACTGCTGAGGATGCCGCGGATGTTGTTGGCTGGGCAGGGAAGAATAGAGTTCCTGTGTACAAGGATTATGTCGTTTTCGTTCCACAGGGAAATGGGGCTCAACAGGATATGTGGCTTGCACTGCATCCAAACACGGCATCCAAGTCCAACTATTATGATGCCATCTTAAATGGAGTGGAGATTTTTAAAATCAACATCACCAACGGTAGCCTCGCTGGACCTAATCCGATTCCATTGCCTAAACAAGAAACAATTGATCCTGCTTCAGCTAGATCATCGGGAAAGTCAAAGAACCAAACTGGAGCCATTGCTGGAGGTGTTATAGGTGGTGTTGCTGCAATGGCATGTCTTGGTTGCTTAATCTTGTTTCTGGTGGGACGACGCAGAAGACGCGAAGGGGATGGGAAAGGAAAGGGAAAGGAGTCTAGTGCTGGCGATGGGCCGTCAGGGTGGCTTCCACTTTCACAATATAGCAATTCACATTCTGGGGGTTCTGCAAAGACAAGTGCCACGGGCAAAAGCTATGCTTCTTCAGTTCTTGCCTCGAACCTCTGTCGTCACTTCTCATTTGCTGAAATTAAAGCTGCTACCAAGAACTTCAACGAAGGTCTAATCCTCGGAGTTGGTGGTTTTGGCAAAGTCTACGCGGGTGAAATTGATGGCGGAACCACTAAAGTTGCAATCAAGCGAGGAAATCCACTCTCAGACCAAGGTGTAAATGAGTTCCAAACAGAGATTGAGATGCTTTCCAAGCTCAGACACAGACATCTTGTCTCTCTTATTGGTTACTGCGAAGACAACTCTGAAATGATCCTAGTGTATGACCACATGGCACATGGAACCCTTAGGGAGCACCTTTACAAGACTCAGAACCCTTCGCTCTCATGGAAACAAAGGCTCGAGATCTGCATTGGGTCTGCTCGTGGTTTACATTACCTGCATACTGGTGCGAAACACACCATCATCCACCGAGATGTGAAGACCACAAACATTCTGTTAGATGAGAAATGGGTTGCAAAGGTTTCTGATTTCGGGTTGTCAAAGACGGGGCCAGCACTGGATCACACTCATGTCAGCACAGTTGTGAAGGGTAGTTTTGGGTACTTGGATCCAGAGTACTTCAGGAGGCAGCAACTGACAGAGAAATCTGATGTCTATTCGTTCGGTGTTGTACTGTTTGAGGTACTGTGTGCAAGACCGGCGCTCAATCCATCTCTAGCCAAGGAACAAGTTTGCTTGTCTGAATGGGCCATACACTGCTGCAAGAAGGGAATCATTGATCAAATCGTCGACCCGTTTTTGAAAGGGAAGATTGCGCCCGAGTGTCTTAAGAAGTTTACAGAGACAGCTGAGAAGTGTTTGGACGATATAGGAGCAAACCGGCCGTCGATGGGTGATGTCCTTTGGAACCTTGAGTTTGCTCTGCAGCTGCAGGAGAGTGCTGAAGAGAATGGGTTAGTGAAAGTGGAAGACTTGAGCATGAATGATGGTCAACCAAACTACAAGAAAGATCCAAATGATTTGAAGTCTGCAGACACATCAAGTACTGTAAATACGACAAGCATGAGCATTGGTGGCCAGAGCGTTGCTAGTGAAGATTCCGATGGCTTGACTCCTAGTGCTGTTTTCTCACAGATCATGAACCCAAAAGGCCGTTAACTGGGATCAGCAAGCAAGGGGTGGCCGTGGCTTACAATAATACTCTTTTACTGATGACGACAAGGTTGGAATGCATCTCTTGCTGAAACTTTAAATGAGCTCAACACCCCAACCCCAAACAGCATGCTGCCTGAAACGGACTGCGCGGCTACATGTAAGTTGTTTAAAGTCGGACATTGAGATGTTGAATTCAAACTTAAAACCATTGTTTGAATCAGTTTTTTTTTTTCCTGCTCAGATTTCTTACACTACATATTTATTTATTTGTAATTTGTTTATTTTACAGAACTTCCCACGAAGAAAGTGTACTAAAATTTGTTACTAGTTGATTATATACATATTTTTCCTCAATTGTGTTTATCAGATTCCGGCAGCAACCAAATCATTAAGCCCCTCTGTATCATATCATGATATAAACAAGTAGGAAAAACATCCACATTGAAAAAGCAGGAAAGGTAATCACGGCGTGAAATCTGCTGCTGCAACTTTATCTAGATAGATAGATTACTTTAGATTAGAATGCATTTAAATAGGTCAACTAAAGGCTGGTAGTGGCGACATTATAGAAGCATCTTCATCCATCCCATGTGAAAGTTGGTGAGGGGAGTGGGTGTCGTGATTCTCCTTAATTCCAAGGATTAAGGCATAATGAACTGCAAAGACGGACCGTGAACACGCACATGGGGACTTCTTCCGGATGATATATGCACTGCACCGCTACCACCGCCGCTGACGGGAGCCACGTTGTGTAGACAAATACGGATCAATTTAGCATCTATACCATATTTTGATTCTTCCAACTAAATTAATTAATTTTATATTAGTGGCATCATCATCATACAAGGACAAGATCTTAGTCCAAGATACACCAAGACTATCTAACTTTGTCAGCCATGATGGGTTTCTTTGGCGCCATTTCTAGTCATGAGGCAAATGTTGGTCATATTGCAGTTTTTGGGTTGCAATGACATACATACATATTGCCGGTCAGATGGCACAATGTTTTACTTTGGATGATCACATGGAAAATTTTAGACAATGTGTTGGTGCAAAAATGATCACCCAACAATCTTCGAGATGCAAGCAAGTTGATCCAATCGCTACCATTGATGTAGAATCTCCAAAGAATTGATTAAAAGAGGTGGGGGTACCTGCAAAAACACTCCGATGCTAAAGTCAGCGGATATTCTATGCAAGTGTATTGTGGTGAAAAGAATAGAATTTTGTACCTTTTGTTCTGAGATCTAGCCTCTATATATAGGCAGAAATAGATGTAGCTTTAGAGTTTTGATATATTATCCTAATAACTTCCCTCATCTCATCTGTATAAATCCCAAATCCTAATAACTTCCCTCATCTCATCTGTATAAATCCCAAATAACATCCAGATTCATGATAAACCCTAATATTTATCAAAATCCTCATTTATCTTGGATAACTATTATCTTGAATAATAATTATAACTACTTAAGATAATTATCCCCTTTCTCACCAGGATTTATCTTAAATAATATTTAATAATTATTCCATGAAAATCTTTTTACCCATGGACCTTTGGGCTTCAACAATAAGCCAAGCGGGCTTCTTTCATAAACCGATTTGGGCTTCTACAATAAGCCAGATGGGTCTCCACAATAAACCCTCCGGTTTCCACAATAAACCGAATCCAGGCTTCCATAATAAACCCCGCGGGTCTCCAAAATAAACCCTCCGGTTTCCTTGATAAACCGGATTTAAGCTTCCATTATAAGCCTCGTGTGATCCGCACGAACGCTATATTGGATAGGGTACAAACACCATGATGTAGAATTTCACAGGGGAAGACATCTGGTCAATGGGGGGCAAATGTATATTAATATAATTTTCCACCTTAGATAAATTTTTTTAAGACGTTTACAAAATACAAAAACTTGGTTCTAATTGATAACCCAAAGTGTACTTAAACACTAAACAACTGCTGATTCACATTCATGGCAGCACCACCCAGCAGCAGCAGAAGGACGAGAATAGGGAGCGGTGGGTGCAAAATATCGCATACCTAATAGTAAGGCGAAGAAATCATTTAATAGCGGGCGAATATGACGTATTCACTATATTTCTGATGACGGATTGGATGACGTCACCAAGTCACACTAAAAGTGTGAAGACCAGCGCGACAATTAAAATGAGAGCGCGGCAACTATAATCAAGGGTAACGCTGCATAAGAACCGAATCGGAACCGGTGAACCGGACTAGAACAGGAAAAAAGAGGACCGGAACCGGAGAAGGGGTACAGGGAACGGGAATGGATTTTAGAACCGGTTACATATGAGTACAGTACTAGGTTTCTGCTGGGATTCCCGGAATGTAACGGACCAAAGTACATGTTTAATTCTAACCTTTGATTTCCTGTGAATTTTATTCGTTGATGCTAGGGATTTATTTCAGTTTACTCCCGATCAAATCTCTAATCCTTCTTTTTCTTCTTCATACTTCTTCTTCATCATCTCAGTGAGCCACCACCACCACCACCATCAGTGAAGGAGGACTGGAGGAGAGGATTAAAAAGAGGGGCTAGAGCCAATATCGCACAATCATTGTGCATCAGGCCAGAGTGGGCTGGCCTAAAGAATATTGCATAATCATTGTGTAATACACCAAAGAGAATGTCGCGCAATCATTGTGCAATAACCCGAACCAGTGTTGCACAATCATTGTGCAATACGGAAGAGTGTGCCAGAGAGGGCTGGCCAATAGAATGTTGCCCAATCATTATGCGCAATCATTGCAAATGAACACTAAAGCAAGCATGTCAATCCACTCCCCAATTCTAACTTGTAGAAATGTCATTAAGACATATATAGGGAGGGGTAGTTGGCTGAAGGTGCATATGCGGACCATGCACCAAGTAAGCTTCATAGCTTAGTCGGAAGTGTATAAATGATGCCTAAGGCTCATTTATAGTTGCGTAGCCTTGCGATAGAATGTTGCCCAATCATGATGCGCAATCATTGCCAATGAACACTAAAGCAAGCATGTCAATCCACTCCCCAATTCTAACTTGTAGAAATGTCATTAAGACATATATAGGGAGGGGTAGTTGGCTGAAGGTGCATATGCGGACCATGCACCAAGTAAGCTTCATAGCTTAGCCGGAAGTGTATAAATGATGCTTAAGGCTCATTTATAGTTGCGTAGCCTTGCGAAGAGGGCATTTGATGCTTAGGCATCACTATGCCATGTTGTGGATCCGGTGATACATAATCATTGTGCATGTTGGCGGAATGGCCTATACGGACCAGGCCATTGCCATTTTTGCTAGGCCACGCCTTGGAATCGAGTTGGTTTAAGTTGTTGTCCCTTCGTGGATGAACTACGGTCTGTGCTTGATCCCTTTAGAGTAGGGAAGGGTACGTAGGCAGTCGCAATGAGTTGCATCGTTACCGGTCCAGCACGTTGGCCCCTCATATCATCTAAGATCGGTAGCTCGATGCAAGAGATGATTGTGGCCAAGATTGATGAGGCTTGGTTGCATGCCATCAAGTGTATGCTCATACTTTCTATCAAGGCGTTCGACGTTGGCATGTACCAAAAGTGTATTGGGCATGGCCTTGAAAGCGAGTTATATCGGTATGCAAGTAGCGGAGCTTGCATAAGCCTAAGGAGGGTACGTCATGAGCCAGTGATGCATGCAAGGTGCATCGTCCATAGCCTTCATGGATTTAAACCCTTCGCAGAACAAGGGTAAGTTGGAACAGTGTGGAAGCTAATTTAGATGCATCATGCTCCACGAGCATGCTTACAAGGGCAAATGAACGTGCATTTGCCTCGCATTAAGGCCCGGATCGTAGCTTCATGATGGCGCATCGGGGAGATTAATACCTGCGGGGCAACGCGCCAAAGACGTAATTTTTCGGTCCGTCACAGTTGGTATCAGAACAAGTTCCGAGAAAACTCTAGGGTCTGTGAGTAATGGACTTGTCAAGCGAGTACTTCCTTTTATGGAAAATTTAATGTTAGAGAGTAGGCCAACTTTTGCGCGGAAAGAGTTTATAACTGCTATATATGACTGTTACTTTGCGAATCGAGTTGAGCTTGTCTAAGTACTGTGAGTTTGTCTGGCCTAAGTGGCACCCCACTTACGAGTGGATATCTTGAAGACCGTCTTGGATGGTGGGAAGATAATAGGACTGATGATCTCCACACGTTGGCAACTGGCCAATGGTGTGGGCTGTCAGGCCCGACTACCATCTCACTTACGAGTGGCAACCTAGATGACCGTCAGGGACGGTGGGAAACTGGATCCTGTTCCACATAGTACTACACGTTTTTAAAATCTTCAACTTCGTGAACTTTTGGAACTCCTGAGTGTGTAGTATGGGATGCACATTTGGGATACCTGGTCGAGATATCCTCTTGGCACTGGCCAATTGCTATTCTTGGTATTGTTGTGGGCACTTTTGATTCCTGAGTATGTGGTATGGGACGTTTGCTCAAAAGTTATAAATTGTTGTTCACGACAACTTGAAGAAACCCGTGATTTCTGAGCATCTGGTATGAGACTTTTGCTCAGGAATCCAAACCAAAGAGATTGTCCACAATAGTTCTTGTTTTGAATTTCGGGGATGAAATTCTTTAAAGGGTGAATAATGTAACACCCCGTGTTTTTAGCATTGCGCATGCTAAAAGATGTGCCCTGGCTAAGAGATGCGCCATGGCCTGATATGAAGCTTCATCCAAAGCTTATGTTGCTTGGTAAGAGGTAGATTGGCTTAATGCCAATGTTGCATCATCATGATGCATTAGGCCAGTTGGGTAGATGACCTTGGGATTGCAGCGTAATCATTGTGCATTATGAAGGCGATTGGCCTAGAGCCAATATCGCACAATCATTGTGCATCAGGCCTGAGCGGGCTGGCCTAGAGAATATTGCATAATCATTGTGCAATACACCTAAGAGAATGTCGTGCAATCATTGTGCGATTACCGGAACCAGTGTTGCACAATCATTGTGCAATACGACAGAGTATGCTAGATAGGGCTAGCCGAACGAATATTGTGCAATCATTATGCGCAATCATTGCAAATGAACAGTGAAGCAAGCATGTCAATCCACTCCCCAATTCCAACTTATAGAAATATCATTAAGACATATATAGGGAGGGGTAGTTGGTTGTAGGTGCATATGCGAAACATGCACCAAGTAAGCTTCATAGCTTAGCCGGAAGAGTATAAATGATGCCTAAGGCTCGTTTATAGTTGCGTATCCTTGCGAAGAGGTCATTTGATGCTTAGGCATCACTATGCCATGTTGTGGACCCATTGATGCATAATCATTGTGCATCTTGACGGAATGGCCTATACGGACTAGGCCATTACCATTATTGTTAGGCCACGGCCTTGGAATCGAGTTGGTTTAAGTTTTTGTCCCTTCGTGGATGAACTACGGTCTGTCCTTGATCCCTTTAGAGTATGGAAGGTTACGTAGGCAGTCGCAATGAGTTGCAGCATTGCCGGTCCAGCACTTTAGCCACTCATATCGGTAGCTCGATGCAAGAGATGATTGTGGCCAAGCTTGATGAGGCTTAGTTGCATGCCAGCAAGTGGATGCTCATACTTCCTATCAAGGCGTTCGACGTAGGCATGTACCAACAGTGCATTAGGCATGGCCTTGAAAGCGAGTTATATTGGTATGCAAGTAGCGGAGCTTGCATAAGCCTAAGGAGGGTACGTCATGAGCCAGTGATGCATGCAAGGTGCATCGTCCATAGCATTCAAGGCTTCAAAACCTTCGCAAAACAAGGGTAAGTTGGAACAGTGTGGAAGCTAATTTAGATGCATCATGCTCCACGAGCATGCTTGCAATGGAAAATGAACGTGCATTTGCCTCGTATTAAGGCCCGGATCGCAGCTTAATCATGGCGCATCAGAGAGATTACGGCCTGCGGGGCAACGCGCCAAAGGCGTAATTTTCCGGTCCGTCACATTTACGCCTATGCAATGTTTCATGCGTTCAAAAATAGTTAAAAGTATATTAATTATTAATACGCGTCTCCATAAACCATAGCTATAAAGACAAAAAACAGAGGCAAGTATGGGAATACAAAGGAAAGGAAGAGTGTTATTTGCCTTTATAGGATAGAATTATGCAGATCTTAGTACTATTCGCAGTCAATTTACTATGATATTAGAAGAGACAGTGTTTTGTTTTATTAATAGTTAAGTACAGGAAAAAATGCAGAAACTATAAAGAAAAACATCCATAAAAAAAGAAAAAACCATCCTACAAAGGGGGGCATATACAGATGGAAAAAGGGTGTATACATAAAAGAAAAGACGAAGATTTACAAACAAAGGAAAAGACGAAAGGGGACAAAGATCATCAACACATGCGGTTATCTTCGCCTCAATACATCTTCAACATTCCTAACAGTCTTCACCCCAAATCTTCTTCAACCTCCGAGTCACTTCCTTCATATTCTTCTTCACTCTCAGAGAGTTTTATTTCTTTTTCATTGGGAGGAATGGTAGGAAAGTCAAACTCTACGAGGGGAAGATCATACTCAGTACAGATGTCATCAGCATTTTTATTAACTTGTTCATTTCGAAAACGAAGCGCATTCTTCTTAGTATTAGAGACATCAATCACTAGATTTTCCTGTAGCCTGCGATACTTGGAGTATCTAGCAGAAAGTTTCAGTTTTAGGTCATTAATTTGTTGCAGATGATCCTTCTCAGCAGGTACAAAAGAAGATAGAAAAGATTAATGTCGCGTAAGAGTAAAAGGAAAAAAAGTGGCACGAAAATGGAGAGCGGATTATTTAAAGAAGAACTTTAATCAACCTTCTTTTTCAGAAATAATAGCTTTAACCACTTTAGCGTGATCATTTTCTAAGCTAACATTGGTTGCCAAGCCTGTTCTAGCATTATCAATGAACCTTACAGTCCATTCAAATTCATCATTGCTTTCTATGAGAAGACGGGAACGAATCATATTTTCGCGAGCATTCAAGGCATCAATTTTACTTATAGCTTGATCTCTGTCTTTTTGAACTTGAAGTAGTGCTTCTTGAAATTCCTTTAAAGCGCGAGCACCCTTAAGTACGCATTATATTTTTCAGTTATTAGAGTGCTCCTTTTTAATTTACTCCAAATCCTTAATCTTTTCCTTGGATTTATGAAGCTGGGATTTAAGTTTGATATTAATAGATAACATGGACCTATGCTCGAATTTAAGGGTTTCATATCTTGATTTAAGTTCCTACATATTAAAAATGTATAATTCATCAACTGAAGGGTTATTCAAGGCGGCATTAAAATGCTCTAAAAGGATGGAGTCTTCCACAGGATAACTGAGGGTTAGATTACAAATCTCTGCAAATACATATCATTAAAAGGAGGCAAAAAGTAACGCATGGATACTAAAGTCGGGGAGGAAATAAAACACATACCAATGAGTTGTTTGTTCCTATCGCGGAGTTCTACCACCTTATCCTCGTAAGAAGAAAGATCACCCTTGATTTTGAGATTCTCTTTTTCAAGACTACGAACTTTTTCGCATAAGTCATTATAACAGCATGTGACATGCGCGAATTCTTCATTGATATAAAGAAAAGAGAAATTATGATTAACGGGAATAAAATCAAAGTACAATAAACGAATTAACACAGGAAAAATAAACTTACCAAAGATTCAATAACAAGTTGAAAATATGGAGGTAAGGCAATGGCAACTCCATGAAGGGATTCATCATCTGATGAAGGAGCTTCACAAAGTTTAACAACCGCATCACACGCACGAGTTGGCACGGGATTATTAACAGTTGACAAGGAGTTACTGAAAAGATCATAAAGGATCGCCATGGAAGAAGCAGAGGCAGAATCATCGGGAGAAAATAGAGCATCATCGCGAGAGCAAGTGTCCAAAGGAGTAGGAGATGATCTATTTCTCTTCATCAAAGTATTCCCAGAAGCAGGTTTTGGAGCCACTTGTTTATTTTTACCTTTCGCTTTTGAAGGAAGACGATCAATATCCCCAGACTCACTCGCGGATCCGGTAGCATCCTCAGGTTCGACCTGCACGCTCCATGTTAGATAAGAAATAGAGGCAACAATATTGTTAAAACAGATTAAGTTATTTCTTACTTCATTGGAGCGGGAAGGTAACACCTTCAACAAATTCTTATTCTTCTTCTTCTTCTTCAACAGCTGGAGATGAGAGTTGTAATAAATAAATAAAGAAGATAAAAAGAGAAGGGTAACAAAGTAAGGGGCGAAATTAAAATAAATATACCTCTTTCTGTTCCTCAGGCCAATGAAAGACCCAAGGTTTGCAAGTAGCAAGATTATCAGGAAGAGGGAGGATTGATCCATCAGCACCCTTTCCAGTAATATATGGACATTCCATAATAAGAGGAAACTCCACCCAGCGAGTATCCTTAGATAAGCGAGCAGAATCATTGGCTTTGTTGCGAAAATCAACATCGCGCATAATCCTTTCATGATCTGCGAAGCCGTCCGCCCTCATCAAGCGAATACCCCTACGATGACGCTCGTTAGCAACAAGGGTGACGTCATAATGATTAAAAAAGTTCTCTACCGTATAATCTTCTCTCTTAGGCGGAACTTTCACATATTGAGGATAGAGGGATTTCAAGCCAGCAGCGCGCCGAGAATACTCCACCATGATTATAATGCTATCGCCACTAAGTTGAAATATTCCACGAGAGAATTGAATGTTTGCCAGTATCTCATAAAAGAGAGGAATTTCAGGGTTGTAAAGAGGAATGGGAAACCCAGCAGAAAGTTGCCCAAGCGAAAATGACTCTCTGCTCATTCCATTGCTCAGACGCAAACCAATCAAGTCCAAGCGCGGTATTATGACTTGAACCCTTAGGGACTTTCAGAGTAATTCCTTTGGGTTTAAGCTCGTCCTTTATCCTCACGAGTTACTTAAGAAATTTATGTCCAGCTCGATGAGCCATTTAAAGTATGGGAATATGAAAGAAAGTTTGAAATCAAAAGAAGATCAAATCAATCAAGATTAAGATAGTCAAGATTGAATCAAGATTTCAAAAGAATGAATAGAAATTGAAAGAGAGAATGATAAATTTGAGAACGAAAGATGAAAAAGGCGATGAAGTAAGTTGTAGCAGAAGAATAACATCAAAAGATGGAGTTGCAGAGGAAAAAAGGAAAGAAGGTAAAAGAGGAGAATGGAGACGTATTAGGGTAGATAAAAGATTTCATCCCTATTCCCGAGATATTTCATCTCACATGCACATTAATTAGGGAAGATATAAGGAGTGGCGGTTACCAATAAAAAAGAAGATTCAATAGAGGACGTGATCAATGGGTGGTGAGGTCAACACGTGTAGACGGTCACACAGAAATTCCGGAAAAATGTCGGTTGATTAAAGGAATACGAAAAGATGGGTCAATGCGGAAAAATAAGACTTCTCTTATCCTTATTTCCTTCAAAAAGAACGATACGAGAAGAGGCAAAATGTGGGTGCAATATATCGCACACCTAATAGTAAGGCGAAGAAATCATTTAATAGCGGGCGAATATGACGCATTCACTATATTTCTGATGACGGATTGATGATGTCACCAAGTCACACCAAAAGTGTGAAGACCAACGCGTCAATTAAAATGAGAGCGCGGCAAATATAATCAAGGGCGATTATAACGCCCTCCCAGATCCGAAAATAGGGGTTTATTAGATGTCCCCCACTATGTAACCCCTATAAAAGGGACCATAAGCCATTGTAATAGAGAGAGAGATCTTTTTGAGAGCTGAGATAAGAATTTTAAGAGAGAGAGTTATTTAGCTCTCAAGTTTGGGTTTTCATATGTCCATAATGTATTTGTTATATCTTTTAATGAAATGATTTAGTGTTTTTGAGTATTTACTTGGGTGTTAGTCGTAGGATTTCGTGCAACTACAGGAGCAGCAAGCTAGGGGTGGTTGGCAGTTGAATTCATGGTTGCCCCGCAATGCAGAATATCTAATCAGGTTGCTGAATTCAGTTGCAAAATGTATGTAGAAATACCTGCAGGTGCATTGCACGACTAGAAATTCTCTCTCTATCCCTAACAGCTGATCACAAGGAAGTATGAAAACAGGTTGAGTTTGGAGCATGTAGTTAGGCTGTTCACTTTTTCAGGCCCAACTTAATGAATGCTGTTAGTTACAAAAATAGAACATTCTTATGGCTGGTTTTAATCATAGACAATATTGTTGGGACGCAATACTCACCTTCACGGCCAACCATTACCGGTGATAAAGTTGTAACTACATCATCATCGATGAACAGCCTCACAAAACTTAAAAATCTTAGGACTTTCCGTTGGGTCGCTTTAAAACCTTAAAAGTTTTGCAAGAAGACATTGACAAGTCTGACGAAGAAATCAAAAAGGGATAACACGTTTTTAATATGCAAAATTATAGATTTTGAGGCTACTCTCAACTAGGTGGAAATTTGTTCGACCACGTTTTCAATAATACGAGGCCCATTACTTGAATCAAATTTTGTCTATCAACACACAGCTAATTCAATTTTTATTTTATAGAGCAGCAGTTACACTAAGCATCATGTAGTTGATAGGAGGAAATATGGCTCTGAATCTTAGTATTGCTCTGACCATAGCAGACTCTTCTATGAGAGCAGGAATTGGTTTAACTCTGATTGATCATACATGTACAGTCAGAGAAGCAAGAGGTTTCTTTATTGACAGTACAATAATAGAAGAACTAGAAAAAGCTAGAGCAGAAGCTGCTTTCCAATGGGCATGCACCATGTTGGAGTGGCCACAGAATCTCCTTCAGAAGTGATTCAGAACCAACTCTGGTGTTGCTGGTGGGAATGTACGCAGAAGCTCGAAGACAGCGATACCTGATCAGTGAAGATTTGGAAAACACAAAACATTTTGATATAAACTTTTTTAGCACAGGATTTTACTTTGGTTATGAGAAATGATGAAATTAAACACAACTGGTTGGATTATAGCTAGGGGTGTTCATGGTCGGTTTTGGTTCGGTTTCAAGCCAAACCAAAACCGAAACCAATACTATCGGTTTCTAAAAATTGAAACCAAACCAATCCATTAACCATTGGTTAGGTTTCCAAATGGTTTCGGCCGGTTTCGGTTTTCCCGGTGGTTTTTGGTTAACCAATAATTATGTCAAACCAAAAAAAAATTACACTAATTTACAGAAAAAAATAGTATTGGTTTACAAAAATTTACAGACAAAAAATAAATAAAAAGAATATCAAAAGTAGTTAAAGCTTACTTTAAATCTAGAGATCAAAAGAAAATTTAACTAATGGCAGTGACATCTCTAATGAAAATTTAATCAATGATTTTTTTTTTATCAATATTCGGTTAACCATTGGTTGTTGGTTCGGTTTCTCTATCATACCAAAACCAAACCATTAATCTCGGTTTTCATCTTTTCTAAACCAAAACCAACCATTAGTTAATGGTTCGGTTCGGTTTCCCCCTAATCGGTTTGGTTTGGTTCGGTTTCTCGGTTAACCAGTAACCATGAACACTCCTAATTATAGCCTAAGAGCCTCTATTGAACCATTTAAACATCCCACAGTGGAATGAAAATGTAATGAATGCTCATAACTCCATTTTTGGAAGTACTGAGCAGCACCTATCAACATATTGAGGAACTCCTCCTTTTCTTAAAAACAAAAAAAAAAAAGGTGGTCCTGTAGAAATGCAAGCCAAACCAACATCGCCTGTGAACTCGCATCAAACCAGTAACACAAATTTAGACCACATATCAAATCATCAATGAAGAACGGATTGTGTCCCCCCTAACATTTTGAGGGCTTGGCATATCAGAGGGGCCAGCCTGCCACCGTCAAGTTAGGATAAGCACAAGCACATGCGAGAAATGATGCGAACAGTGGACAAATTGACACCCATACCACCATGCCTGTGATTGATAGATGGATGGATAGATACATTAACCCACCCCAACAGTTGGTTGGTCCTCCTTTCATTCATAAAATCATAAATGTTTTGTTTAGGTCTGCCTGCCAGTAGTAGTCTGTACAGAATCTTACACCCCAAACTTGACCAAGAATGAGTTTGGCACTGTGTGCCCTTTTCAACTTTTTCTTCTACACAAGAGGTCGATCATCCATCATCCATCGTCAATGCAATCTCTGATTCAGTACTACTACTTATGAAAAGTTATCATTAAGTTTTCCAGCTACAAGTACTTCTATAAAGTGATAATTGTGACGGATCGTAAGAAAATGATGGCAAGCAAAGTAACAAAAAAAAAACAAACTAATAATTAGATTCAAGTAACTCCTCAAATGGTAATTTTAACTGGTTTTTGATTTAATGAAAATATATTTAGATAATTTGCACATAAACAAGCCTATTATTTTAAAACGGATGGAGTAGAATTTAGAGCAAACACTATAGTAAGTCTTGACTTAGCTGAAAGTCTCTTACATGGCAAAGGCTTTGAAAGAACGTAACCACTAATAGCCTTGCTTAGTTTTCGATAAAGGATTCTTCAGATATTAAGTATCTGCCACATTTTAAAATCAGAAATATAAAGATTACCATTGGATCCAAAAAATTATCCAGCTAGAAACGCTAAAACCATGGTTTTGTTGTTTTTTTATTTTTTTATTTTGGATTTGACTCATGTAAATCTGATTTAATTTGTTTATTTTTAGTCAGATCTGACTTATCTCGTCTCGAGTTAGGAATTATTCCTAACTCAAACGGTTCCAAATTAGGAGTTAGGTAACAGTTAGATTGCGAATATTAAATCTGCCTTAAAATAAAAATAAAAAATGGTCTGATATCCGGAGTTGAGTTAGATCTAGCCGCTGAATGAGCAAAAAACAAAGAGCACTGCTATCCCGCTCAAGCGGCTTCTTTACCATTAGATCATGCTAAAACCCAGATCTAACAGCCTTGAACCCTTTAGGGGAAGTGGTGGGTCCTTTCCTGAAAGTGGTGGGTCATATCCTGAAAGTGATGGGTCCTTTCCTGAATGTGGATCTAACCGTTGATTTGATCATCCAACGGCAAAGTCGTGTAGGATAGCATTTTTCAAAAACAAATACCCACTAAGCTTGAAATCTGGCTATAGAGAAACACAAAAAATAACAAAAAAAAAAAAAATGAATCTAGAGCCTACATTAAAAAATAAATTAAGCTTAGGAGCTAGGTAAGCAGGCTTGGCAGTTGCAAACCCGTCGCCGGGCTGGCTTCGCCCCAGGCCGGAAACTCAATTTCCAACTGTTTGGAATTTGCCTACTCTGTTTCCACGAGCCATTGCTTAGCTATACTTTATCGTGCATTTGGGCTAGTAGCCCTGGCTTAACTAGACGACTAAACGTGAGAGAATTTCACAACCATTGTTGTATGTACACATAATTCATCACTCGCCACGTGTCCAAGGGATTACACGTGGAAGGCTTATAATCCAGGACATCGGGATACGATGACACGTATCAAACACCCAAGGGGCATCCGCCATCAATGCGTGTACATCTTCGAGATGATCTGACGGCTAAGATCCGAGGAGCACTGAAGGAATGAGCCACATCGAAGCATTGGAACATACCCGAAGATCGGCTTTACCCCATCCCGAGAAGGATCTAAGAATCAACGATGGGGGAGAGGCTGACTGACATGGATGGGATGGGAGCCGCAGACAGCTGACTGTCACATGCAGGCGACCCAACCACCCGCATTAAACACTCTAGCCATAGGGTACGTGTCAACTAATCTATGAAAGAGAAAGCATCGACCCATCTTCATCGAGTATAGTCGCCGAGGGCATTGGTTCAGAGTGAAGACACCAGCGGAATCAACACAGAGAACAAGAAGATAAGGTTCAAACGGCCTCTGACGGTGGACCCCACTTATCTTCCCTATAAATACCCCTCTCCACTAAAAGAGAAGGGGTCGACCAGTTTCTAAGTAACTAGAAAAGAACATAGGAAAGAGAAATAGGAAGAATAGGTATGAATTCTATTTTCCCAAGCATCGTAGCACACTTAAAGTCATTCGACTATTTATGTAACATCTCAATACATAGTGAAACTCAATACCTCGTGGATGTAGGGCTTAGTCTTTGAACCACGTAAATCACTGTCTCATTTACATTTCAGCACTTTACTTTATGCTTTACTCTTTATTTCTCGTAATACTATGCATCGTAATTGTGTAGAAGGTACAATTCAATCCCCTATTGACTAGACGATGACGAGTCCAAAAACTCTGAGTCGATGAGTCATCGTATCTTACACCTCTTTATATTTATCTTATCCCTTACTGTGTTATTTAAGGCGAATATTATTTGTGAACACGTGGATGCCCTCGTAATTTATGTGTTCACAATTGCCATCTATGGCCACTAAACCAATGAACCATGGTGCATGCTCAAATAAACAAACAATTTAGTTCACCATACCTATGTAGAAGAACAAAGAGTTCTCTTCATGTTCTTTATCTATATTATCCTCTCTCAGATCGATCATCGTCGGAAATTAATAAATAAATAATGTAAGTGAGAATGGGGACAAGACAAAATCATTAAACAGTGAAAAATCTCTCAAAGCATCTCAAAGTGGGTCCCCACGGTTAAGGGTACAGCTACTCCTACTAGGCTACTATTCAGAGTACTATCACATTTTTTAATCAAAAACGTTTTATATGGCTATGAAGCCATCCACGTGTCCAGTTAAGACTCGTCACCTATCTAGATTGGATGGATACAAGACTGCTCATTTATACTTGGACAAATTGAATTATCACAAACTAGAAGAAGAAGAAAAAATCCAGTGAAGAAGAAGAAAAATCAATGGGGATTCAAGTTGAAACCAGAAGAGGAGGTAATTGGAGTATGAACACCAAGCTATGTGATTCATGTAAATCAGCAACAGCTTTGTTGTTCTGCAGAGCAGATTCAGCTTTTTTATGTATGACTTGCGATTCAAACATTCATTCAGCTAACAAATTAGCATCAAGGCACGAAAGAGTATGGATGTGTGAGGTTTGCGAATCGGCTCCAGCTTCAGTTACTTGTAAAGCTGATGCGGCTTCACTCTGTGTGACCTGTGATGCAGATATTCATTCAGCTAATCCGTTAGCACGTCGTCACGAACGGGTTCCGGTGGTTCCGTTTTTCGAACCGGCTGTTTCAGCGGCAGCTTCGGCGGGTGGTCATAAAATGATTAATTCCGATTTGAATTTCTTGCTTGTTCCTGATCATTTTGTTAAGGGACAGCCGAATGAAGTTGTTGAAGAAGATGAAGATGATGCTGTTGTTGATGTCAAGACTAATATTCATCATAAGGGTGATGGTGATGGTGATGATGCTTCTTGGTTGTTCCAGAATCCTCCGTCGTCTAAGTTAGGTGTACCAGATCTGATGTTGAAATCTGGGATTGGAGTCGGAGGAGTTGATTATTTGTTCTCTGATGTTGATTCGTATCTTGATCTTGATTATCCTGATATTAATGGCGGAGAGAAACAGTTTCAGAATCAACATAATCAAAATGGTTCTGCTGGTTCTGATTCTGTTGTTCCTGTTGCAACTAATCCGATTCAGAATCATCCTGCTGCTTCCTTCAATTATTCAGAGAATCATTGCTATGAATTCGATTTCTCTAAACCAAAACCTGCTTACAGCTTCAACACTCGATCTGTTAGTCACAGTGTAAGTTTAAAGTTTCAGATCTGAATCATTTTAAGCTCCTTATATTTTTGGGATATGATTAAAACTATAACATGTTGTTGATTGTTAGTTAATTTTATTTCTTTGATGCAGGTATCATCATCTGAAGTCGGAGTTGTGCCGGAATCTTCAAACTGCAACTCAGACATATCGAATCCGTTTTCAAGAACCAACGGTATGATTACCGACCATCATCATCTTAATCATCATGGTGTTATGTCTACTAGTAACGGAATGATTGATAGAAATACTGTTAGTAATGGAGTTGAAAATGCAGTAGTTGTAACTCAATTAACCGGTTTAGATCGAGAAGCTAGAGTTTTACGATACAGAGAGAAACGAAAGAACCGTAAATTTGAGAAAACAATCCGATATGCATCAAGAAAAGCTTATGCCGAAACGAGACCAAGAATTAAAGGTAGGTTTGCGAAACGAACTGAAACTGAGATCGAAGCTGATAATCAAATGGAAAGAATGTATCATTCTAATAACCAGTCTTCCGGGGGTTTTATGATTGATTCTGGTTATGGTATTGTTCCTTCATTTTAATCATGTAATAATAATTACTACTTCTAATTAATTAATTGCTGCTTATCTTTCTTGTTCAAGTATTAGAGCTGAACTGATTAATGCTCTCTTTATATATTATGCAGTTTGTATTTATTAAATGGTTCATGTTTTGATCTCTAGAACCTTTTATCTTTCTGAGTTTTTGATCAGAAGAGAAGTCTTAAGAAACTCTGAATCATCAGTATCTGTTTCTTGTATGTGATTGGTTGCTTTAGTAATCTTTGTTTAATAGGTTTGGATAAAGAAATGTTTGTTTTCTCCCTTTTAAGCTGGAGAGAAACCAAAGAAAATTCTTAGAAAATCTGAGAAGAAGATTTTATGATTTTTATGTTTGTTTAATGTACAGTGGTCCAATTTTTTATGTTTTTGTAACCAATATTCTATTGATTTATCTGCTTATAATCAGTATGATTTTTTATTCAACTCCCTTTACTGGCTTATAAGTCAATTCAATTCTTAATTTGTGTAAAGAAAATTTTATGTTTACATTATTTTTTAGTCTTATGATGTTCATGTAAGTTAGCTTTAGGAGTCTGGAATGATGAAGTTTACACCCAATAATGTTATGCCATGAAGTTCGCTGGGTTTAGGTTATCAGATGCCGTTCACCATTATACCAATTCACTGTACCAAGACACAAGAACTTCAAGTCACTGAGAAGGCATTTGGTCTCTGGGGAAAATTTACATTATTAGTATATGGAAATTGAAGATTTTCGTTAGATAATTTTTTACCTGTACATCTGAGTGGGACATTACAAAAGCGCAAAAACTTGGTTCTAGTAGTGCATTTTACATTTCTAAAAACACAAACTCAATACACTAAAGATATGCCCACTCACATTCATTGCAGCAGCAGCAGCTGAAGACCATCCACCAACCATATACTAGTATCTTTATTACCTCCCCTATCTCTATCTTTCCGGGCAGAAAAAGACAAGCAAGCATGCCACACAGGAAAAAAGAAATTATCAGCTTTGTTTTGCAGAATCAAGAGCAGCTGGAATCTTCTTTAGAAGCTCTAGTTTGTTAGCTCCAACAAGCTTATCAATCTGCTGCCCATCTTTGAGAAAAAAGAAAGTCGGAGTAGCACGGATATCCAATGAAGAACTGAGTTCCTGCAACCCAGAACCACCAAACAAATTTCAGAGACACCACACTATCACATTAGGAATGGGAAAGCCAAAAATGTAAGAATGCAGTAATACGTACAGGTAAATCATCAACATCTACAGTGAGGAACATAAGAGTAGGATATTTCTCGGACAGCTCGCCAAAGAGAGGAGCAAGCATTCTACACGGACCACACCACGAGGCACTGAAGTTTGCAACAATCTGTTGAACAGCCAAATAAATATCCTAAGCACAAGGAATTCAACAGCTGAGGATCATTGCTGAGTATATATAGAGATAAACTGGAAATTTGTAGACGATTTATCAAAATCCCGAGTGAAATCTATCACACAATTCAATGTTGCCAATACCCCGAGCCACTCTAACCACTACAAGCTGATTAAAGAATGATTTTCTAGCTTGTGGATGTGAATGTGAAACAATAGGTCTGGAATACATGATAATGAAGCCTCGTAACTAAGATGTTCAAGTTACTTTGTTATCTAACATTTCCCTACGTCTCTTTCTTAAACAAAGAAAACAAGTAAGCAACTCGAAGAATACTTACAATCTTGCTATCCCTTTTTGCTTCTGCTAACTTCTCTTCCCAGCGTTCTTGGGTAGTTATAAGATGCACATTTCCACTAGCAAAGTTTACCTTATGACGGTAAGAATCCTCGTCATCATCACGAGACTGCAAGTACGAAGTAGGGGCAACACCTTTATATTAATACAAAATCAAGGGTTTAACAAAATGAATATGTGCTTTCAAACCAAACATTGCATGTACCAACTCTCTAGGTTCAACAAATCCACATACAAAACCAATTTGGTTGAAAATAGAGAAAGATGATAGATTAAACAGGGCTTCTAGAATTGATTCCGGAAATGAAGCTTCGAAGCTTCTTGGGAAAACCCAAATGGAATTTCAGACAGTGGGCAACCATGTTTCATGTCACTCAAGTTCAAAAACATGGTACCTGGAACGGTAAATGTTTCCCCAACTAGAGTAAGTGCGAGGCTTGGATACAAATGATCTACAACTACTGGCAAATCTGCTGAGGTGATTAGGGGATGAGAACATCGAACAAAAACAGAAACAGAAATGTGGACCTACACAGAAATGTGTCCTGTAGATTTGTATCTGAATCGTAGGAAAGAAAGTTGCATTTATTGGATGTGCTTAATATACTGGCCAGAGTGTTGTGGGGTAGTAGTTAATACATTCTTAATTCAGTAAGTCCTACTGGATATTAATTGGAGATGAAGTTTCCCTAGGTGCTCTGGGAGATACTAAGACACTTTATAATCCATAGATGATGACGGAACTGCACAGATAGTGGCTATAGAGTTTCTCCAAACAAAAGCAAGCTAAAATTCTACAAAGCCTTTGAAAAGAAGCAGAAGCTGATATCCTCATGGATAAATACAGAGACCAGGAATTGCAATGAAGAGACAATATTGAAACTGTGACCAAACATTGATTTCTACAAACCCACAACACTGATTAAATACGAAACCAGTTTGATTGAAAATTGAGAAAGAGGGTAGACTAAACAGGGCTTGTAGAATTGTTTCCAGAAATGAAGCTTTGATGCTTATTGGGCAAAACCATATGAAATTTGAGACAGTGGGCAACCATGTTTCATGTCACGCACAGTTCAAACCATAATACCTGAAACATAAGGCTTGTATGTATACAAATGATATGCAGTTACAGGGAAAATCTGGTGAGGTGATTAGGGGAAGAAGACAACAACAAAAATGGAGCACAGTTGATGTATCAATTATTATATTTAATTCATTAACCGAAAAACCTAAAACCCTAGCCAAATTGTGTCATATAGATTTAATTGGAGAAAAGAAAGCTGTAACCAAATTTCATGCTATTGGAGGTGCTTAATATACTAGCCACAGTGTCATTGGTGGGACTGTTGTATGGATGTTTAAAAGTTAATACAATCTTAATCCAGCAAGTCCTAGTAAGGGAAATTAATTTTGGAGATTAAGTTGCCCAAGGTGCTGCGAAATATTGAGACACTTAACATTCCATAGACGATGATGGAAGTGCAGGATATACAATGTACATAGAGAGACACAGATAGTGGGTAACCAAAGGGCAATTTCTCAAAATGAAGGGAAGTACTAAAATGTCTATAAAGTATAAACCCTTTGGAATAAATTGACGAACATACTACAGGCATTACAATTTGAAAGTGCAAAAGTGGGAAGTGCAATTAGAAGTGCGTCCAAGGCAGACTTTAAAAGAAATGTAAGACCAGGCATGAGTGCTCAGATGGCTTTACCTTGCTAATGCAACAATTTCCCATAATAATCCTAGAGAATTTTTGATTGTAAAGGCAACAGTAAGTAGTACCCTGTAGATGAATTGACAAAAATCACTGAGTGAATTCACATTTTGTAAACAAGTGCAGATTAAATTTCCCATGATAATCTGTTTTTCTAATTCTTTGTGTTGAATTCAAGTAATAATTGAGATGAATTAAGAAGCAGATATGGCATGAATCATGTTTATGTGTTTCATTTGATTAGCACAACGAATTAACCTAAAACCATTTTTTTTTTTTTTTAAAAAGGAAAAAAAGAAACGTGTAATAATAACAATCAGGATGAGAAAATGTTGTGGCTAAGCAATCAGACATACAAATTTGAAGAAGAAGAAGAAGAAGAAAAGTAACAACATAACAAGAAATCACCTGAAAAATCTGATTGAGAAAAAGAAAAAAAAACAGAAAAGAATCAACAAAAATCTGGATATAGAAAATAGGATACCTACCTGGACAGAAACAGAAAGAGTGATGGTGATGATCAGCAGCAGCAGCATAAAACTGATCTGATCTCCAAAGTTTCAGCCTACCATCACCAAATGTTGTTGTTGAAAATCAAAACAAATAAATTAGGGATTCCTTTATCTTAATTAAAGTTTATTTATGTTTGTGGATTTCTCGTTGTCTCTCTATCTCTCTCCCCCCAAAAAGGGAAAAAGGAAATGACACGACCAAACACCAAACCGCCCTGCCTTTTGGACTGTAGCTAGCCTAACTCACATTTGGTCGTGTTTGGCAGCCTTTTGTGTCCGTCCCTCCTTGGCTAAGAGTATACGAGAAAGTGCCCGTGGTTTATCTGTAATTAATAATGTAATACTACCTCCGTTCTGTAAAGTGTTAATTTCACTTTTTTATTTTAGTTTAAAAATATGACAAATTGAAAAAGTGAAAGTAACACTTTTCCAGAAACGGAGGGAGTATGCCTATGGAAATTCGTGTCTTACAGATTGATAACTGGTTTGTCATAACGAGGTCATGGGTTCAAGTCTTCGAATTTTATAAAATTTCCGGTTAACATTGATTTTCGATTAAAAATTCATTTCCGGACACCGCGTATGAATTTTATTCACTGTTCGGCAGTTTGGCAAAGGCAGAGTTTGTAGTCTCATTGGTGGGTGGGTTAGGAGTGCAGAATGATACTTCCTCCGTCCCACTATTAGATGACCTAGTTGAAATTTGCACAATTCTTAAGGTAATGAATGAAATGAGTGTTTTTAAGTATTTTTTACAACTATACCCTTATGGATAATAATTTGTAAAATTTAGAAATCATTTATCTCTCAAACTATACCATATATTTTCGTAAATTTGTACCGTTGAAAATCATTTTAAAACACCTATGTAACGAGTATAAACATGAATATCAAATTATACATATTTCTTATAATACCGATAATCAATCAAAAGGGTAGTTTTAGAGATATCCCCTTGATTAGTGAAATAGGTCAACTAATGATGGGACAAGATCTTAGACCAAGTAGGTCATCTAATGGTGGGACGGAGGGAGTATCATATTTTGAGTCACAGCAACTTTTTTCTTTTTTTTTTTTTTGCTGGATGCCATAATGAGAATTTTGATAAAGTACTTTGCATCGTTTTCTAAAACCTCTCTCTTCCTCTTCTTCTCCTCTCTTCCAGGCGATTTCCGGCGACCAAAACTAGGACTGCACAACGGGTAGGGTGGGTAGGATATGGCCTATTTCGTCACCCGCTGACTGGCGGGTAAGAAATTTTTTTACCCACCATTAAGCGGGTAAGATCCTACCCGACCCATTAATTGGCGGGTCGGGTAGGATAGGGTGGCGGGTATAACCGTTTTTTTTTTTTTCTTTTTAGTTTTCTATGTTCTTGACTTTCTGGTTACTAGTACCTTGACTGTGTATACAAAAAATGCTTCTACAAAAAAAAATCTTGCAACAACACAGCAAATAAGAGCTAGCCTATCTAATGGTACTGCCAATCTAACAAGGGAGAAATGAACAACAAACGCATCCTGCTAGGCACAAAGTCATTTATAGTCTCAAGAAACAAAAGTTCTATTCTTTTCAAAATCGACGATGAATCCCAGCATAATTCCATGTTCTTCACGTAACCTTGTGCTTCATATAAGAGTATCATCATCAAAAGCTCTTCATATGACCTTCTTCTTCAATCATCATCTACAATGATGGAATACGTACTAAGATCACCAAATAAGAGTACTGGCCCTTCGTTGCACAGATTGAGATGCAGCTTGAGAGGGAATAGGAGGTCTCGTTGAAATCTCTTCAGTAATCTCAACCATGTTTGCTCACATTATGCCTGCACAAACTAAACCATGTTTAGTGACTTTTCCTGATGTGAAGATCAGTCTCAAAAGAAATAGAATGACATCAATATTAAGTTCTTTAATTAATATCTGTAGCAGTACTGAGGCCATTGAAGTCTTGTAGCGAAATCTTTTCAACTAGCGCACTAGTGTCACTCTCTGAAAGTACAAGTGCAACCCTTACCAGTACAACATAAAGAAATGGAATTGCAGTCCTATTCACTCTAGTATGTGACAGAACAATGAAACAACATAGTCATTTCAAGCAAATCTGCATGTAGGGATCTAACTAAGATGATACATTTAACAAAAGAGCAAGAGTTTGAAAACAAATACTAAAGGAGCTACAACAATGTCTTGTAATATTCTTTATGTCAAGAAAAAGCTGATAAGTTTCAGTAAATTTCACACAACCAACTAATGGAACACACAAATTTTTTTAACCCAGTTCAGTTGTATTTGAGACTTAATTTTTGTTGTATTTGTTAAACCAGTTCCGTTGTATGTAAAAAGAAGATTCAACGAGTAATCATCAAAAGTACTTGAATATGAGCCAAAAGGATATGTGATATCAACAGAAAAAAATAATAACGATAATACTGAACTACAAGAGTGCAAGAAAAGATGCTGAACTTGTGTTCTAATTCCACTAAGCTGGGGGTAGGAAAAAAAAACAGAAAAGAATCAACAAAAATCTGGATATAGAAAATAGGATACCTACCTGGACAGAAACAGAAAGAGTGATGGTGATGATCAGCAGCAGCAGCATAAAACTGATCTGATCTCCAAAGTTTCAGCCTACCATCACCAAATGTTGTTGTTGAAAATCAAAACAAATAAATTAGGGATTCCTTTATCTTAATTAAAGTTTATTTATGTTTGTGGATTTCTCGTTGTCTCTCTATCTCTCTCCCCCCAAAAAGGGAAAAAGGAAATGACACGACCAAACACCAAACCGCCCTGCCTTTTGGACTGTAGCTAGCCTAACTCACATTTGGTCGTGTTTGGCAGCCTTTTGTGTCCGTCCCTCCTTGGCTAAGAGTATACGAGAAAGTGCCCGTGGTTTATCTGTAATTAATAATGTAATACTACCTCCGTTCTGTAAAGTGTTAATTTCACTTTTTTATTTTAGTTTAAAAATATGACAAATTGAAAAAGTGAAAGTAACACTTTTCCAGAAACGGAGGGAGTATGCCTATGGAAATTCGTGTCTTACAGATTGATAACTGGTTTGTCATAACGAGGTCATGGGTTCAAGTCTTCGAATTTTATAAAATTTCCGGTTAACATTCAGATTTTCGATTAAAAATTCATTTCCGGACACCGCGTATGAATTTTATTCACTGTTCGGCAGTTTGGCAAAGGCAGAGTTTGTAGTCTCATTGGTGGGTGGGTTAGGAGTGCAGAATGATACTTCCTCCGTCCCACTATTAGATGACCTAGTTGAAATTTGCACAATTCTTAAGGTAATGAATGAAATGAGTGTTTTTAAGTATTTTTTACAACTATACCCTTATGGATAATAATTTGTAAAATTTAGAAATCATTTATCTCTCAAACTATACCATATATTTTCGTAAATTTGTACCGTTGAAAATCATTTTAAAACACCTATGTAACGAGTATAAACATGAATATCAAATTATACATATTTCTTATAATACCGATAATCAATCAAAAGGGTAGTTTTAGAGATATCCCCTTGATTAGTGAAATAGGTCAACTAATGATGGGACAAGATCTTAGACCAAGTAGGTCATCTAATGGTGGGACGGAGGGAGTATCATATTTTGAGTCACAGCAACTTTTTTCTTTTTTTTTTTTTTGCTGGATGCCATAATGAGAATTTTGATAAAGTACTTTGCATCGTTTTCTAAAACCTCTCTCTTCCTCTTCTTCTCCTCTCTTCCGGGCGATTTAGGTGACCAAAACTAGGACTGCACAACGGGTAGGGTGGGTAGGATATGGCCTATTTCGTCACCCGCTGACTGGCGGGTAAGAAATTTTTTTACCCACCATTAAGCGGGTAAGATCCTACCCGACCCATTAATTGGCGGGTCGGGTAGGATAGGGTGGCGTGTATAACCGTTTTTTTTTTTTTTCTTTTTAGTTTTCTATGTTCTTGACTTTCTGGTTACTAGTACCTTGACTGTGTATACAAAAAATGCTTCTACAAAAAAAAAATCTTGCAACAACACAGCAAATAAGAGCTAGCCTATCTAATGGTACTGCCAATCTAACAAGGGAGAAATGAACAACAAACGCATCCTGCTAGGCACAAAGTCATTTATAGTCTCAAGAAACAAAAGTTCTATTCTTTTCAAAATCGACGATGAATCCCAGCATAATTCCATGTTCTTCACGTAACCTTGTGCTTCATATAAGAGTATCATCATCAAAAGCTCTTCATATGACCTTCTTCTTCAATCATCATCTACAATGATGGAATACGTACTAAGATCACCAAATAAGAGTACTGGCCCTTCGTTGCACAGATTGAGATGCAGCTTGAGAGGGAATAGGAGGTCTCGTTGAAATCTCTTCAGTAATCTCAACCATGTTTGCTCACATTATGCCTGCACAAACTAAACCATGTTTAGTGACTTTTCCGATGTGAAGATCGGTCTCAAAAGAAATAGAATGACATCAATATTAAGTTCTTTAATTAATATCCGTAGCAATGATCGAGGCCATTGAAGTCTTGTAGCGAAATCTTTTCAACTAGCGCACTAGTGTCACTCTCGAAAGTACAAGTGCAACCCTTACCAAGTACAACATAAAGAAATGGAATTGCAGTCCTATTCACTCTAGTATGTGACAGAACAATGAAACAACATAGTCATTTCAAGCAAATCTGCATGTAGGGATCTAACTAAGATGATACATTTAACAAAAGAGCAAGAGTTTGAAAACAAATACTAAAGGAGCTACAACAATGTCTTGTAATATTCTTTATGTCAAGAAAAAGCTGATAAGTTTCAGTAAATTTCACACAACCAACTAATGGAACACACAAATTTTTTTAACCCAGTTCAGTTGTATTTGAGACTTAATTTTTGTTGTATTTGTTAAACCAGTTCCGTTGTATGTAAAAAGAAGATTCAACGAGTAATCATCAAAAGTACTTGAATATGAGCCAAAAGGATATGTGATATCAACAGAAAAAAATAATAACGATAATACTGAACTACAAGAGTGCAAGAAAAGATGCTGAACTTGTGTTCTAATTCCACTAAGCACAACAATAAAAAGCTACCAACACAAAGATCATTTCACACTCTACGTACAGCCAAAGAGTAAACTTTAAATAAGGACTTTTGACTAATTGGGCAGTTAAAGTGGAATAATTACATAAGATTTGCAAACATTGCATCATTTGTTCCTGCACTTAACTACGAGCTCGGAGAATCAATTCACATTTTTTCCTTAAATGACTAGCCTAGAAATGTTATCAAGAAAAACTAATATTTTCGAAGAACAAGCAACAAAGGCAAAACATTTAAATAGTCTAAGGTTACCCGGAAGAGTTACACAGAAATAACAAAGCATGCATCTAAAAAAGATAATGGAAACAAGTTAACTAATATACACAGTAGACACACTAGTCCTCCGATTTTTCTAAAAATGAAACAATAAAATTCTTTTATAATGAATTTAGAATCTGCAAATGTGAATCTAGCTGCTCTGAATTTAACAGTATAAGGTGGTGGTTAAAGATAGAAACATACATATGTTTACAATGCTTAATAGTATGGAGGAGAGACTTCTTGTGGCCGTGGTTGGGATGGGACATGAAAAATCTTTCTAGAGAGGAAATGTGTATACAATGGGAGTTTATTAATCCGTGATATTCACTATCCAGAGCAAATCATTATTAATGCAAAAGACACTATCAGTACTTAACCCGGGACCCTATGATAACATTATCAAATTACCGTTAATGTTGTCAAAGATTTAAATCCTATATTCACACTTGTGGAGGTTATACGACACTTGGCATAGAGAAGAAGAAGGCTTGGCTATTAAGTACACATGGGAATTATCTAGTAAAGTCTTGGCAACCAAGTTTACTTTGCTTGCAAGGTGTTACTACTTGAATGTCAAGTATTTTGCTTGAATCCCAAGTACTTATCTAGTATAAATAGGAGGGAGCTCATTTGGAGAAAAACACACCAATACACCAACTCTAAGAGCCTTATGAGTTTTCTCTCCTACTTCTCTTCTACTTTCTATTTGTGAGGATATAGAGCAATATTACTAGAGAGTTATTTTAGTGTTATGATTAGCTTCTAGCTATTAATAAGTTAGTGATTGATTCATCAATCTTTGAGTGTTTTAATTCTCTGTAAAAGTTCTATAATAAAGAGTTGATCGTAGCCGTTTGTGGATGTAGGCGTACCGCCGAACCACGTTAATTCTTGTGTTCTCGCTTTCTTGTTTCTTTTAGTGTGCATCTTCTTTATTTTTACTTTACTTCTACATTGATCCAAAGAACTAGTGTCTTGTGGAATTATTTACCAAGTAATCCCAACAATTACCTACTTCATAATCACATGGTACCAGCTCAAATGCACAAACACCCTACAAAGCGAAAATCAACCTAAATCCAAACAAAGGTACATGCTTCGAGTTACACAACAAATATAACCTTACCAATAAACATATTTTTAAGTCATGGATGCATATTTCTAAGAGTATCAACTACGGAGTGCTTTTTCTTTGAGAGACTAGAGTTATATCATTGTTAAGAAAAATACCTAACATATAACAGCACAAATTAGTGATCCAGATTTACTACTTACTGGAACAGAACTGTAACACCCCGTGTTTTTAGCATGGCGCATGCTAAAAGATGCGCCATTTGCTTGTGATGAAGCTTCACCCAAAGATTCCTTTGCATGGTGAGATGCATTTGGCCCTGGCCAATATCCGGTGCTAAGTAATTAAGGCACATCGCGTATGCATATTGGCTAAGGCCAATATGGCATTAGTTGGAGGCTACATTGGCCAAGAGCCAATCTTGCATCAAATGATGCATTAGGCCAGTTTGGGTAGATGGCCTTGAATATGTACAGCCAACATGGCTGGACATCGGGTAGAAAATGTACATCCAACATAGCTGCACATAGAGTTGGTAGTGGACCGCCAGCATGGCTGCACATCGAGTTGGCATAGGACAGCCAACATGGCTGCACATCGAGTTGGAACCGGACAGCCAACACGGCTGGATATCGGGTTGGTAATGTACAGCCATCACGGCTGGACATTGGTGTGGCCTATGGGACAAAGTCGGTAATACATCCATCACGGCCCTTCAATGGGTTTGGCTCGGGAAATGTTCAGCCATCCTGGCCGGACAATGGAACTGGCATGTGAGCCAGGACTGAATGTACAGCCATCTTGGCCGGTTATTCAGGAAAATACATGGCAACGGCCATGAATAGTAAACGGGGAGTTGATGAAATATTTTTGGTCCCCTTTCCATACTTGTAGAAATTCCATTAAGACATATATAGGGAGGGGAAGTTGGTTGAAGGTGCATATGCGGACTATGTACCAAGTAAGCTTCATAGCTTGGACGGAACGGTATGAATGATGCTCATGCCTCATTCTTAGTCGCGCATCCTTACGAATGGAGCATATGATGCTGAGGCATCACTATGCCATTCCACGGACTCGATGGTGCATCACTTGGATGTATTTGACGGAATGGCCTATACGGACTAGGCCAATACCACTACTGCTTGGCCACGGCCTATCAAACGAGTTGGAATAAGTTGCTTGTCCCTTCGCGGATGAAAGACGGTCTGTGCTTGATCCCTTTAGAGTAGGGAAGGGTACGTAGGCAGCCGCAATGAGTTGCAGCATTGCCGGTCCAGCACGTTGGCCCATCATATCATCTAAGCTCGGTAGCTCGATGCAAGAGATGATTGGCCATAATTGATGAGGCTTAGTTGCATGCCAGTAAGTGGATGCTCATACTTCCTATCAAGTTATAAATAGTTGGTAAGCGAGGTAACGTAGGAAATGACAAGGGCTTGGTGCGGCCTACGCCAAAGTCCAAGGCTTATGCCTGGACAATGATGGTTGATTAGCTAGCTAGGAAATTCAGTGATGAACTCCCTACGTAAAGGCAAAGCCAGATATGCATGAAAAATGCATTAGCATTGGCCTTATGGCCTTAAACCCTTTTGCGGGACAAGGGTAAGTTGGAACGGTGTGGAATCTAAGTTAGTTGCGTCATGCTCCACGAGCATGCTTGCAAGGGCAAATGGACGTGCATTTGCCTAGCCCTAAGGCCCGGATCGTAGCTTCACCATGGCACACCGGGGGAGTTACGGCCTGCGGGGTAACGCGCCAAATTCGTAATTTTCCGGTCCGTCACAGTTGGTATCAGTGCAAGTTCCGAGATAACTCTTGGAATGTGCGGAGTGGACTTGTCCACAAGTATTTTCCTTAACGGAAAACTTAAAGTTGGATAGTAGGCCAACTTCTGCGCGGGAAAGAGTTTGTAACTGCTGGGCCAGTTACTTTGCAAATCGAGTTGAGCTTGTATAAGTACTGTGAGTTTGCCAGGAATCTGTGACACCCCGCTTACGAGCTTCCGGAAGACCGTCTGGGACGGTGGGTAGACAATGGACTGATCATCCCCACACATTGGCACTGACCAAGGGTGTGCGTTGTCAGGCCCGACTAGCATCCCACTTACGAGTGGCAACCCGGTAAATCCGTCAGGGACGGTGGCTTGCATCCAACTGCACTGGCATTAGAGATTGGTCCTCACAGTGTTGTGTTGAGTTTTGCCTTGTCATTTCGATGACATCTTTCAACTTGTGAACCTTAGGGATTCCTGGGTGGTAGTATGGGATGCTATCTAGGATACCTTGTCGAGATATCCTCTTGGCACCGGCCAATTGCGATTCTTGGTTTTGTTGTGGGCACTTTTTGGATTCTTGGGCAAGTGGTATGGGACATGTGCTCCGAAGGACTAAATTGTTGTTCATGACAACTTGAAGAAACCCGTGATTTCTGAGCATCTGGTATGGGACTTTTGCTCAGCAAATCCAACTCGAAAAGATTGTCCACAATAGTTTTGGTTTTGAATTTCGGGGACGAAATTCTTTGAAGGGTGTGATAATGTAACACCCCGTGTTTTTAGCATGGCGCATGCTAAAAGATGCGCCATTTGCTTGTGATGAAGCTTCACCCAAAGCTTCATTTGCATGGTGAGATGCATTTGGCCCTGGGACAATATCCGGTTCTAAGTAATTAAGGCACATCGCGTATGCATATTGGCTAAGGCCAATATGGCATTAGTTGGAGGCTACATTGGCCAAGAGCCAATCTTGCATCAAATGATGCATTAGGCCAGTTTGGGTAGATGGCCTTGAATATGTACAGCCAACATGGCTGGACATCGGGTAGAAAATGTACAGCCAACATAGCTGCACATCGAGTTGGTAGTGGACCGCCAGCATGGCTGCACATCGAGTTGGCAGAGGACAGCCAACATGGCTGCACATCGAGTTGGAACCGGACAGCCAACACGGCTGGAGATCGGGTTGGTAATGTACAGCCATCACGGCTGGACATTGGTGTGGCCTATGGGCCAAAGTCGGTAATACAACCATCACGGCCCTTCAACGGGTTTGGCTCGGGAAATGTTAAACCATCCTGGCCGGACAGTGGAACTGGCATGTGAGCCAGGACTGAATGTACAGCCATCTTGGCCGGTTATTCAGGAAAATACATGGCAACGGCCATGAATAGTAAACGGGAAGTTGATGAAATATTTTTGGTCCCCTTTCCATACTTGTAGAAATTCCATTAAGACATATATAGGGAGGGGTAGTTGTATGGAATTTGCCTTTTGAATAAAACGAGGTAGTTTAACATACCAAATTTCTAAAAAATGGTGGCACTTTTTTAGTGTAATGTGAAAAGTAGGGGTACTTTATCAAAAAGCCCTGCCGTAATTTTGGTGACCGTGAGAACAAAGAGAGGAAACCTTTTGATATTAGTAGTAACTAACTTTGAAACAAGCTCCCAGCTGTCTGATAAAAAAAAAAAAAAAACAGATATCTAGCTCAGCTGGTACTCCCCGTTCTTCAAAATTTGATGCACTCCAGGAGGTCCCAGGTTCAAGTCCCCGATGACGCAATATTACAGAATTTAACATGGAAGGTAGAGTTAGCTTGCCCCCTTTACGACGAAGCTTATCTTATTAGGATTCCAACTAGTTCCATGTAATAATCTTTATCCAATAATATAATACAAAAAACAAGAAAAAAACTTTGAGACAAGGTTCAAGTCTTTGGAAATGCATATTTCCGTTTGTTTCTACATCCTAATTTATGCCAAAAACTACTCACATCAATCTCTATTGGTACAATAATTGAGGATTCATTTGAATTACCTGCTGCTTAACACCAATTGATCATTTTGTTGCAACAATGATTTGCTGGTTTTCTAGTAGTACATATATGGGAATTCAAATTTTTGCCGATCAAAAGCATCTTATAGTTAGTTATAAGGTTCATTTCAAGATAATTCTTGTGGATGCAAAATACCGCACACCTAATAGTAAGGCGAAGATATATATTTGATAGCAGGCGACTATGAAGCGCTGATTGCCTTTCTGATGACGGATGGGATGACGTCACCAAGTCACACCAAAAGTGTGAAGATCAGCGCGACAGTTAAAAGAAGAGCGCGACAAATATAATCAAAGGAGATTATAACGCCCTCCCAGATCCGAAAATAGGGGCTTTATTAGCTGTCCTCCACTATGTAATCCCTATAAAAGGGACCATAAGCTATTGTAAGAGCGAGAGATCTTTTTGAGAGCTGAGAGAAGAATTTTTGATACCCCAACGATGACGCTCATTAGAAACAAGGGCGACATCATAATGTTTAAAGAAATTCTCTACAATATATTCTTCCTTCTTGGGCGGAACTTTCACATATTGAGGATATAAAGACTTCAAGCCAGTAGCGCGACGAGAATACTCCACCATAATCCTAATACTATCGCCCTGCAACTGAAATATTCCGCGAGAAAACTTAATTTGTGCAAATAGCTCATAAAAGAGAGTGATTTCAGGATTATAAAGAGGAATGGGGAGCCCTGCAGAAAGTTGTCCAAGCGAAATAATGAATCTTTGGTCATTCCATTGCTCAGACGCGAACCAATCAAGCCCAAGCACAGTGTTATGGCTCGAACCCTGGGGAACCGTCAATGTGATTCCTTTAGGTTTAAGCTTATTTTCACTTTCACGAGTTCCGTAAGAAGTTTTTGTCCTGCTCGGGGATCCATTTAAAGTATGGGAATATGGAACAAAGAGAAAGAAAATTCAAAAGGTTTCAGATCAAAAGATAATCAGATCAACCAAGAAGAAAATCAGGGTTACGAATTGGTGAGATTAAGATAAAGAAGAGAATGATAAATGTGAAAAAGAAGTAATAAAAGATAATGAAATTAGGTAGCAACGGAAGAATAACAGTAGAAGATAATGTTGCAGAGGAAAAGAAGAAGGAAGGTAAAAAGAATAATGAAGGCGTATAAGGATAGATAAAAGATTTTATTCCTTTTCCCGAGATATTTCATCCCACATGCGCGTTAATTAGAGGAGAGATAAGAAAAGGCAGTTACCAGTAGAAAGGAGATTCAACGGAAGATGTGTCAATTAATGAGTGGTAAAATCAACACGTGTAAACGATTATGCGGAAATTCTGGAAAAATGTCGGTCGGTTAAAGGAATGTGAAAAGATGGGTCCATGCGGCAAAATATGGCTTCTCTTATCACCCTTTTCTTCAAAAAGAATGATACGAGAAGAGGCAAAATGTGGGTGCAAAATACCGCACACCTAATAGTAAGACGAAGATATATATTTGATAGCAGGCGACTCTGACGTGCTCATTGCCTTTCTGATGACGGATGGGATGACGTCACCAAGTCACACCAAAAGTGTGAAGATCAGCGCGGCAGTTAAAAGAAGAGCGCGACAAATATAATCAAGGGCGATTATAACGCCCTCCCAGATCAGAAAATATGGGCTTTATTAGTTGTTCTCCACTATGTAATTAATCCTTATAAAAGGCACCAGAAGCCATTGTAAAAGGGAGAAATCTTTCTGAGAGCTAAGAGAAGAATTTTAGGAGAGAAAAAGTTATTTTATTCCCGAAGTTAGGGTTTTCATACATCCATATTGTATTTGTTCTATCTCTTAATGAAATGATTTACTCCCTCCGTCCCTATTATATAGGCGGATTTTGCAAAATCTCTTAGATTAAGAATTTATCTGGATTTCCTAAATATCCATCTACTTTCCTGTTTTAACCTTTGTCTCACTCCCAACACAATTATCAATGTACAATAAATAAGGGCATATATAAGAAAAACTCATCTTGGAATTGGTATTCCGCCTATCTAATGGGACTACAAAAATTGAAAACTCCGCCTATATATTGGGGACGGAGGGAGTAGTATTTTCCTCATGATGTCTTAGTCTTATCTCATAAATCTACTTGGGTGTTAGTTGTAGGATTTCCTGCAACTACAATTCTGTTTAGATGTTAAAGATGCATTTATGAGCTAATTCCTTTCATCTTTTCAATTAGCCAATGCAAGCTAATTATGAGCTAAATTAACCAGTGAAAATCAAGCAAAAACAACAAGTCATTTTATCTCTCAATCGCCTCATGTGAATATATGTATTTATATACAACAACTAATTAAAACTTTCGGAGATATTAATTCGCAGGATAACAAAAAATGAAAAGAGTTGCGCATTGGCCTGATGAGCTTGCTAGTCATGCATATATCCTTCGTTTCCTCACCCGATCATCCATCCATTCTTGCAAAGTTGTATGCATGTGCTCTCTTCTTCACAGACAGTGCACTAGTATGGGACGCTCTGCTCATTATATGCACACAAATTTGCTGCCGCTGTTGAAAATTGATGCATCAAAATACATTGGGCGTATTTGTTACCTGGAAAGTGAACAGTTCAACTTTGCAATGGGGCTTATCACCAAGAGCAACCCTTGACATGTCAATATTCTTACACAACACCGATACTGGAAATTTCGACGTCGCTACGGCTTCAGACTCTGCAATCTCATCTCCTGCACTACTACTACTAACACTGCTTCCTGACGACGATGACCTGAAATTGAATTTTATGGTGCCGCTTAAGATCACATCCAAATTTGTCATCATTCTCGTCTTGTTATCGTCGCTGCTTTCTAATAAATTTTCTCTTAACCTTTCTCCTTCTTCAATGTCCACTGCAGATTGAGACACGCCTGCCCGAATGTTCAACACCGTCTTTGTTGGTGTTGTCAGGTTGCTGTTGCCGCTGTACGCTGTCGCCAGCTGAGAGAATCCTGGTACCTCGCCATTACCCAATGTTACATTTCCAGATGAGACGTAAACCATAAGAGAACTGTATGAGAAATCAATCTTCTCGTTTACGTTTGAAGCTACAATCGATAATTCGATATCTGTAGAGAGGAGGTATTTCTGCTGGGATAACGAAGACGATGCAGCAGTGATATTGAATGTTGAGAAATCAAGCCTCTCGATACGGAAAATGGGCAGACGCGGTTGGAAATAGATGAAAAAAAGAGCAAATGCTACTGCCACGATGAAGAATAAACACAACAATATAATGCACGTCCACAAACAACAGATGCAGCAACGAGATGACGGCGAGGAACACCAAAGGAAACGACTGCATCCACGTATGCCACAACCACAATGTCTATTGCTGACACTTGACGCTGATGACCGGTGGTAACACCGGCTCATGCCGCTTCTGTGTGGAGGAGAGTACTCATAGCATCTGTCGGTTTCAGAGAAGGAAACCCGACGTGAAGGCTTTACGGATAATTTTGATGACAAGCATGAAGGTTTCTTGGTTAGATGGCTGTTGTCACCGTCATGACATTCCGGAGGGTCTGGGGGAGGATAATGAGGTGTGATGACCGGAATATTCCTGT
Source organism: Papaver armeniacum (assembly GCA_023531295.1). Taxonomy (NCBI): domain Eukaryota; kingdom Viridiplantae; phylum Streptophyta; class Magnoliopsida; order Ranunculales; family Papaveraceae; genus Papaver; species Papaver armeniacum. The sequence continues at coordinate 155,947 of JAJJWW010019438.1, forward strand.
TATTCGACGATGGTTTGGAGGTTGATGGATCCGCCATTCACTGATATGTTTCTATTCTCAAGCTTCTTCTCTTCAAAAACTAATTACAATGCAACAAACAAACAAGAAGAAAATCCTCAGAATCTCCTGCCTCCCATGCAACAAACCTCCAGGCTGCAGCAACCTCCCAAACCAAAATGCAGAGATCTCCTCTTCCTCTTCTCAGGAGATGGAGCAATTTTTGGAGGATATCCTCATGTTTTGTATCAAACTTAGATTGACCATCATCCTCATCATCAGCTAGCACTATATTTAGGAGGCTCATATCTATAATTAGCAAATGATGGAACAAAATGAAAACAGAACATTGGGTGGGTAAATTTAGCACCTTTAAGCTGCGATGTCGCTGCCATTTCACAACCGTCTTCTTCGATTGTAGAAGCTGCATTCTAAACATCATTCATTCATATAGAGAAGCCAGGAATTCATTATCGGATCATTTTTTATTTTTATTTTACTTTTCACTGTTAGAGTACACAATTAGTACTTACACTCCTGGAAACAGAACAATCTTGAGACTCATATTTTTGAAAGGGACGAATGAGAAATTCTTCCCGCACCAAGAAAAAATGAAAAAGAGGGTTACAGAAGAAAACATTAACAAAAGTATCTGGAGGAAGATAAAAATCTATAAAGGGTCGAATGGTTCTGGAAGAGGTTCGAAAGGTTGATGATCAAATAAATCAGATTTATCATCCATGGTTTGAAGCCAATTTGTGTTCTTAAGGTCTTCTTTCAGGAGAAGCATGTCGTATCTAGAGCTGTCGAAGATATCAGGCTCACTAAGTTTTCCAGTAAAGCGACTAGCGATTTCTTCTGTTTCGCCATCCTGTGACATATCTAGGCAGGACACACTCCCATTGTCTGACATGGATGGTGCGTCGGAATGACCAGGTGTTCTAACATTGTTGATGTTAGTGGAACGCGGAGGATAAGAGTCTAATACACGAGTGCCGCGCTGGAGACCAACTCCACCTTTAGCCATGCCAGACCGCACACTCTGAGGGAAAACAGATATGCCTGAGAGACTGCGACCACCCCCTGTAGAACTGGTGCGAATATCCTATAACATTGCAGAAACAAGGAGAGAGAATCAGAAAAATAAAAAAAAAATGGTATTGACAGTTAGTCGAGGGAAGTGCACATACCATATGTCTGAGTGCCATATCAATTGATTTCTTTGAGATTGTCCTTCCAAATCCAGTACTATCCGTTGGCGTTGCAGGTTTCAAAGGCCTTCGAGTAACTGCATCTGAGCTTGGTGACACCTTCTGATTATCCACCGCATTCACATTATGATTCCCATTCACTTGGGAACGTCCTCTTGTGGTTACGGGTGACGCCGATTGCCTCCGTAGCGGATTCGGAGGATTCACCGGCCCTGATGCTTCCGACTTTCTACTAGCAGCGAGACCGGCACCTGGTCTGGACCTACCAGCAGAAACCGGACGGTCTGGCATTGTTGTCCGTAGGTTTGGTGGGGTGTCAAGAGGAAAATCGGGTGGTACAATGGGTTGATGCATGGTTCGGGTACGTGGTGCAGGTGAGCTTCCACGAGATGCCACTGGTGCAGGTGAGCTTCCACGAGATGCCACTGACAAACTCCGGCTATTAGTTAGTGGTGGTCCAACAGAGGCTGAACGACCTCTAACTTGTAGCGGACCTGGTGCTGTATTCCGACGAGTGGGAGTTGAAGGGCGGGAATTGGACCGAGCTGTTAAAGAAGTTGTATTTGTAGAGATTTGCGTCCTTGAAGTTGGAGTGGAGGGTCTTGAATTTTGTGGGGTTTGGGGTTTTGCAACAGGAGTGGTTGTTGTGGTTGTTCTGGATCTGGAAGGGGTTGATGGTCTTGATGTGCGAGCACCCGGTGTAGATGGTCTAGATGTAGGGGGGGACGGCCTTGCGGAAGTAGGTGGCAAGGATGAACGAGAACCTGGGGTAGATGGTCTAGAGATAGACGTGACCGACTGGGAGCTGGTGTTGAGGATCGTGGAAGGGGATTTATTGGCGGAAAAAGATGTGTAATTTGTTGTATTGATGGATGAGCGGGTCACCGAACTACTTCTAGCTGGTCTTGAACCATAGTTGTTCTCTGGTTGTGCCACGGAAAGCTGAAATAAAAGAAGAAAATAGGGGATAGCAATGGTTAAGACTTGCAAGAAACAAAATCTCCCGGAGGTTACAAGGTTTCACATAATATTTTGTAGAGATACTTTAAAAGGTGTTCCGACCGGGAGGGAGCCCTCATGTAACAAAATACAGATAAGACACAGTCACACAGGAATGGCAAGTGAGAGAAGAAAGTACCCTTGAAGCCTTGGTGGTAGAGGCTGATCTAACTGATGCAGTTCTCCTGGGACCAGCTGCAGCTGATCGAGACTCATTGGCATCCGAAGAAGAAACAAGAGGAGTCCCGGGAGGAGTGAGAAGCCTATTAAGGAAATTAGTAACAAGAAGAATCCAGTTAGGATCATCCAGGTCTCAAAGTAAGGAGCATAACTAACTTGCAATGATTACCAACCACATATGCATTTATCCAATCAGAAAGGGTGCATCAACATAGGAAATGAAAAGGGTAATTGCAAAGCATCATGTATTTGGAATTGGAGAATCAAAATCATAGAGAATTTGATGGGACCACTCCACAATTGAATCTAGCATGGAAATGATGAAACTTGGGGATACCCTGTCTGTAATTCACTAGTACTAGTTGAGCAGCTGATACCAAAATTGGGTCCCAGTTAGACTGAGATCTCAAAGTTAAGGAAAGACTATTTGATTTCAATCATTAGATTTTTGAATGAAGTTAAACTAGATCATCATTGTAAATGAAAGAGGAGGATTCTTAGAATTACCAGTCATAATCGTGTTTTCCTACTTCGCCATCATCATGGTTGTTGTTGTTGTCGTTGTTGTTGAAAAGATCGTCAATTCCAGAGCGAGATAATTTGACAGAAGCAACCGAAAGTCTTCCCAATTTCATTGAAACTGCTGCTGCTGCTGCAAAGTAATCAATGAGTTGGATGACCGATCATGAGTTAGTGATACAATTAAACAGTTGGATGTAGAGAATAATATAAAAAGAATTGATTGAATCTGTGGGTGAGATCCTTGTCTCCCTCTAGAAAGAATCAATAATAAAAATTTGGTTGCTGTACTGGTAGTTAGCTGAAAATGAATAATAATAATTTAAAAAAGAAAGAAAGAATGAGCAGTATAGTACCAGCTGCAGAGGATGAGGAATCAGATTCATCAGAAGAATAGGAATTGAAGATCCGTCGATTTCTAGAGAAGAGATCCAAATTCTCATCCGTAGTAGTAGTATTACTATTACGGTGATGGTGTCCTCCTGATCCTCCTCTAGTAGAAGTAGAAGAAGGAGGAGACATCAAAGAGGAGATCCCTACCCTCCTCTGATTCATGTTGAACTGATAATGAAAATCAAAATTCACGAAATTGAAGATGATGAATTCTCGTCTTCCTTATCCTCCACCATAACATTTGACTATTTTAAGAATCATAGACCGAGTCATCGATAGAGAAGAAGAATTGGATAGACAATGTATTAGTATAATCACGGGGATAGAGAGTTGAAAAATTAAGTTTGATATTTTCTTTCTTCTTCCTTTGGTAATACTAGTAGTAGTAGAATTCAGGAAGAAGAAGAAAGAGAGGGAGAGAAGAAACAGCTTTTCTTCTTTCTTTCTTTCTTTCTGGTTGTTGTTAATAAATTAATAAATTATTTATGTGGTGATGTAATTAAATTCAGTTGCTTCACTTTAATTACCCAAACCAAATATTAAATGAATGAATACCACCACCAGTAATAATCAATAATCAATCAAGAGTAGACTGGACAACTAACTACAGTGAAAGAGAAGAAGGAATCAAGGAAAGGAAGATGGTGAGACAGGTAATAATGTGAGAGCTTTTTGAGGAGAGGGAGGCAGCAGCAGTGGAATCTGGAAAGGTTGTCATGATGAGCTGTGGGTAACCCTTTGGTACTTACTTAGCTTCTTCGGTTAACTTTCTCTCTATTTTCTTCTTTCCATTTTGTACTAAATTACAGATGATGTTGGGTGGGGAGGTGTAGGGTCCGTTTGGTGTTTCAAGTACCTCTTTCTAACTTTATTATAGTATAATAATAATTCATTGTTGGTTTTCTTTTTCATTTCTATTTCTTTTGATTTCATGATGTTGAACTAACTCAGTCATGATCGATCCATCCATCCGTCCAACTATAATAATAATAAAAAAAAAATGACAAGTCTCTCATGGTATGGTATGGATTGACGTGTGTAGGACTCTCATAGGATAGCATGGACCATTTCTCATCACCATCAACATTTACACTTCACAGGGATCGTATTGACCAGACTGACATGGTCAAGCCCTACGAGGAAGGAAACAAGGAAGGGATAACTCCCCTTCATTTCTTCTACTACTCTTGGAAGATTGCTGATCCTGATCCTGATCCAGTCCAAACTTTGACTCTTTTGCTGGTCTAGTGCGCAGCAGTTTAGTAATAAATCTGTCAGAGGAGGATTAACACTCCATCCATCTCCCTCTAGGCTAGGCAGAGAGGAATATCTAGGAATTGCTGTGGAACATTCATTTCACCCACCACTCCCCCACTTTGTCACTATAATACTACTATTAATTTAATTACACTTTTAATCAATCAATACTAAACAAACATTTACACATTCTAAGTAACACACATCCCTAATTATTCTATTCTATTCTATTCTTTGATTCTTTCCCTTTACCTCTCACATACTACCTAAAGCTAAATCTAAATCTAAAGAGTACCACTGTACTGTCACATTTTCAGGATCTCGTCCTATTCTATTATACTCTACTGTACTGTACTACAAAGATTTCCAGCGCACAAGGATCCAGCTCAATTACTACTCCCTACTTCACAAACAAACTCTGGGAAGCTTTTGCTTTCAAATAAGCAAAGCAGCTTAATGTTACAAAATACTCCTCAGTATTGGGGATACATTTCCTAGCCACCCACCCTCTTCTTACTTCTCACACACCACAAGTGGACTAGTGGAGTATAAGAAACAAAAACAAAACAAAACAAAATGAACAAGGAATAACATAACAAACACAATCATAAAGCTATTAAGATTTTACGGGTGTCTAGAAAGATTTTCTAGGAGCATGTAGCCTGTTTTATTCAATTGGAACCAAAGAAGCTGCCAAAACCTGTCTAATATCTCACCAAGAAGCAGAAGCGACATGTGTTTGTTTGGTATTCTCCATCATCACTACCACTTTCAAAAAAACAGAAATAGCCTTGGGTGTATTTTTGCTCTAAGTGTCTGTCAAATGAAAAGAACCCCCAGGAAGGAACAGAGAGACGGGGAACATACACAAACAAGTAACAAAGACACAACAAAACAGTATGTATAAACTCTACTTACTCTACCTTTTCTCCAATTGCTCAATCTCCTCACGGTTTTTTCTCTCTGCCTCCTCCAGTTTCCTTTCTGCTTCCTCCAGTTCCCGCTCCTCATCCTCTTCCTCTTCCTTTTCGTCAAGTTCCTCAAACTCTTTGGTAGCTGCCATAGCTTTCACTATGGGATCTCTAAGTTCAGATATTAATCCACCTCCAACCTTGTACTCTTCTTCGTCACCAATCAGGAAAAAACGCTGATCAGGTCCTGTGCTCATCGGAACGTCAACCGCTAGAAGCTTCATGTCATACTGCACATTTCACAATGAAAACAACACCCTTTCAGCTCACAAACATTGGAACCAAAGATTATCCTAACCCTCTTCCCTGTTATCCATCATCATCAATGTCAGCACTTACAGCACAGGGATTAAATTGACCGGACTGACATAGTCAACACAGGACGAGGAAGACAACAGAGATAACTTCTAAATAGATAGATAGATAGATAGTATAATAGCTGAGAATTAGTAGTAGTATAGTAGCAGAAGAGATAGATACTACTCTTTATAATACTACTTTTAGGTTACAATACTACTATTCCTAGGTATTGTTCTGGAACATTCATTTCACCACGAATTTATCCACCCCCACTTGTGATATAACACTATTAGTAAACATCTGACACAGATCCTTAATTATTCTTTTAGCTGACCACACCTAAAGTAACGATCTCTCTGTATTTATCACATTTTGAGGATCTGGTCCTCTACTTGTGTATGCAAAGACTTTCCAGGGCAAAGAAGAGAGACGGATCTATCAAATTTACTACTCCCTAGTACCTTACTTAACAAACTGTGGGAAGGCTTGTTTCTGAGCCTGTTACATATGTAGAGAAGGGGAACAGCACAAACCTGGCCATTTTTCTTCTTAACTTCAACACTTACGAGGCCCTTTCTTTCCGAGCCTCGTATAGGGAAAATAAGGAAACACCTCTTGCCGCCAATCTTGGGCTTGAAGCTCTTCAACCTGAGCCCACCTGATGACATCACATACGCTCTCACATCAGTGCCTGACAATGGGGCACCCATGACCTCAAGGATTCCTGCAGATGTGTTAAGCTTCCTCATTGCTATCCTATATACCGCATCAGGATTTATGGTGAATCTTGAACGCACATAGAGACCCTATAAGCAACAGAAAATAATAAATCAGTCTACAATAGATATCAGAACAAATGCTTACAGGGAAAGAAGCATACTTGGTATTACGTCAAAAAAAAATCAGAAACTGTAGCAAATCATCATTTTATGTCTTTGAACCCAATTGAGTGGACCTAGTTACCTATGCCTTCGGGTTCAGATATATGCTACTGTTAGCACGTTAATATGTACTGCAGTTCAGGTCAGTCTTCATAATTCTAATGTCAATAACCTCTTACTCTACAACATTATCAATTCATCACAAATCTGAGTAAACAACTCAGGATGGTGCCAGTATACTTGAGTAGGATTTTATTCAGACTGTCAGGTTCCAACTCTCAAGATATTTGTATATTAGTTGACGCTACAGTATGAATCACAACACCAGATTCAACCTACCAGCAGAAGGTTTGCAAGCAAGACTGAGATAAAGCAACACCCTGGAAGGAGGAAGTAACTGATTCAACCAAAAAATTACTTACGGTAAATTGTACTGATCAAGGATACAGATACAGAGGACTCAAATTCATAACATCTAGTCTTCCTTTTGCATCAACTATGAAAAGGTGCATTATATATTCTAAGTTCTAACCATTGGATCATCCAAGGTCTTAAAAAACAGCCGGGGAGAGGAGTATTTCATGAGAAAGGTGAGGCATTGCATCAATATGGCATTGCCTCATATTGCTTACACAAAATGCTAGACAAACTAAGCCAACTATCAATACTCTACAAAGTATACGAAATTAACAAGTTATCAATTAGCCTCACTTGAACATACGAATCTACTGCCCTAAATCACACGATTGATATAGGCTGATACCAAATTGTTAGGGGATGATACCATTTCATATAGGACAAAAAAATCTTAAGCAATCCTAACTGTCGGATCGGCTAAACGGTATCAGCCCCCAGTAATTCCGTTATCAGCCCTTATCAATCATGCTAAATCAAACCAACTAGTTTCAGTATTTTAACTTCTCTTAAAACTGTAGTAACCTCCGGATCCGATCCTCCACTTTTTCTAATCTTCTCTTCACACTTGACACTTGTTTTTACATAGCATATATATCTACACTCTATAGATGATCTTAGAGGCAATTTTAAGAGCAATCAAGAGGATTTTTCCGTATCACATACGCCTTGAGGAGTGGTTTGAAGATTTTTGTAGCCCAAATATGCAAGTAGTAGCTAACCAAGCCCAAGAGGTGCAAGTACTAAGGCAGAAATTGACCTAACGATGAGCAAAAAGGCACACACCAAAAAGCATTTTAAACAACGGGATCACATGGTACAAACAGCAGATCAGAATTAAAATCTAAGCAGAAGCTCAATAAGGCCACGGCAAAAAAGAGAGGATAGTATGAGCTTATTGTCCAAGGGAATACTTGGGGATACCTCTTTTTCACTACATATGGGCAAATACCAAGCACTATCATCAACTGACCATACTCTAGTTTTTTGTTTTCCAGCACGCCATTGTTAGGGAGGCTTATTATATGGTCTCCCAGATATAACAACCCCAGTGAATTTAGAATTCAGATTATTCATATGATGTTGTGACTCTATTTGCCAAATGCCATTCATATATTTGCCTCACTTCCACAACATTTATATCTTCCTAATTCTACTACAGAACGCTCCATTTTGCAATTCACACTTAAAGGCTTATATCTACAAGCATCTTGCATTCAAATTCAAGCAAATTATAAGCATTCTCCAACCATAATTACATTGTAAACAACAACTAAAGGCAACAACAGCTAGTAATAACAAGAGTAATGGAGGAAGATTTACTCACAAGGAAAGCAACCATGGCAGACGAAAGAGCAAGAAATCCATACTTAGCCATTCCTTCAGAGAAACCAATAAAAGTATCTGCAATCCCAAACATAACTCTCCATAGAATAAGGCAAAGTCCAAAAGCACCAGCACCAAGTATCGTGAGATAATTCCTTCTCCAGAATGCCTCAACATGAAGACCAACAGCTTCTCGAGAGCTCACAATCGTGGACCTCAACAAATTCATTGGCTTACCAGCTAATGACTTGGTGAGATTGACCTTATTCACACTATTACCACCACCAGATTTGATAGACATGAACCGCTTAGTGTTATTACCCAAACCTAATGGAACCCCAACCCCATTATTATTAACCAGCTTTCTGTGATGAAACCCTAATTGTTGTGTAGAGTGTTTTTTAAGGAACATTTCAGACAAGATTGTTTTAGTTGAAGGCAATTTGGATGATACTGGGTTTCTATTAAATATGCATTCATGGAAAGGCAATTTAGAAATTGGATTCCCAGATGATGATGAAGAGTGAATCCTCCTAGTAATGATGTTATTAAGAAGATTGGGTTTAACAGCAGATGATGAGGAGGAGATGATTTGTGAGAGAGAAGATGATCTTACCACTCTTGTTTGAAAAACAGCTTCCAGAACAATTCTTCTGCCATGATTCGACATTTCTATTCTCCTCTTCAATAACAATTTCCTAATCAAGAAATCAAGTGTGGAGTGATGAGAGAAATCAACATCAGCTCAATCTGTTTGCTTTTCTTAACCTAAAATTTCAACCCTCTTGGAGAAGAAGAAGAAAACAAAGCTATGTAATGGGAGCGGTCAAGAGGGAGTGGCGCTTATCCATTTTAAGGCTAGAAAGTAGTAAAAATTTGGAAGGGGCTGCCCAAGAGGTGTGGTGAGTCAACCGACTCAGTGAACCATAATGGTTTTCCGGAAAAGTTAGTATGTGCTCAATTTGTTGTTATTTGAGTAATGTGTAGTAAAACCACCGGAGAAAAAACAATATATTGGTAAATCCCGTTTTTGATTGTGAATTTGGTACTCTTCTCGATAAACTGGTACGCTATTAGCGGTCATTACAAAAAATTCGTAAAATTACTACTTATAAAACATATGAAACTTATTGAAAGCCTTGACTTAGTATGAGAGAACAATGTATCTAACATATGAAGCAGCGACGGAATCCAGAAACCTATATATCCTGGCTAAATTGGGGCCTATACCACTTAATTGGGTCTATAGGTTTTTCCTCCTCACACCTCAAATTACTCTAGGCACCCAAACCTTATAAAAAATACTAATTTATCCCCACATTAATTTCTAAAACTCACTAATATAAATTCTAATCTTTCTATTTTCAGTAAATCCAAAATCAAAAAAAACTAAACCTAAAAAAATCTTTCCATTTCTATCATAAACTTTCCAAATTCTCAAAACCCTAATCAAATTTTTTTTTCATCCTCTACTCCGACGATCTTCGATCCAACCAAGAAGAAGGTAAATCTCCATCAACCCATCTTCTTATCTTATTGATTTACATCTTTAAATCAGCGTTTTTGACAAATCAAAACTCTGATTATACCCAGAATCGGTTTTTATTGACCTATCGAATAAACCGATTCTGGATTTTTTTTTCGACCATGAACATCATGCACAGTAATCGGTTTACATTAGGATTAACATTATCCGATTGTGTTTATATGCCAGAATCGGTTTATATATGTAATATGTATAGTCCGATTAATATAGTCTTTTCATCTTTCTTTCAGAATCGGGTTACATATAGTTCTTTATGTACCGATTTTTAACTTGATTTTTGTTTATTTTTTGTGTAGAATGGACTTCGGACACCTACCATTCTACAATCGTGATTTAACCGTGGAGGATATCTTGAGGCAACCACAAAGAGTGTCGGTGAGGAGCCTATACAAGTTTGCATTCGGAGTCGAAACTTAGGCTTAAACAAGCCACGGCATTGATTGATAAGCTTTCACTTGAAGAGCTTATTGAGATCATCACCTTCGCCAGGATGAGGAGAAACATGATTTCATATGGGAGGGAGGTCCATGCAGAAATGCAAGATATGTGGGAACTAATGGCTGAAGCACAAGTTGCTGCTCCTGATGGTGGTGATGTTGCTCATGCTGATAATGGTGATGCCGGTGCTCCTGCTCCTGCTGATGGTGGTGATGCTGGTGCCGGTGCTCCTGCTGTTTAAGTTTACAAGACTTGTGGTTATTTTAAGGTTTTTATTTTGGATGATATTTGTGTTGAACTTGATGAACTTGAAGCTTCAATTATAATTATGTGTTGCTCTACAATTCTAGCCTGACATGTCAAGAATCGGTTTACTCGATATGTCTTTATAAACCGATTATGCAGGCCAATCTTTCTGGATGTTATTGAATCAGATCACATATGGAAATATATAAACCGATTATACATGCCAAACTTTCTGGATGTTATAGTATAGAATCAGATCACATATGGAAATATATAAACCGATTATGCAAGGCAATCTTTCTGGATGTTATAGTATAGAATCGGATCACATATGGAAATATATAAACCGATTAGTATCGATGAAAATTCAAAATTTAAAATGACTCTAATCGGTTTACTTTGGTCGCAAGAAAGACCGATTCCTTGTGGCATATAAACACAATTGGATTTTATAGCCCTTCTAAAAGACCGATTGTTTAAAATTATTACATGTTTTTCAAAAAAAATAGTCGTTTGGGACTTTCTCTATAAGTAGAGACCTCACCCTTAGACCCCATTTGCCCCAAAATGATCATTTAATTCCCCCTCACTCCATATACTCCACAACTAATCATTTCATACATATACATACAAGAAATGGCATCATTCGACTCCGCGAAAGATTTGGCAATCACCAAAGCTTGGTATGCGGAAAAACGACTTATACGTCAATCCTCCGAAAGGGTGGATTCCGTAACCTTTTGGGATAGGGTACAGAACACATTTAGCCAAGAGTTTGGGAATCCTAACGCAAAAAGTGTTCAACAAGTGCACGATAGGCACCTAGTCATAGAAAATGCGATACTTGCTTTTTTAGCTCTCCAACCTCGGATTTTTAACACTCGCCCCTTCACCTTGTCCATTGCACAATTTGTGTGGTTTATTTTACGTGACCCATGTTGTTTTATCTTCCATTGAAACACCACTAACAAATGTAAGTTTGTTTTTGTGTTTTTGTAGCACGAAGCCGTGAAAGCGCGCTACTTGGAGGTAAAGGGGGAAGCATTCGCATTCGATGCAAGCTATCACTTCTTGGCAGATAGAATCCCGGAGGATAACCCGGACTACTTGGATGTGGTATCGTCTTCATCGGAGGAAGATTGATGGCTTTAGAAGTTTTTGTAAGGTTTTGTGGCTAGACCTCTATGTAAACCCTCACGAGACTATAACTCGTCCACTAGGGTCGCCGAAAGGTTTAAAGGCTTGATGCATGTGCTAAATGCATCCTACAATAATAATGCGATGAATGAAATTGGTAATGAAAGGAAACAATCGGTTTATATATGTCATTAGAAAAATCCGATTCCCATAATCGGATTATAAAACATGTCAAAGTAAATCGATTATGGATGTCCTCTGGTAATTCTAAACACCAATCCAGAATCGGTTTACAAGTGAATACGTAAACCGATTCTGTGTAACTTTTACGGAAAAAAAAATCAAAATGTTGATGTTATGATGAACTCTCTAACATTAGTTAATCTCACATCCAAAACAAAATTAACCCCTAATATGATTAATTAGTGTTAATTAATCAAGGGTAAAATAGGTAGTTTGGTAATTATTTGGATAAGGGGTGGTGTGAAGTGATTTCTAGTGACCTTTTTTGTCATCTAGCTATAGACCCCAATTAAGTGGTATAGGCCCCAATTTAGCCAGGCTATATATGGGTGGGCTAATAAAAAGAAAATTCTACTAAGAGCAAGTCTTATGGTGGAATCCAAGCTATTCCAAGTGTGGAAAATCCATGGAATGTCAAGTCTAATGGCTTCCAAGTTGGGGTCTTCCACAGAAAATCCAAGCAACCTTCCATGGTTTCGTGGAAGGGCTCGTGGAATCCATAGAAACGACAATAACAATAGCGCTGAACGCCAATAAGAATGGCGCGGTAGAGGACAAGAAACGCCAATATGAATGGAGTTGAACGCTAATCTAAATAGCGTAAGTCAAGCGCTAACAAGAATTGGGTTTAGCGCTATTAACAATAGCGTTTTCTCAGCGCCATTAAGAATAGCGTTAAGCGCTATTCACAATAGCGTTAAGCGCTATTAACATTAGCGTTTCGCCTTATTTATTTTGTTAACACTCTTCTCACATCACTCCTGTTTCTTTTACCTATAATTGAAAAATTAAAAAACTTTAAAATTACAAAACAAAATTTATTAGATAATTTTCATTTCATAGATTAAGTTACATGGATTTAAAAAATTAAAAGCGACATTACATGGATTGAAATAACTAATATTTAGAATTTAACATTATCCGATTTTGATTGTCAAGCTTCCATCATTTCTCAAAGTTCACTTCATCATTGTAAGATCACGATATTTAATTTCCGAAAGCGGGATGGTTCTTAAGAATTTGGTACACATGATCAAATGCAAAATCTTTGTTGTTGTGTTGAGATATAGAGTTCTAGCATGTGCCTCCTACAAAATAAATAAACATAATCTCTCATTTAGAAAATTAATAACTTAAAATATGTAGATAATTGAAAATAAGAGGTTCCATTGAATAATACTTACAACTTCTTCTAACGTCCATCCTCCTCCGGGCATATTTGCATAAATTGATTTAATGAAACTCATGTAAATTTTGGTTTGCTTTTTCATCACCGGCCACCTATTTTCAATACTTTGTCTTGTTCTTCCGTTTTCATTACCACCCGCTTCTTCTACAAAGGCTTGAAGCACCCTTTCCCAATAAATGTGTACTCCTTGATTTTGTTCAACAATCGGTTGGAGACTAATTCTCATCCAAGCTTTGGTGAGAGCAACATCTTCATTTGTAGTGTATGCCATACTTGAACTTGATTGAAATTAGGTTTGGAATTAAAAATATAAAATTGGGAGAGAGGTTTGGAATTAATTTTGAAAATCAGACCGTTGAAACGCCATTCTTAATGGCGTTTATTTTGAGTCGTTGATTAGAAGGAGCCGTTGAGAATCCAATGGTGTAGAAAAAAACGCAGATGAGAATAGCGTGAAGCGCCATTCTTATTTTCGCCAAATGCCAATCTTAATAGCGCTAATCGCATTAACACTAGGAGCCTCCGATTCATCTTCCTCATTTTGGGTAGGATCAAATTCTTCGGGATTGAATCCGGGAACATGGGATTTGAAAAGTCGGTACACCTTTTCATTTCTAAAAGGTTTTCCATTGCTAACCTTACTATATTCCAATCTAGCTTTTCTCTCCTACAAAAAACAAACAAAACCCAAGTTAGAAATCCTTCAATAAAACAAAATGATATACATTAAGAAATCTTAATAAAACTTACAATATCATCAATTCCACATCCGCTTGCATTGTTTCTATGCATATTTCTTAAGATACCAACCCACTTTTTGACATCTTTTTTCAAGGTACCAATTCTATTTTGCAACTTATGAACAGTCCTATCATACTTATTCCCAAAGTTGCTTACATAGGTATCGAATACCCGCTCCCAAAATTGGTTAGATCTTTGATCAACTCCGGCAACACCATCAAGTGTAATGCTTATCCAAGCTTTGGTGATTGCAACATCTTCGGGTGTAGTATATTTTGCCATTGTTAAAAAAAAAATCTGATTTTGAATTGCAATGAATTTTAAGAAGATGAGAAAAAAAATCTAGAGATTGAAAGGTTTTGGTCTGAGCTGAGAAGTGATCAATTTATAGGGAAATTTTCGAATTCAAAAAAATAGCCGTTGAAACGCTATTGTTATTAGCGTTTTTTTGTGAGTCGTTGATTAGAAGGAGTCGTTAAATATCTAATGGTTATAAATGAAACGCTATTTTTAATAGCGTTAAGCGCTATTCTTAATAGCGCCAAACGCTATTTTTAATAGCGTTAAGCGCTATTCTTAATAGCGCCAAACGCTATTTTTAATAGCGTTAAGCGCTATTCTTAATAGCGCCAAACGCTATTCTTATTAGCGCTTTTCTTGAAAAACATCCAGAACCTCAGCAAATTCCTCAAGTTCCATACTTAGTTTTTTTTTCTTCTCTTTTAGTTTTTTTTTCTTCTCTTTTGAAAACAATGAAAACAAAAATTAATACAATGAAAATCTTAATAGTTCTTAATTTTAAAATCTAGAAATCATAGGATTGCAACCAAGTTGCTTACATATTGAAAGTTCATTCGAAATCTTACGAAAAAAGACTAAAGTTGTTCTGGTGGGTAAACATCGGTAGGATCGAATTCACCATCCGAACCGTCAAGATCATCTCGGCGGCGGGGGGAGATTGCAGTGGCATTTCACCGTCTCTGAGACCTAGTCCATGTCGTATCCAAATGTGTTGAACAAGATCATTGCGGAGTTGGAGATATGCCTCGTCATTCCTTAACTCGTGGTATGACCTCGGTATTCCAAAGTAACTTTGTCAGATCTTGGTTCGTTCACGACTTCACCCCAATCCGAGTTACGTCTTTCATTCTCAATGACCATGTTATGCGAGAATCAAACAAGCCTTGATAATAAAGTTTATATCCTCCCTATCCCAAGTAACATCTTTGGCTTTTTTGTTATTTGGAACTTGTTTTGGAGAGTTCCAAAAGCCCTTTCAACATCCTTTCTCTTCGCTTGTTGGTATCTATTGAACAACTTATTAGCTGGCTGATTTGGAAGAAGAATTTTGAATGATTGCACAATACAAGACAATCGTGGATATATATTATCCGCCAAGTAGTAACCCTTGTCGTAGTTGTGGCCATTGATGCGGTAATTACAACGAGCTGCTAAACCATTAACCATCTTATCAAAAAGTGGAGATTGAGCCAAGACGTTCAAGTCGTTGTTCGACCCTGGATTTCCAAAGAAACCATGCCAAAACCACCGATCATATGATGCCACGGCTTCTAAGATCATGGTAGGTTTTTTGTCATGCCCACGGAATGTACCGCCCATCTTTGTTGGACAATTCTTCCACCGAAAATGCATACAATCAACACTTCCAAGCATTCCAGAAACCCTCTAGCCGCATTTTACGCCAATAATCTTTTCGTGTCTTCTCTTGTAGGAAGTCGCATGTACCTTGGACTAAAGTGGCGAACAATTACCCTGGTAAACCTCTTCACATACATATAGACGGTCGATGCTCCCATACGGACATAATCATACAGTGCTTTATCAGCGGCTATGCCTTTACACAAACATTTAATTACGGCATACATCTTCATGTGGGGAGAGTGACCAAGTTGTCCGGTGCAATCAACTTGGAAATCAAAAGCAGGATCCGCAACAACTATTTCACTTAGAATACGTAAGAAAAGAGGTCGATACATACCCAAACGTTGGTGGAACTTCTTAGGGCCCCAAGTACAATTAGGTCCAAAGTAGTCATGCATCATCCTTGCATATCCGTCCTCTCGTTTCCTGTCCACCATTTGTCGCGTCAATACTTGTTGAGGCACTGGTTGGAAGAGCCTATGCATTCTTTGAGTCATATACTGGTACACCACAATTGCTCTCTCCTCGCTATCATCACCAATGCTAAGATCGATACCATACGTCATTAGTACATACCTCCTTAGCGGATTTTCATCGTCCATATTGCACTGTAAACAAAACTCAAATACTGTAAGCATTCCATACAAAAGAAAAGAAATGACATTCATTCAAAAGAAAAGACATTCATTCAAGAGAATATTAAAGAAAACACATTCAAGTTTTTGTAATTCAAACAAAAGAAAATACTATCAGTTTTTCTACATTAAAACCATCCATTTCATTAAAGAGAAGACATTCTATGTTCCCGAATTATTTGATTCAAATCCCAAAATCCTAGACATGTCATCTATATTATAACCAACCCCACCACTATTCACAAGTTGGGTTAATTGTGACTGTGGAACTGCTTCCTCTTGTTGTGTCTGTGGAACATAATCAGTTTGTGTATCATCCATCTGCGGCATCATGACTTGTGGCTTGTCTTTTACTATTTGAACCAGTTTTCTCCTTGATCATAACATGATTGAGTTGATGTTCCTTCCCCTCCGTAGTTTGATTGCCCAAGAGCATGTGCACGATCTATTTCAAACCAATCTTTGGTCCTTTGTAACATTTAACATAGCCAACCTATGCGCAAGATCTTTCCATTGCTCCTAAAAAGAAACATCAAGATAGCAAATATATTAAAAAACTTCTAATGTGTAAAGAAAATCATAATAATATAGCAAACAAAATAATTGAAGGAGTTAAAACCAAAAATGACTAACCCTTGTTCCCCAATTAACATCATACGTAAATGGAGGAGGATCGGGTGCTTGAAAAGGCACTGACGGGGTTGCCTTCACTTTGTCACGAACGTACGGTAGAGAAAGAAACTCTTGGAAATTCGGGTGAAGCTTGTGAGTAGTTGTCATACTTATACCGTGATGGATGTATTGGGGGACTCGATTCACAAGAAATGTTGGATCTTGAGTACTTGCAGCTCCAACTTTGTCTCTGTTTTCTTGACGATATATTTCTGGGAGCAAAAAACCAAAAGATTGTAACTTCCACCAATGCACATACATGCTCTCATCAACATGCTTATAGTCTCGTCCTTCAACCACATCAATAGGATCATGGGGGGCAGCAAGGTCTTCCAAACGTTCACGTGGACTTCTTGGAATTGTTATGAATCCCCTTGTTTGCCTTAAAAACGCTCACCAAGATACATGATACTAGTAGCGCTTTCAGGATTATAGAAAGCCACTCTTTGATTGGAGATTTCACGAGCATGCACTATATCGGGATGATCTCTATATATACTAGTAGACCATGGTTGCCATTGCGTTCCAACAATTGTCCTCAACTCAATTTGTTGGCGAGGCGTATGAAGAGAGTGTTTGGAAGTACCCCTTTGCAACTTCACTAGACTATCTTTCTTAAATATCATAATTGCAGGCCATACATCAGTCCACTACACCTTCTTTGAGAAAAGGCGTCAAAGTACGAAAATATATGTAAAACCAATATTCTAAAACCATCGCCATTCCACACATGTTTTTTCCACCTCTAACAACCGCACTCATGCTACTATACAAGTGACTAAAACAAGCCGAACCCCAATCATAATTACTAATCTCATTCAAATCACGCAAGGAAATGATCCAACCTTTGCTTGCTCGTGTAGTGGAACGTGCCAATAAAACTTTTGAAATCACCCATAATAAGAAGTATCTAGTCACAATCTCCTAATTTTCATCATTAATTGGATTGTTCTTGATATAGGTTGCGAGGCAACTAATAGGAAAATCGGGTGTGTTCTTGTTGTAGTTTGCAAACCCATGCATAGGTTCAAAGTAGGTGTTCTCTAGCTCTTTGGCTTTCTACTTTTCCATTTACTTGTATTGGCGTGTTCCAATCTTCTACGACCATTTCCAATAGGAATTAGGTTAAGTGAACAAAGTCTAAAGGAGTGAAACCAATTTCGAAGTTTGGGAAATTAAATGAATTGGTGCTATACCACCACCTCTCTATGATTGCATAAGCTAGTTGTTGATCAGCTCTCTTAATTCTAATTTCAAAAAATCTAGCAAGGCGGAATTTTGAAGAACTTGACTAGCACTTTCATGAACCACCACACGGCTATGTAAATCCTCAAGGTCTTCTAGATTACTTCTAAACGTGATATCATGTTGTGTATCAAATGGGTTTATACTTGTAGATATATGTTTTTCATCCCATTCTTTTGAACTTAACGTCATATACACATCCATAATCTATACAATATCATCAAATAAAAACAATTTAGTCACACAATGCACTTAAATTGTTTACATAAACTAAAACATGTATCAAGCAACAAAGTATAGCCCACAAACTTAGAATTCACATCACACATAACTAACAATGTAAATCGTCAAAGCCCTAAATTCACATCACTTCTGCAAATTCGTCATTGTATCACATTCATTATATCATGGCAATTTCACAATGTTCATCATCTAAAACCCTAAATTACATGTCAAATTCATCATTGTTAGAATCAAAATTGTTATCATTCATCATACAATCGAGTATCAAGCAAGCATATCCTTCTAAACCATAAATTTTCATCAAATCATAATATAAACTAAAAATTACAATTCAACTCACCTTTCTTTGGACTCTCAATCAAATTGAGAAATTGAAGTATGCTTAGATTCCTTATATTGCAATGAACAAACCCTTTGAACCAATTTGACTGATTTGAACCATCATCAGAGAACAGGGGAAGAAGAAGTTAGGTTTAGGTTTTCGTTCTCGTTTTTCTTCACGAACTGGATGAACTGGGGAAGAGAAGGGTCGATGGCGTTCTGGATAAAGAATTTAATCAGCGCTATTAAGATTGGCGTTTTGCGCTATTAATAACGGCGTTTAGCGCCATTCTTAATGGAGCTAAACGCCAGTAAGAATAGCGTTAGACCGTTGACTTTAGTCAAGCGCTATTATTAATAGCGTTTTTGAGCGCTGTTATTATTATCGTTTTGCGCTATTCTTATTGGCGTTTTCTGTCTTCCACCATTAGACTTGCACTTCCATCCACAGTTCCAAGTGCTGAGGTGGCATGGAAGATGGAAGATGGATGGATTCCACCATAAGACTTGCTCTAATACTTAATTGTGATGAAGACAGGTGTTGTAAGGAACAGAGAAAGTAAGGAACAGAGAAGGACAATTATTTTAGTAGGGAAAATTTCAATGATGACAGTTTTGCATAAAGCAATACTTTAAGCGTCCGTAGGCTTCTTTAAAATCTTGGAATTTCTAACACTATTACGCTTGAAAAATACAGTTGACTCATATATCTAGCATTATCCTTCTAGAACTTCTCCGGCAATTATCAAAACGAAAGGAAGGTAATTTAGAGATAATCTAAAACAAAATTTGTCGTTTCAAAAAGTTACAACTTCTATCAAAATAATGTGAATTAGTTTCCACGCTTAATATAAGTAAGCGAGAACAAATAAACGCATACCATGTATTATAGGCTAATTTTGATTCATAGGTGTGCTAAATATACCTTTTGTGGTAACTATAAGGGCTCAAAATAATTTGCAAAATTTTGTGGTGGCCTTCTAGCTTCCCCCGTTTCTGTCGTTGAGTAGTGGTAAAACTATACTAGTACAAATTTCAATGTACTACTGCTGGTGCTAAAGCAGAAGCTTAACATCATTTTTATTTTATTTTTCTCTGGACCTTCTGAATCTAACTGAAATTAACTAACTCATATGGACCTGGCTCCATGTACTTTTTTTTTTTAAGTCAGGCCTGACTTAACTGACTCAAAAATATACAAGTCAGTGGTTTGGTCCTATGAGTCAGTGGCATTTTATTTCCTAACTAAAATGGGTCTAAGTCAAGGATTTGATTTGAATCAGGCAGCGAGTCACATCTAACAAAAACTAGAAAACAAACGGTCTGATATCTGACTCATGCCGAGTCAGGGACCGACTCAGATCCAAATATCAAACCAGCAAAAAAATAAACATGTTGCAAGTTTATTTTACATGAACTACTTTAAGACGATAATAATTAAGGGGATCAAAGTTGTTATCAAGTTTCAGCAATAAGAGATAATTATTATCAAGTTTTGTAATAAAGAGGGACTAAGTTATATGGTGTACTTGTTAGAAACACTAGACAACACATCCAAACGTAAAATCGAGTTAAAGACCTACCATTTTCTTGAAGGCTAAGGATTCTTATTTATAATCTCTAACAAATAAGTACTAGAGTTCAAAGAAACTACGACTTCAAAATAATATTGACTTTCAGAATTGAAATATTGTCGAAGTTTAGTTTTTTACTTCTTACAAGTTTTTGGTCATACAAAAATATTGTCGAACAATGGTCTAGCAACTAGACTCTACATGTTTGACCACACTAGCAAAAGGCTAAACCAACTAAGTGTCAACCATAATATTACATTCACTATACAATATTTGTTGTCTTTTGTCTGGAATATACCACCTGATTAATATATAGTACTCTTTCGTTCATATTATATAAACAAGAAAATTTTGATAGAAAAAAAAAAAACAAAGAAAAATAAAGGACATAAAAACTAGATGGTGTGATACATATACTCATATATATATATATAAGTGAACTATCAGTTGAATGGAAAGTTATGTTCAGTGGTGAGAGGAGTGGATTAAAGAGAATGAAAATTTAGGAATAAAACATCAAATTTGACAACAAAAGAATACCTGCAAGAAGTTCAATACACCCAGAATAAAACTTTCATACTCCAACCTGGCATGTACTTCCACTTATTGCAATCCTGCACAACACAAGGTAATCATAAATCCCCAATTAAGCTATAAAAAAACACTGAATAAAAGAGGAAAAAAAGTCAGAGAGAGAAACCAAGGATATACAAAAACATAATCATTTGACGACAACAATGTAACAAGAAATCTCACTTTATTGAGAAAGACATCAATTTCTGGAGATAGGTTTCCCTAATTTCAGGATTAGTTTCAGCTTCAACAATGTAACCAACCTTCGAAGAAAAAAAGAAACTAGCTATTACGACTATAAAATGACAACTTATCCAATAAAAAATGCGGGAATCTGGCGTGGCTCAAGAAAAACAAGTCTATTTGAGAGGAAATTTAGTTACAAACATTAATGACACCTGCAAGTTCAGAACAAAAATAATCATGTATTCCCAAAACTGTTCAGCAAACACACAACGGAAAGAAACATCACAGTTTTCCATTACTACATACGTTGAAATAGAACAAAGTACCTTTATTCGGGGGCCATTGTAGCCTTCTAACCGAGCAAGCTTTTCTTTAACAAAATTTTACTTTTTAGAGAATCATATGTATTTGGAAAACTAG
The DNA here is from genome assembly GCA_023531295.1 of Papaver armeniacum. Lineage (NCBI taxonomy): Eukaryota > Viridiplantae > Streptophyta > Magnoliopsida > Ranunculales > Papaveraceae > Papaver > Papaver armeniacum. The sequence goes on from JAJJWW010019438.1 coordinate 177,466, forward strand.
CCCCGATATTCAAAGTACTAATTCGAATCAATAAAGAAACCAGATAAAGCACCGACAAAATTAGTTGAGTGCATCGTAGATGTTCCTCAAAAAGTTGATGGAATTGCCATTTTATTTTTCAAAAAGATATTTAAACTTCTTAAAAATACCAAACACATCATATTTTTATCTTATAAAGTATACCCAAGTCATTCGAGTAAAGTCATCAATGAATAAAATGAAGTATTTATTACCTCCATGAGTTGGTGTCTTCATTGGTCCAAGCACATCGGTATGTACTAAACCAAGAATTTCTTTTTCTCTCCATACTACACTATTTTAAAATGGTTTGGGTGCAACCTCACATACTCCTTCCTTGTGGTCGATGTGATTTGGAAACCCTTACATCGTGTTCTTGTTGGAAACTACCTTGAGACTATTGAAATTCAAGTGTCCGACTCTTTTGTGCCCATGTTTCATTAGTGGTTTCCATCTTCATTGCAACATTGGTTTCCTTTTGAATAACAATATAAAGGCTCTATTCTTCTCCATCTTTATAGTCTCTATTACTTGTCTCTTGTTATTGTGTTTCTTGTCATAAATGGTGCAATATCCATCTTCAAAACGGACAACGTACCCAAGATCCGCAAGTTTCCTAACACTAAGCAAATTTTGTGCCAAAACACACCTTCAAAGTATTTTTCTCCATTTGGTTGTTTGCACACAACTGTACCTATTCCATTTGCTTGAACAATGTTTCCATTCTCCGTCTTCACTAGAGAATTTATGGATGTGTCCATATAAAAAAACAATCTTTTCTCACCGGACATATGAGTTGTACAACCACTATCAAAAAACCACACTTCACTTTTGGAAGTCACCATGGCACTTTTACAAGCATAAAAACAAGTTTTGTTTATCTTATTTTTCTTATCTACTGGTTATTCTTCATCTTTGTATCTACAATCCTTCTTCGGATGTACATACTTCTTGCAATTGTGACATTGGTGTTTTACTTCGTTCCAACAATTTTTATACAAATGAAAATTCTTCTTGTAAAAATTATGTCTTGGTACTTGTGAAGAATCACTATTTTTGTAGTTGTTGGAGCTTGCTTCTCTTTTTTCCGTTTTTCCTTTCCTTTGTAACTTATAGATGCATCAGTATTACCCTTGTATTCGTTTTTCTTCAAGACTAAATTTTTTAATTCAAGTTGAAATTCGATTGCAAAGCACTTTCAGTCGATTTTTCCGAGTGTCTTGACACTCTTTGTTCATACACCTTCAAAGGACCCATAGTTCTTATGACTTCAATGTAGAGAAATTATGTGTCTCCTCCAAAACCGCCACAACGGGTTCAAATTTTCCGCCAAACAAATAAAAATCTTCTCACAAATTCTTGTTTCTTCCATCTTATCACCACACATCATCATTTGATTAACAATTTCAACAACTCAAGAAGAAAACTCATTTAAACTTTCATCATCTTTCATTTTATAATTTTCAAAATCTATTCTATAAGAATGTAATTATAATTTTCTTACCTTCTTGTTTCATTGAAGAAGATCATGTGCTACTTTAGTTTTAGTTGAATGAATTACTCTAGGTAGAATAGGGTCTCCAACTCCTTGTTGAATGTACATGGATGCTTTAACATTCTTTTTCCTATTGTGTTAGATTGATGTATCTTCAATTTCATCAAACCTATTTTGAACAATCTCCAATACATCTTGAGACGATGGAAAATGCCTTAATTTTGATGGCCCAAAAATCATAGTTTTCTTCATGACAAAGTGGTATTGATGATTATTGAATGTATAAATTTGATTTGCTATTACTTACAATTGATTTGATTTGAAGGTAATTGAAAAATGTTTTTTTTTTTCTTTTCTAGATCAATAAATAAAAACTTATTCTTTTGCTGATTTTTTCATATAACCTAGATCAGATTCGATTGACCTTGGCTTTGATATCAATTGTTGTATAATTGGGTGAATGGAAGTAACGGTTATCAGTACGTTCTGTGCAACTCGAGCTCACAAAGTATTGCAGCCAAAGAAACGTCAAATGATGAGAACCTTGAGGATTTGGCTATTGGACCTTTGGGAGACTCACTTCAAGGCTCCATGGAGTTGTTTCTCATTTGGTGTTGGACTCGCTCTCTTTGCGATGACTGCATCTCAAGTTTATGATTAAGTGAAGTCATTTTGATAATGAAGAAGTAGTAAAGTCTTAGTTTCCTTCTCACTATATTTTTCTTTCCTGATAAATCTATTTCTTATTACATGTTTCTTTTCTTCTACTTGTTAAATAAATGACCCCATAGAAGAAAACTTGTGTACTTCTCTTATCCACTCAATTGAGTCAACTATACACTTCATTATACTAACAACTAAGTTATACTCCTATTACACTCATTTAACATTACATTAACTAACAAGTTTGACCATTGAGAACGTCAAATAACCAAGCTCAGCAAATGAATGATCTAATATCTCTGACAATGAAAAATGTCAGGCTGCAATTTTAACACATCCACGATTATGCAAGATTTTTGCCCAGTTTAGAAATGAAAAATAAGAATGTAAGCTACATTTTTCTGAATAAATAACGAAATATGTTACTTGTGTTACAACTGTTGCGCAAATTAAAGATATAACTTCTCGTGTTTCTCAAACTTATTAATGATAATATTATAATTTTATGTTAGTTCCTTTATGTATTTTTTTTTATTTATATATAAATACTTGCTAACAGTATATTAATTTGTTAATATACAAGTATTACAAAATGGAGTTAGAAAATCATGACAACAATCGGATAATATATTCATATCATCTATGTATATATTATGGCATTAACTAAATTTTAGTTGTAAACACATGTCTCATGTATTTCCTTGTGCGAGGATACAATATTTGCTTGTGTGAGGATACAAAATTGTAGTTCATAGATGAAATCTCCATTTTGTATGAGCTAATTTATCAGCCATACTCAATTTGCTTTCTTCCTCAAAATTAAACTAGTTCACCCTAAAGGAAAAGATAAACAAATGAATTTTATTTTTATTGAGCCAATTTATGAGTTATACTCAATTATTTATTGAGCCAGGTTATTGAACATTCTTATAGTCCGAGCTTGTTAACTAGCTCCATAAATAATTAACTGTAACTATGATTTTTCCCTAGATTCTCTGAAAATATTGTATGATCGTGAAACAAAACCACTTTGTATTTAAATCCTTTATGATTTTAATTGGGAACTCCTTTATTTCATTTAGCCTCAAATCGATTACTATGCTCATTCTCAATTCTAAATATCTTAAATATTTGAGGTAGGGTTTATGAAGTAAGATCACTCTTTCATGTTTGTTTGTTGTGTACTTGTACTTTGCTAGTCTTATGAAGTTTATATCTTGATAAGCGAAACTTTTTTATGTTGAATTAGCACTTCACTGTTTTTTTTTAGTTTTTGAGCATACGTAGAAAGTATGAGAATATTATAATGATGAACCAAAAATTTAGTTCTTTATGCACCCTATTAGCAGAATAAACACATATATGCAAATATTGAAATTTTGTCTCTATTCTTTAGGAGATGATTGTTACCAATGAAGTAATTCGTATCATATGTCCCGAAAGACACGACAAGATATGACTATTACCTATTGAGGTAATTCATATGATCTGTTGGTTTCTATAAATATTTATAATGATATAGAAAACTGCAAAGCAGTTTGACAAATATGATGATCCTTAATAAAATAATTATACTTTTCTACTTGTAAAGCAATTTAAATAAAATCAAAGGAGAGATGCTTTAGAATAAAAGTAAACTCTTCAGCGAAAGTTGGTAATATTAGTTCCTCGAGTGTCGTATCGGAAAGTTGGAGCTTACGAAGTGAGTCGAAATCGGACATGTTGGAAACAAAATATATATTTCCGGTCCATGACATCCATAATCATCAAACTTAAAGATATCGGAAAGTCATAGATTGCCAAGTGATTCGAAATCCGACATGTTGGGTACAAAATATATATTCTCCATTCCATCACATCCATAATCATCACACTTAAAGAGTAATCGTCAAACTTAAAGATATCGGAAAGTCATAGATAGCCAAGTGAGTCGAAATCCGACCAGTTGGATACAAAGTATATATTTTCCGGTCCATCACATCCATAACCATCAAACTTAAATAGTAATCGTCAAACTTAAAGAGTGAAGTGAAACATGACAGTATTGATACCTTATGTCGAAAATGTACTTTATCATAACATGTGGGCATCCAATTCAAAACCAAATGGCAAAGAGCGGAATGACGCTTCAAGTTATTATATATAATGATTAGCGGTGTAGTCAATGTGGGACTATTATCCTTAACATGCCCCTGCTTGTGTAGGGCTTTTTGAGCCTCTATACTAATAGCCTTTTGGGCTTGCTCTCTTATGGATCTAGCTATGCTAGAATGTGGATGTCCAACTCAAAATCGATTGGCAATAACGGAAGTGCTCTTTTCAAGTTATATTGTGTACATTTGCTAGGGGTGTGGTATACTTGATATCCATCAGGATTGTTGGAACAAAATTGATACAAAGGAGGTCTTTTGTGGAACTCGAGAAAAATTATAAGGTTTCTTCGAGTATGCAGTTATAAAAAGACAATTTAGAATTTGGAATCCCATATGATGGAGTATTGTGGATCTTCCCAATAATGTTATTATCGATACCGTTGGTTTTAATAATAGACAAGGAGAAGGAACAAATGATTTGTGACAGAGAATAGATGATGATCTTACTTAGAGCATCCGCCATCATGGAGTTTTTTTTTTTTTTTTTTTTTTTTTTTTTTTTTTTTTGAAACATGGATTTTATTAAAACTCAAAGGGCTATTACAAGAGGGTATATGATACCCAAAGATTCATCAGTTACAATTGGAAGGATATGACATGAATCTAAAGTAGAAAATTGACGAGCAAAGCGTGAGCAGCGATCTTCCGATCAGAGTTGCATCGGGGGGACATGACGGTGTAGAAGGTCGGAAGGACTCCGTTCAATGCTTTCCACAAGGCAAGTTGTATTTTTGATGGACACGAAAGAGTCCATAAGAGCTTAGTTGATGGTAGAGGTATTCGATGCACTTGATTGAAGGTGCTAATCATGCAATTGCGATCATCTGTTGAGGTGTACTGCCCTAACATTAACTGTCTATCTCCCCTTTTTGTGTATTGATCTATCAGGTGGTGGAGTTTACTAAAGAAGACAGAGATTCCCACTACTAATAATGCTCCTAAATACATACTATAGACAGGAAATAGATGCAACATGAATTACACACTCAAACTAGGTTTCAGTAATAAAATGAAAGCAAACTACCACCAAGTTAAAGCAGAATAAAACTGGTTGAGAAAAGAGGCTAAAGTTTAAAAGGATTCGTCTGCCGGCCCAAAATAAACAACAATTAAGCTTCCTTTGTTATATATTGCTAAAGAAATATAATACATGGGATCTAAAGACGTTGTTGCTGCTGATTGTGTTGTTGACAGTTTTGTTATAGTTGTTCAGGTTTTTGCTGACGAATAGTTTATCAGTTATACTGTGCGTAGTGAAAACCAGCCGAAGGCAAGAGAATGTAAAAAAGTTGCTGAGGTTGAAGAATGCTTGAATAATGCATCTATTATTTTCTTGCAGTAGTCCACAAAATTCTCATAGTTCCCCCTTGTTTGTCCTATTCGAACAGGATGAAAGAAAAGATACGGAAGCTCATGCAACCCACACTAAATCTAAATAAACTACTCATTTACATTGTTTGTATGCGTCTCAAAGGTGAAAACTTCGAATATAACCCCTCATAATACGAACTCTCATAAATACATATACATAAGACGCGTGAAAGGAGCATCAAATGGTAATTAAAATTTTTTTTCCATGATTCCCATAACTCCAACTTGAAAGTCTCTCCGAACATTAGTCCATATTCGCGGCTAAGGATATGGACTAAATAGCAATAATTCTAAACCCGAAAGAGAACAATATAAACCAAACTTTCTAATGCAGAAATGTATAAGGCATAAAGCTATATTTATGCCCCATAGGGTAAAATGAATGACAAATATATTTAGCATTTCTCAAATTTGATGGACTAAGTTTTAAACACGCCTCGCGTTGTTTAATTATGCACCAAAAGCTGGACAGTATTTAAAACTCCTACCAGTTCGAAAACTTCTGGATTTTAAACTTAGCCTAATATCCTGGCAAAATTTTAAACTGAACCCGACTATTTGGCTCGGTTTACAACTGTACTCGAGTATTAGGCATAGTTCTAAACGGAGTCCGATTTTGAGCACACTCCTTTAAAGAGTGTGCACGTAACAAACCTATCAAATTCACTCTCTAAATCCAACAATTATCTTTAATTTTATTTATTTATTTTCTATATAGTATAATTCACTAAGGGAAACAAATATTTACATATAATATCTAATTTTAGCCTTAAAATCTAGGAATTCTAAAAAATGGAAACTCATATTTGGTTTAGACAATCTAATCATAATTTTTTTTTTTTTTTCTAAATCATTCAGGATATATGGACTATGTAAGATAACAAAACCAAAAAACTAAGCTTTATAAAAGACATTAAAAACAAAATTAAAGGGGAATATATTGACGCATTTTACAACATCGTCTGTCTAAAAACGACTACGAAGAATGACAAACAAAACCCTATTGAAAAGGGATCAGTGCCCAACTTGTTGGACAATTCAAAATTGAAAAAAGTGGTGGGGGTGCCCAAGAGGCGTGGTGAGTTAGCCAACTCAGTGACCGCGAAAGCATCCTCCCGGATTAGCTCAGCAGCACTCCCAACATGCCTCTCGTGAGGTTCCACGTGGATCGAAAGCAGAGTCGGCAACGGTGCTTTTGGCTGTGCAAGGTGGAGGGCAAAGCCCCGGAGAAAACCTCTCCACATTTCTTTCAAGGACCGCCGCTGATAGTTCAGGGTTCAGGACCTTCTGCTAACGATCCCCTCACACCCCCGAGTTGTCCGGGTCGAGCTCCACCTGGTTTTTATACCCAAAGAAACTTAGCAGTATAAGCGATGTGGGACTAATATACTTTAAACTCAACTTTATCCTCCTCCGTTCTCCACACATACATTTTGACTTTCTCTCTCTGCCCGTCGCTCAATTTAAGCCGCAGCTGGATGATGAGCTGCTCTGGAATGACGACAACAACTTCATCTTCGTCCTCACTGTAAGCTCACCCACTCACTCTCTGAATTACTTTCTCTCACTTTTCAGCTCAGAAATGAAATTGAAATGAAAAATTTTAACCTATTTTTCTTGGTTTTTGCAGATGCTCTCTTCATTCATTTACTTGCAGAGATGTTAACAATTCAATTACTAATAACAGTAGATTGGAGTTTCCTCACAGCTATGGTTTCAATGGAGGAAAAATAGTTGAGCAGAGAGGTGAGTTGATAGAATTTAGGATAAACATTTATGTGGAGGATAATTTAATTGAATTCACCAGAATCTTGTTTTTTTTTTTTTTGGATGCAGGAAAGAAACTTAAAGGTTTTGTTCCATTGAAGGCTGGCTTTTGGGAGAATATAAGATCAGGGTAATTGATTTTTGAGATTATGTTACTGACTCATACTTGTTTGTAAATATGTCTGTGTCTTAATTTTCTAATACTACTCTTGTTGTTGTAGTTTCTCAAAGAACAATACGACACAAGTTGTCGAACCACCGCCCTCAGAAACCGAACTGGATGAAGAAGAACCATTTGAGCAGGAGGTTTTTCTTGTGGACAAGATTCAACCTGATGGTACAATCGAACAAATTATGTTCTCTTCGGGTGGTAGTGTCGATGTCTATGAACTCCAGGCATTGTGTGATAAGGTGATGTTTCAACACTTCACTGCTACAATGTTAAAGCATTTTCCAAGCGTTCGTTTGTAATTCGTATTTGAGATTACACAATGGACTTATCAGATTGAACCCATATGTCTTGTATTCTGTTTATCAAATATTAGATCATAGTCCTCAGTTTTGAACCCATATGTCTTGCCATGTTGCCTTTTGTTTTATCTTGATCTTTGATGGGTAACTTGTCGTTGAATTGATAGGTAGGTTGGCCTAAGAGACCACCATCCAAAGTAGCTGCAGCTCTGAAAAATAGTTACATGGTTGCCACTTTGCATTCCATAAAGAAATTTCCAGATGCAGGTACTGGCTGCTAAGTTATGTTGAATAGATGTTTACACTTGTCATTGTCATTTCATTGCAATTTTTAGCTGAGATGTATCCTATTTAAATGAATGATGAACATCTTATTGTAATTGGCGAAGTTATTTGACAGAGGGGAGTGATAAAGTGGAACTTATTGGCGTTGCTCGTGCTACATCAGATCATGCCTTCAACGCAACTATTTGGGATGTCCTTGTTGATCCTCAATACCAGGTATGCGTATGCACTTCTGATAGGTCTCTCTAAACTAGAAACTTCAAGACGCAGTTCTCTCATGCTTCGATGAAGCATTTCGATGCCAATGTCATTTTCTCTTATTAGGTCAAGATGTGCTTTTGTTTTTTTATAGGGCCAAGGACTTGGGAAGGCTCTTGTGGAACAGATGATAAGAGCTTTGCTGCGAAGGGATATTGGAAATATAACATTGTTTGCAGATGGTCAAGGTATGTATCGTGCTTCTCATTGGACCTTTTAATTTCGGTGACTAATTTGGTATATTACAAACGTTTACTCTTTGATGCAAGTTTACCTAAACCTTCATATTCGAAGTTCGCCAGCTAGAGTTTTAGGATCAAAGGTGTGAACCTGATCAGGGCCAACTAAATCACCATTTAGATTTAATACTAAAAGGTTGCTAGCAATTTTTAATTGGTTCGCCCTTAAGTTTCGAAGGAGGTTAATTGTTACCGCTGAGCTGAGACAAGTAGCTCAACTTAACATGTTTTTGAAATAAATCGCTACATTGATGAGTTATTTTTCTGCAGTTGTGGATTTCTACAGAAATCTAGGGTTTGAAGCTGACCCAGATGGCATTAAAGGCATGTTCTGGTACCCAAGGTAGCTACTACCCATCCAGGTAATTGTTTTGACATCTTGCCTAAAGCAATTGTATCCACCATCCGTCAGTGCTGCTGCAGTTAGGGATGCTGGTACTCTGTGTATTATCTCTTAGTTAGTAGCCCTGTTGAGTGTCTAAATCAGAATATACTTTTTCCTATTTCTTTTCTTTACAACAGAGGTTATGTAAATCGAATGCAAACTACATTTCTCTGCATAAATGACGAAAGATGTCACTTGTATTGCAAATGTTACAGATTAATCTTGTGAAGTTTGTTGGTGTGACTGCATTTTATGCTTGAACTGTCCTTGAATTTTGGGTACTGCATAAATTGTCAGTGGAATCTGGGAACTTGAGAAACTCTGTATTCCAATCAGAGCAGCTCTAGAGTCCTCTTCTATCACCAAAAATTGCCAGCAGAGCATACACAACACCTTCAAAGTTGTAGAACCAAATACTACAGTCTCTCCTTAGGTTCTAAGATGCATCAAACATCACCATGTGGCAATCCTCTCACGGCCTACCAGCACTAGTAACAGCAACCCAGACAGCAAAGCCAGTTTCTCGCTATGAGCTCGTTCTTTATCAGCTGTTTCTTTCCTATTTTCTTATTCGTAAAACGTCATCAACCTGTAATGTAAAAATTGGAAAGCACAACAAAATTTCCAATATTGTCGCTCAAAAAGATGTCCAGCTGCAATCTCCTCAATTTCAAACACGCTCCGATTAAGGCTCCCCCTAGTATAGGCTTTTAAATGCTTTAGAAGAGTCACTTCGACTAATGGACCAGATGGATGTAGCCAACTCCGGCCTTAATTCGATGACCGGTTTTTAACTGGTAGAAATTGACGTTTAGTCCCAAAGTTAATGGGCTTAGGACACTCTAGTCCTGTCCCCCAAGCCTAGTATTGGTTAGTCCAAAATTTCCCCTCCGAGACAGTTTAGTCCAGAATTTGGATGAGTTAGTCCTTTTCTCCACCGATCTGATTTTTTTTGGTACCCAAAATGTCCTTAAACCATAATACGTCAGTTTTGGGAAGAGATAAATTATATCATAGAAAAGTGAGGGAGAGACAGAAAGGCGATTTCAAACCGGAGATGGAGAAACATTTGATTTGTCTCGATTTGATTCAAAATAAGCACGAAAGACCGGAAAACTATCATAAAAAACGCTTGTTCTTGGAGATCTACTCGAAATCAGTGATGTAAAATTGATGAGCATCGTCATGAAAAATTGAATCTGAAGATTTCGTCACCAAAAATTATTACGAAGATAAGTTTCATCTTCTCTTACCACTTACTTGTATCTTGAACATTCTATTTGGAGTTATTAGTTTACCGTTTTTGAAATTGAATTTTTTTTCTAGGGTTTTTATAGGACTAAGCTAAAAAATTCTTTTGATTAACATGTTAGATTTGAAATTATAAATTCTTTTTTATTAGATGAGATTCATAAAGAGAAAGACAATTTAATCGATGAGCTTCACATATCAATTTCTGTTTTTTGTTTTCATTTTGATCTCATCGCTTCTAGCTGGACTGCTGGAGTACTAATACTATCAATACGCACGCGTTGTTAGTAGGCTATCTCAGGTTTCGAAAGAATGTTTGATTTGATTACTTTATTATTATTATTATTTTTTGTAAGCGTTTGATTTGATTACTCGATATAAGGTATATCCAGTGTCTTTTTTTTATTTTACATTCACTTGCAGTAGAGATTAATGTCATTGATGTATCCGTAAACTATGTGAATCAAGCTGATACTAGCGATTTTTATATTATTTTTACACATTAGAGAAACTATGTTATAAGATATAAAATAATTGTTAGTTGTCATGCACCTAGTAGGTAATAACAAGGGAAGAAAATGGACTTCTATCAAAGGAGCATTAGAATCTGAGCAAGTGGAGTGTTTGACAGTCGTAGCACTAGTCAAGTGGGAAACAAGTTTGAACCTGCAACTTCTTATTATTTCTGAATCTTACAAATTGGCATCTGGTTTAATTTGGGTACGTACATCTCCTATATGGGAATGCAGATGCATAAGTCAAACTGGTTATGTATCCTTTTTGTCTTTTCTAAATTTTTCCTTCCCTAGTCCTCATATTTTTGTTAGACATTAATCATAACACAAGATGCATATATTACATATAATATTATTGTTCGAACTTCTAAAATGTTGCGGGCATGCATCTCATTTAGGTTTGTGTTAACAAATCTCTATGTTTTGACCAGATTTTTTATGGTTCTTCTTGTGAATACATTGTATAATTTTTTATGATCCATGTGTTCTCTCACTAGAAGTTCATAAGTTTGTCTTAAGTGGAACTTATGATCCAATGCTTTTCTCAATTCTTAATGTGCACTTAGTTGTACACGTTGATTCTTGATGTGTACATAATTGTACACTTATTGATGTGTACATAATAGTCCAAGATAAGTGGAAACTATGTGCAGTATGAGACTTATGCTCGGGTAAATAACTAGAGTAGAAATGATTTGGAGGAATGAAACTCAGGCTTATGTAAATTTTTATTTGTTTCCAGGTGTCCCATGTACTATCACTTTAAGCTTGCATTTCTGGTGTGGCTCCAACTTCTATCTTTTGATGTGAGTAAAACCTAGCTCTTGGGTGGTTCTTTTTTTTTTTTTTTTTTTACATTTAGGTTTGTGTTAACAAATCTCTATGTTTTGACCACTCTTTAGTTATGTTCGTAAACTAACAGTGTGTATACATTAACATCAACTCCTTTTAAAACTCTTTGTTACTTGTCCTGAAGTTTTTTACTATTTAGCCCTTCAAATTATTATTATTATGTCCGCATGAACATTAGCTGCAAGTTCTCTTTGGCCACCAATGATAGTTGGGAGAGACATGGAAAGATAGGATCATTTGAGTATATATGCTTTGGATAGACGTGTAGACAGTATGTGTACATAGTTGTAAACACAGTGATTATCAATGTGTACATAATCGTACACGTGTTAATTGTTAATGTGTACATAGTTATAAACATGCTTCTTACTATACAAGAATCTTTTATTTTAGATTTAATTGTTATTTTCTATTTACATCTTTAATATGATATGTGGTGTTAACTCAGGGGGAGACATGGAAAGACCGGATCATTTTGTAGGCGTGTATATAATTGTACAAGATGATAAAGATGAGTTCCCAACTAATGTTGCTATGCTTGCAGCCCATGATGATGCAACACGGTGCAAGGTATTTGTTCTAGTTGTATACTTTGGTTCCCTTGATGATTCCTACCTTAATATTGGTCCTAACTGATAATATGATTGTGTTAGGCTTTCTTAGTTGAATTTGATAAGTACAACCTTCGTTTAATGAAATAACATATTGATTCTTAATGTGTACATAATTATACACATGTAGATAGTTAATGTGTATATAGTTGTACACTTGTTGATTGTTAATATGAATAATTGGTGTTGTGCATGTTTTACAGGGGTGTACATATTGGTGCACCTGTGTGAATCTTATGAAAAAGTAGGTTTCCCTTGTTTTACAACGGTGTACATATTGGTGCACCTGTAGGACGTAATTCCCATGAAAAAATAGGTTTGTGTGTGGTTGTGAATGATCATCTTTATGCATGTTTTGAAGCGGTGTACGTATTTGTGCACCTCTGTCATTCCCATGTAAAAGTAGGTTTGTGTGTGGTTATGAATGATCCTTTTTCTACATGTTTTGCAGGGGTGTACACAGTGCTGCACTTGTACAATTCCCATGAAAAAGTGTGCCTGAGTGTGAATATGAATGATCGATTTTATGCATGTTTTGCAGGTGTGTACACATTGGTGCACCGGTGTATTTTCAATGAAAAAGTAGGTTTGTTTGTGGCTATGAAGGATTGGTTTTAGGAATGTTTCACATGGATGAATATATTGATGCACCAATATACTTCTCATGAAAAAGTAAGCCTGGGAGTATGATTGATCTGTTGTGCATGTTAGTAATCTCCTTTTCAGTAAAGTGCAATGAATCACTAAGTTTTTATTTTGATCGTTTTTTTTTTTGCTTTGTTTTCTTATGTGGATGTTGGTGAAAGGATAATCATTTTCTTTTCAAGCAGCGAATTCTTATGTTCATTGTTTTGTCCTCGATGCAGTCCGGCTATTATGGATGTTATCCAACTGGAGCTTGGCATGGTTGATATTTTTCTCACTCTGTGCGGACTAGGGTGGCAGTCTGGATATCATGAGTTTTGGAATTTTTTTGGATCTTTGCAGCGGTGTACATAATTGTACACACAAATGTAAATTAAATTTTTTTTTAAAATGAAAATTATATAGTCATATGGGTACTCTTTTTGTAACTCTCGGAAAATGCTTTCCAAATATATAAATTTTGTCGATTTTGGACGAGCGGTTTAAAAGATAAATTGTATTTAATTATTTTTTTATATTATTTAAAAGTTTGTCATACAGTTTCTTTTTTTGAGCAAACAAAACAGTTTCCACTCGTTGCACGTGTGCTTTATGAAACACGTATGGAGATCAGCAGCGTCTTTATACATTTTTTGGACTAATCTGTTCCTAATTGGAACGGAATGGACTAATCTGTTATTTTTCGGGGAATTTTGAACTGAACCGTATTTTTCCCTTTTAACTGTGTAGTAGGGGATTGAGACGGCCGTCTTAAGTGGAGTCGAGTCTCGTCTCAACTTGAGCAGAGCCTCGGCTCAACTCCAACGATCGATAATGGTAAACTCTTCCCTCACCATCCAAAATTTGGGTTGCCCGTCCACATGGTCTAGTAAATTACCCAAATTTGATGATGTCCACCGGACTTGCCCTTGACTTGTACGTTTGGCACCAAAAAAAGCATCGAAGTCCGCAACCAGGCTCAATAGATTACGTTTGGATTAGCCTCAGACCTTAAACATTTCATTTCCCTGTTTCCAGTTCACTCTTTCCACAGACAGAATCCAGTTCACTCTCAAAATACTCAATTTTATTATAAACCCTAGATTGATTTTCTAAACCATCGTGTGTGAATCATCCTTGTTTCAGTTCCCTGCTCTAATTTACTCTTTCCGCAGAATCAAAAATCCCCAAATTTTCAAATAAACCCTGGATTTTCTTCAACTACAGAGGGATTTTGATGGAGTATTTCAAGTTTCTCGCGTCTTTCTTCAAGTGGAACTGGAACAAGGGGTTTTTGATTGATTATTTCACTTCTTCCTCAGACAACGAAGGGGATTCGACGGATTATTTCAAGTTCCTCCCTGAAGAGATTATGTTGGACATTTTAAGCCGTTTACCGGCCGAATCGGTTCTTCATAGCAAATCGGTGTGCACAATGTTTGTACCCTATTTAAATAGAGTACGTGCGTACTGCACAAGCTGTTTAATAACGGTAGACCGTGGGTTGTCAAGGTGACCCACGGGGCTCATCAGAGCTGGATCCGGACTGAGTCCGGAGGTTTATCAAAACCAGACCGTGGGTTGTCAAGGTGACCCACGGGGCTCATCAGAGCTGGATCCGGACTGAGTCCGGAGGTTTATCAAAACCAGACCGTGGGTTGTCAAGGTGACCCACGGGGCTCATCAGAGCTGGATCCGGACTGAGTCCGGAGGTTTATCAAAACCAGACCGTGGGTTATCAAGGTGACCCACGGGGCTCATCAGAGCTGGATTCGGACTGAGTCCGGAGGTTTATTAAAGAAACCAGGCTCGGGTTTATAAAACCCGCATAACTGAATAAGGGAACCCAGATGACTGGAGGTCATTTGGTGATAGTCATAAATCTTGGAAGATAGACAAGGATCTTCCAAGATAATTGTAAATCTTGTGAAGATAATATGGATCTTCCAGGATATGTTCAAATCTTGGAAGATAAACAAGGATCTTTCAAGATAAACTCAAATCATGTGAAGATATACAAAGATCTCTTAAGATAAACTTAGATCTTCAAGGATATACACAAATATTAAAGGATATGTACAAATCCATGTGGTTATTTTGGATGACTACAAATCTAGGTTATTATGGAACCAGATCAGGGTTTATGCCTATAAATAGAGGCCAAAATCCTACTCAAAAGGTACACAATTCTACTCCTATCTTCACAACTACTTGCATTGAATACCCTCTGACTTTAGCATCGGAGTATCCTTGCAGGTACCCCCATTTCTCATCATCAACACTTGGAGAATTCAATTTAACGGCGGGGATTCAGTCAATCTACACACATCTCGAGGAGTGTTGGGGTAAATATTTTTGCACCAACATCTTTTGGCGCCGACTAAGGGGAATCGTGCAAAATAATCGTGTTTTTCCATTGACAAAGGTGCGGCAAAAGCCTTAGAAATCACATAGCAGATTCCATATGAAAATGAAAAATAGAAGAGAAAAGAAGCGCGGAAAAATTGCAGTACGACCAGATCACGTTATCCTCGTCTCCTTTACTTCGGCAAAACTGGTTTGCTCAACTTTTTCGTTCGTCTGTTACTTTGATTATAAACTTGTCATCGTACTCATATGCATCTAATACCCACTAACTTGGTTCATATCTTTTAAAGGATAATATTTAAATAATGAATATGGTCGTTAATGCTAGCTTTCCACCATAACTTCACGAACTATATATTGGCGTTAATAATCAAGTCTGATAAAAAATGGTCCCAACAATTCCCATCTCCTAATAGGGGATGTTGAAGAGGTCGTTCACATCTTTTTACCATATGGACGACTATATCTACCTGACTATCAAGGTAGCATCGATCGAGGTGATCAAAGCTGCACGAGATAAGCTTTGCCCTAGCCGTCAGCACATCAAAGCCTAGCCCAAGCTGCGAGCACAAAATCCTCGGAAGGAACCTGCGTGGAACAGTACCTCTTGCATATCACAGTTCTAGCAATCGAAGTGTTACAAGAGGCGCCGACAGTTAACAGAATCAACCTCAGTAGCGAACCTTGTCCTACGAGGAGATGGGATTGAAAGGTTTTCGGTAAAAGCTTGTGTTACTTCCAGATAAAGCAATTCAGCTGACATAATAACCAGCAAGACAAGTCAGGCAAAGGTCTTTCAGCCTCGACACAAGACGAAACCAATTGCAGTTCATGCTAGGACGTGATTCATGGAGACACTAATGAAGGACGATGCACTCCTGACAACCAAATTAGTCTACATAGCTCGCAGTTAAAAGCTCAGTTCACAATGCCTCCAACAGTTCATACCGTCGTTTTGAGTCATGAGCATCGCTTTACTAGAACCGCAATTATCCCAAATCAGTGGGAGGCACTCTGGTCGGATGAGTGTGGCTCGTGCAAAGATGAAACTGAAGCTCCATAATTAGCTGACTGTAAACGAGTGGCTTCTGTATAAATGGTCAGAAGAACCAGTTCTCTAGATGATAGCTCGATGTACTGCGGTGATACAAGTAAAGATCACACAACGATGGTTTCTAAGCCAATGTGTTCTGTTCTTAGTTATTACAGAGGAAGCACTCAATTTACTTTTCCTTAAGCTCTAATGGAGGACGGACCAATACAAGAAATGGATACTAACTACGTATAACTAGAGAGAAGATGGTATCTCAGTACTATGAGCACCAACAACGTGAAGTGCACTAAAACGAATGTGGAGATTATTAAGTCGCACGTAAAAATAATGGTTCGGTTTCCAGTTTGGACATTAATTATCACCAACATCAGCATATTATTTATGTTCGATAAACAGTGTGCAATCAAGTCTTGTACGGGTTCAAGTAATTAGAGCCTTCCAACGCTCCAGCCTGCTGATTGACGCAACCAGCTATCAGCCATATCAGACTATTACATCACTTCATCCATTCTCATAGCGAGTGGCAAAAATCCTGGGAAACAAGCCTTATTACATCAGCTATGTTCACATGGTCATAAAACAACACAAAGACCTAATAAATAAAATTAAGATGCATTGGATCGATGTTAACATGCAAGAAGATCCCTGATGTTTCCTTTACAAGCGACGGACGAACAAATGACATCACAGGTGCCACAACGTATGCTGCATGTCATCCCAATGTGCAAACCCGAACAACATGACTAAATGGTGGTAGACATGGTGGTCACCCCTCCATAGAACTATTGGTCGGCGTACGGTCGCCTATGCTAAGTTTCAAAGATCAAGTTGAGAGAGTACAACGACGCTGGTTGAACATCCGGCATCCCTAGAAATCATCCTTCGGGTCTATTAGATCTGGTTCTGCGGTGGCAGCTATGATGGTCATCAGTAAAATCTTAAACACCGATTTTTCTGCCATAAGTTGTGTCTCAGTTTTTACACCCAAATCAGCCTTATCGTCGGCGTTATCAGACCGCAGCAAGGATGGATCCCCTGAAGAAACTAACAATGCAGCCAATGTTCCGGACAACATTCCCTCGCCAGTTACATTTGCGCGCAAATTCAGTTGAGATGACAAGCATACACGAAGAAATTTTAGCGCCTGCTTCCTGTAGAAAGCATCCATGTTACCGTTGTTCTGCAATACCGCATCCACAGCCAATGAAATGCAACGATCCAAAGGCACCAAAAACGGGGTTGAAGGCTCAAATGTTATAATTAGACGGAGCCCATGCTCGGGGTTTTCTTTCCATTCAAGTGAAAGGGGCTCCTTGAGAAACCGTCTATTACGACCACCAAGCTTACCAAGAAGTTGCAATGCTGTTCCACCCCATGGATGTGGTGCCGGCTTTAAGTGAGACCATAAAGCTAAAATCACATCAGACATAACGTTTGCCATGCTGGGTTCCAGAAAATCAGGATTCAAACTATCTATCCAAAACTCAAGCGTCCTTAAACCCAAGCTCACCAAGTCATCACTTACTTTGAGAGTCAATAGCAAAGGCTTCATAAGACGTGGAAGGTAAGAAAGGAGATAACTACAAGAGGTGCAACTGACCTTAAAGAAGGTGTCCATGGAGACAATTTCATTGTTGTGATCTCAACTTGCAATGCCGCCAAGAGGTGTTTAAAGTACAAACATTCGTTGGCGATGGATAATGAAAGAATTCGTGTGTCATTTTTTACCTCGTTTGGCAAAAAGAAGTATGCCGGAGGCTGCACTAAGCGAAAGCAAAGCTTACATGAAGACCGTGGATTAACAAAGAAGAAATTCAGCAGTATGTATAAAACGTACAAAGTTTTGCGACAATAAAATTCGCTGAGCAATATTCAAATTTTAAACACTCGGTTACGACTCTAATCAAGTCTGTGAGGATACAACACAAGACATGCTACACATGGTAAAGGGAATTTTCTTCAACTGATCAACAAAGAACAAGGTGCTTTAGGCATGAGTCCTTTCAAGGAAGTTTTACTTCGATAAGTCCCAACCATGTGACAAGCCGCGCCGCGCCAATATCACTGGGAGAAATCTTGCCCATGATAAACTGCATAGTGGGGGCGTCTTTCGTGCACTATGATCACTTACGACACGGACTTCATGATCCATTTGATAGCAAAGAAAGGAGCGAAAAAAGAACCCGAAAAATGCACGACTTGTAAGCCACATGGCCCTTTTCTGAGTAGAGCAGCAAGCCAGCTTTAGCTGACTATGAGTCAGTGGGAATTCAACAAGATGCGATTGTATGTTATAAGTTCCATTTCACGAATACGCCATGGGGGCATCTATGTCATATCCGTCCAAACAATGGATAGAGCTACACTTCATAATAACAGTGACAACTCATGCTTGGGGGCGTCTTTGTAATGTCTCTACTCACGCTTGGGGACGAGTTACGTCATCAACGGTCTGACGAGATGAGAAAAAGAAATTTCAGGTATGAGTTTACTTAAGAATAATAAGTTAATATGAGCACGTTTTTGCAGGAGAAATCATGCTGGGAGTGCACTACAGAGTGTCAGGATACATTTGTACGTGCTATGCACCTACCACCGTCGCATAGAACCTTATTCTTCTTAACTCCTCAACAAGTTGAGCAGTTAAGAGGGGGCGATGTTTGTACCCTATTTAAATAGAGTACGTGCGTCTTTCGCACAAGTCGTTTAATAACGGTAGACCGTGGGTTGTCAAGGTGACCCACGGGGCTCATGTTTGGATCCGGACCGAGTCCGGAGGTTTATCAAAACCGCACCGTGGGTTGTCAAGGTGACCCACGGGGCTCATCGAGCCGGATCGGACCGAGTCCGGAGGTTTATCAAAACCAGACCGTGGGTTGTCAAGGTGACCCACGGGGCTCATTGATCCGGATCGAGTCCGGAGGTTTATCAAAACCCGCATAGTGGGTTGTCAAGGTGACCCACGGGGCTCATCGAGCTGGATCCGGACCGAGTCAGGAGGTTTATCAAAACCAGACCGTGGGTTATCAAGGTGACCCACGGGGCTCATCAGAGCTGGATTCGGACTGAGTCCGAAGGTTTATTAAAGAAACCAGGCTCGGGTTTATAAAACCCGCATAACTGAATAAGGGAACCCAGATGACTGGAGGTCATTTGGTGATAGTCATAAATCTTGGAAGATAGACAAGGATCTTCCAAGATAATTGTAAATCTTGTGAAGATAATATGGATCTTCCAGATATGTTCAAATCTTGGAAGATAAACAAGGATCTTTCAAGATAAACTCAAATCATGTGAAGATATACAAAGATCTCTTAAGATAAACTTAGATCTTCAAGGATATACACAAATATTAAAGGATATATGTACAAATCCATGTGGTTATTTTGGATGACTACAAATCTAGGTTATTATGGAACCAGATCAGGGTTTATGCCTATAAATAGAGGTCAAAATCCTACTCAAAAGGTACACAATTCTACTCCTATCTTCACAACTACTTGCATTGAATACCCTCTGACTTTAGCATCGGAGTATCCTTGCAGGTACCCCCATTTCTCATCATCAACACTTGGAGAATTCAATTTAACGGCGGGGATTCAGTCAATCTACACACATCTCGAGGAGTGTTGAGGTAAATATTTTTGCACCAACACACAACTTGGAGGAATATTGCTTCTAGTCATCCATTATTCTCTAAAATGTACTTGCACCATCTCAATCATCCTGTTCAATCGGGTAAGTTTGGTTTTCTTGCTCTCGCTAAACGTATAGAATATCACTATCTTGAATATACATATGGAAATCATGACGAGTCAACAAACCCCATTCAAAGAATTACAAGAATTAATTCAGTACCTCCGTTTATTGGTGTTATTGTTGGTTCACATAATGGGTTGATCTGTCTAGCTTTTCAACTATTTGTTTGTATCTGGAACCCATTCACCAGAGAATATGTTAAGCTTCCACCACTTATTAAGAGAGATGAGCATGGTCTTGAACAGTATGCTTTTGGGACGGCCAGCTTTGGTTATGTCTCTTCAACCAATGAATACAAAGTTGTTGGAATATATGCGTTCGAGTTTATACAAGTCCACATATACACTCTAGGCTCTGGCAATGGACGGAGAAATCTTGGAAAGTTGAATCCTCAATTCAGAACAGACATTTTGCGAGAACGTGGTATCTTTGCCAATGGACTTCTTTATTGGCTGGATAATAAACTAGAAATGATCCTTACCTTCGATTTGGATGCGGAAAAGTTTTCTCAAAGTATTTCACCACCTCCTTTGCCACAAGACGGCAATCGGCTTATTTACAATAGAATAGGAGTTTTGGATGGATATCTGTTTTTTGCTGTTGCTCTAGATGTTGTAGTTTATGACATATGGCTATTGAAGAAGAAGAAGAACCATAAAGAGGGAGAGGAACATCAGTCATTGGGTTGGACTAAAGAGTTTAGGGTTGACGGAAGCAGTTTATTAACCATTGCGAAGAGAGATGGTGTCTTAACCTGCAGTGATTGGTATATCAACATTTATGACACTAAAAGTTCAACCTCGAAAAGCCTTGTCAAGTTTAAGAATGGGATTCGTGACATATCTCCTCACAGGAACACCTTGATTTCGTTGAAAGAATTAGGGGAAAAAGATGCAAAAACAATGGAGGCAGTTAAAATTCAGAAGACAAGATTCCTTGATTATATATACAAGGTGCTAGATGAGGATGACCTCCCTCAATACATATACTTATAAACCGGTAATCTTCATTGAGTTTTTGAAGTTGTATCCATATCATTCTATTGACTTATGATTGACAGCAGGTAACTTCTGTATGAACCCAATGCTATCAACGTTGTCTTAGTGAGTTATAAATTATAAGTTACTTTTGTTCGTTCTTTATATAATCTGTTCAACTTTGTAGTTGTGTTTTTTATTTTGAGTTAAGATACTTTGCTTTGTTAATTATGCAATGGGAGTCAGATAAGTATATACACAGGCAAAATCAACGAAAGTTAGAGCTTTTCCAGTGTAAGAATAGATTTATGGATCCAAATTTCATATTTTCGTCTAGTGTTTTGAATCTGATACTGCCATGTTAGTGTTACAATTACTAATATTGTTTTACAGAAAGTGGTAGTTTGAGTAGGAAACTCTAGTACTGGTTCTCTGTGATAACTACATGATTTACGCTTCCATTTTGTTGCTAACAACAACCAACCTAAGTTATAAGTTCCTACTGAAGCCACAATTTGTTAATGCATATGGCTGACCGCCAATTACTCAATGAATGAAGGTGAATGAACTTGCATCAAAGTTTTGTGGAAGCCATGAGATCAATATTTGGTGAAAACTAACAACTTTCAGTAAATATCCTCTTTCATAAATTAGACAACACAGATAGTGTTTCGTTTATCTAGCACCTTGCTTTATTCTGCTGTTATATCATTGTCTGGACACATAGTCAGTCGATGCGATAGCTTAAGGTATGTTGCTCTTTCAGTAAAGATTATTGAGTAGAATTCACTTTCCATCGTTATTGTACCTGCACGAAAAAAGAAAAAAAAATTCTTCACAAACTGCTTCAGAGTCTGGTTAGTCCCATAATGTGATTCAATGAAGAGTCATTCAGCTTCAAAAACATGGAAGCTGATAAATTGAAGACTTTTTCATATGAAATCCTGGTTCTTGATAGTGCAAATTTCTTAATTCTTATGTTTGGCTACTTCGAAAAGCAAATGAAGTGCACCAATAGGTCTAACACCTGACAGCGAACTTGATGCTGCTGCGAGTTAAGCTTCAGAAAGATTATAAGAGTGGCCGGACTCGGAGAAATCTCACAGATTGTGAAGTTATGGTGGAGTTCGGCTACATTAAAACATTGGAGCTTCAAAAAGTTTACAAGACTCGTGCGTCCAAGTCTGGGAAATCGGCAACATTAAAACATTGGAGCTGTTGTAAGTTGTTTCCATTGGTTTTTATTGTTTTAATCAGACCCAAGTCGAGACTATGTGATTGCTATGCCGATGCGATTCTGACTTGTGTATTGCAGTCTCAGTGACAGGCTCTTTACCAGACGAACTTGGTTTTCTTCCAAATTTGGACTGAATTAAGTTAGACCAGAACTTCATATTAGGACAATTTCCTAAATCATTTGCCAACTTGAAAAAAAAAAAGCACTTGTGAGTAGTTAACTACACTGTACTTTGCTAGTGGACTCCAGAACTCTCATAGTTTTCAAGTTAACTGCTTGCTAAGTCAGTAATTCGTTTGCATTTTCTTGCTTCTGCAGCCACATGCACAATAAATAACTCAATCGGTGGATCAATTCCACCAGAGCTTTTCAGACTACCTAGTCTTGTTCACTTGTAAGTTACTGACTCATGCTTGTTTGATGAAGCATTTCAACGCCAATGTCAGTTTCTCTTATTAGGTCAAGACGTGCTTTTGTTTTTTTTATAGGGCCAGGTCTTGTGGAACAGATGACAAGAGCTCTGCTGCAAAGGGATATTGGAAATATGACATTGTTTGCAGATGGTCAAGGTATGTATCGTGCTTCCCGTTGGATTTTCAGTGGTGGTACTACAAGACGTTTACTCTTTGATGCAAGCTTACCTAAACCTTCATAATCGAAGTTCCCCGCAGTGCTAGAATTTTAGCGTCAAAACCTGATCAGAGCCAACTGAATCACCATTTAATACTACTACGTTGCTAGCAATTTTGAATTGGTTCACCCTTAAGTTTCAAAGGAGGAAGTTAATTGTAACCGCTGAGCTGAGACAAGTAACTCAACTTAACTTGTTTTTGAAATAAATCGCTATATTGATGAGTTATTTTTCTGCAGTTGTGGATTTCTACAGAAATCTAGGGTTTGAAGCTGACCTAGACGTCATTAAAGGTATCCCGGTAATAGTTTTGATATCTTGCCTAAAACAATTGTATCCCCCATCCATTGCGGTGCTGCAGTTAGGAATACTGGTACTCTTAGTTAGTTGCTCTTTTGAGTGTCTAAATCAAAATATATTTTTCCCTTTTCTTTACTACAGTGGTAATGTAAATCAAATGCTTTTCTGCATAAATGACGAAATATTTCACTTAATGTTACCGATTAAAATTATTAATTTTTGCGTATTATAATAATAATCTTGATAAGTAGCAAAAACTTGTCGGTGTGACTGCATATTATGCTAGCTTGAACTGTCCTTGGAATATGGGGGACTAAATTATTGATTGCCTATTGATAATACTAAAATGTCAGTGGACTAAATTATTGTGCCTGTCTTCTTTTGTATTTGACTGGAGATTATGAACACTGCCGGAGCGACAATGGTGTCATTTACAGAAAGTGATTATTCAAGAAATACAATACAACAATAGTTGTGTTAATTATTATTTGGTTGATCAAGTGACAAATAAGGGCTCTTTAGAATTATGATTACGAATTGAGCATTGAGATCCCAATTAAAAAAAAATTCTTTCTCAATTTTTAGCTAAAAAGTCTTAATTCCTACCCTCTTCCAACCTTCTAGATAACTCCGTGATCCTCTGGGATGAGGAAAGCTACGGCCTACTAATAATGTTGGGCTCTGGTTCCTACCCTCTTCACAGTGACCAGCCACAAATTCATTGATTACCATTTTTTCCAGTAGTCACATGGTCAGGATCTTAAGACCATTTTTAGATATAGGTCAGGAGAATAATAGAGGGTTGGACACAGATTTTACGTGGTTCGGCAGAAGGCTTACATCCACGGGGTTAGTGTTTCACTATTATTGTTGATTTCATTACATTGAGGTTGGAGCTCCATTAAAAACTTAAGGATCTCAGTGAGTAGTAAAGAAAAAGAATGAGTTTTGGTGATAAGCAGATAAAAGCCACTCCCCTTTCTCAGGTATGAACATGGTAATGTAGCCAGGCCCTTTATGCAACGCAGTCTTAATCAAGTCCAGCTTTTCATAAGGCCAAACTACAAATTCATTGAGCACAGCACCAGGAGTTTATCCAGGGAAAACTGCCTGATCAACAGCTATATGGCCCTGCAAATGTGAAACTTGGCCAATTAATATATGTAAAGGAAAATACAAGCCATAAGGTTACTGAGTAATATAGGGGAACTTTCAGTAGCTGTTCAGTGGTGCTCAGTCTATTTAACTTGATAACAAATTACTAATTAGGGTCCATAAACATGAAACCTAGACCGCAATTAAAAAAGCAAAACCGTATCTATTTGCAAAATGGAAAAAGATGGAGCAGTTAGACCACTTGATAAATGGAGGTCATCATTCAAAAATTTGCCATGAATTGGCTCTGACATGATAATGTTTTTACATATCAAAGTCAGTCCATGGATGATAACCCTCTGACTACCAATAGTTAAGGTATAGTATAAGAAAATGATGATGGGAACTACAAAACACAACAACTCGTTTCTGTTAGATGTGCCCACTCATAAACTCATGATACTAAGACTTTATTGGATTGTCATCTTTCTCTGTAGTTGTTGTTTGCCTGTGCCATTAACTATTGTTCTAAGTCTACATAATTAAATGAAGAACTAAAATTCTAGCAAAGCTGGAAATGAATACTAATAGAAAATCCATTAACAAAGTACTTACCGAGCAATAAGAATTCCCAGCGACCAATCCATTGAGTATCCTTCTGCAGTTCACGTGTGTCAATTTGTAGTCAGTGTTTGCTCATAATCAAAGAGACATGCACCAAAAATAACTCTAAAAATCTTAGTGATTCTGGAAAAGTTAAGATAGAGAAAGAGAAGCGAATCTGGTATTATCACCGCCAAGAAGTTGTACTCGCCTGGTGATAGTAAAGGTAACGACCTATCTCTTTTATGTGCTCTAGATAGATAAAATTCCTATCAGTGCTCCTATAGTACGAAGATTAATAACATGTTCCTGTAAATCACAAAAACAACATCAGAATGATGTTCAAGAACATAAATTAAAAACAAAAAATCACAAAACTGATCTTACATTTCAGAGATTTTTGCTGAGAAAATCTTCCATAGTGTATCGACTTGCAGTGGGTGCACGGCGATGGGGGCAAAGCAATGGATGCATGGTAAAGACTGTGAGGTAAGGATGGGTGTCATGGATGTATGGTAATGACTAGTTCAACACCTACCGTACACCGTCCCAACACACAACGTCCCACCACAAACCCGTTCACGGGTATGCGGCAGTGGGCGTGCGGCAGTAGGCGTGTGGCAGTGGGCATGCGGCAGTGGGTGTGAAGCAATGGGTTTTAGGCAATGAGTGGGCCACTGTGAGGTGATGATGGGTGGCAATGGATAGGTTGCAGTGGATGTGAGGAAATGGCTGTGTGGCAATAGTCGTGATCCACTGGCTCTATCCCCTTCGATGGAAATCAACAATGCAAAATCAGTATGCGTTTGTTGGATGAAAAGGTTCCACTAGAAGTAAACATAACAGTACAAGAAAATATAGCTAAAAAGGTTATTTCAGTTGACGCGTATCCTAAAAAAAAGTTGATCAAAATGTGAACATACTCCATCAGCTTTCTCGTAACCATCAGTTGTTAATAAAAAGAATCCTCTTAACTCAGGAAACGATTTGTGGGAGATAGTAATATAGCTGAAATGTAAACTAGGGATTATAAAATTACCTTGACAAGAAACTGAAGTTAACCATTGCACCATCAGATTTAGGAGAAGATGTGCTGATATCCCTGTTGTTTATCCTACAACACAAAATATTGAATCCAAAGATTAGTACGCCATCAAAATAAAATCAGCAAAATAAAGTAGGAAAAATCCTGATTTTGAGGTAAGAAATAGGTTTTCCGCTAAATTTAGCACCCTGAGAGGCACAAATATTTATAAGGATTACAAAACTAAATCTTTATAACCATGTTTATTGTAATTCATTCAGCTATTTAATTTACTATACATGCATATTTCTTAACTAAGATGGTGATCACATTTGTCTCCGATTGCCATGGGTTTTATACACCCAAAAGAGATTACTAATACTACTTTTGGCATACATACTTTAAAAGCACAGTAATAGACTAGTATATATATTGATACATAAACAAGAGCACATGAAACTTGACATAAAATTAAGTAACTAATACGAAACTTGGTACACCCAACCTTTGACTGGCATTTGAGTTTTTATAAATGAATTTAAGAAACTTTGTCACCAACTGAATCCTCAAAATTATGCTTCAAAATAATAAATATCAAAAGATGAACAAGGGAGGATTTAGCTGAAACTAACCTTATTCCTTGCTGCTAAGAAGTGTTGTTGTCACAGAGTTGTGGAAAAGATGGCAGTAGGTAGAATATATCATCATCATCCTGCAGCAACCAGAACATCTATTAGAAACATTTTTGCTTGTTTTATTGATAAATATCTTTGAACTCGGTAGAAGACGTATCATCAACTTGAATTGTTGCCAATGGAAATTACGTACAGCATCTCCAAAGATTTGATGTTGCCAGTAAGTTTGTTCCACATGAAATGCATGCTATAACGAAACAAAAATAGAATAAAATGAATCAGCAACAAAAGAATCATGTTATGCCATATGCCAAAACTTGCTGGGTACAGGGGCTGGCTGTTTAAACTTACATTATTTCCAAGTAAGAGAATCGACCAAGCTTGGGTGACAAGGTCCCGGCAATATTCGTACTCTGCAATTGCCTGTTTAAACAAGAGAACAAAACAAAATCCAATTGAGACGTTTATTCATATTGCAATCAGTCTTAGCTAGATATACTAGTGCAATCACTTTAGAAAGCAAGTAATGAGTGTAAAGATTACAAATCATACTGTTTGCTGGAAACAAGAGTTCAAAAAGAGACAAAATCCAACTGAAATGTGAAATTAAAATATTTAGAGAGATCCATAACTAATGTACTTACCAAGCAACAAAATTCCAAGCAACCAATCATTTAATTCTATCACCAGTAATACAAACAGATTCTCTGAGAGATCTCTAGATCAATAGTTTCCAAGGCATCCAAATGAAAGCCTGATATTTAGAACCCAATCCCCGTTACCATTCTGCAGTTCACATGTGTTGATTTTGTAGTCAGTGTTTGCATGCACACTGATAAGGCAAGCTGTACACCATGGTCGATGACGACAGCATCCAGACATTGCCAGTACACCATGGTCGATGACCATGGCGTCCAGAAATAGCCAGATGATGTGGCCAAAGCCCACAGATCATAGACGTCGCCAAATGCTGTTTATCAACTTTAGCTTTGCTAAGGAGCTCTGTCCAAACACAAAAATTACAGATGAAAATATCTCGTCAGCTAACAATTAAATAATTTTGTCGTGTTCAGCATGACCATGAGAACAAAGAGAAACAGTGTAAAGTTCTAACCTTCCTTTCATTCGTGCGAAGCTTTTGACTCGCGGTTACGATGGATCAAACCACTCCTGACCTCTCAAGTCCAAGAAGATCTCTAAATTATCTACCCAGCTCTTTCCAAATTGAGTCCATCTATAGAGGAAGAGTGAACTAAATCAATTAGGAAACAAAATCCAATAGCCGTTAAATCATTAGACAATCGGGGGGAAAAACTTATCCACCGCATATTCACGGATATGGATATGTAATCTAGTCGTATTACCTTCAAAAACAGTGTACAGTTCCCTTGATCATGATGAATCACGCCAAAATCTCGGAGCCAAAGACGACAGCATCCAGATATTGCCAGTACACCATGGTCGATGACCACGGCGTCCAGAAATAGCCAGATGATGTGGCCAAAGCCCACGGAATTTAGCTGTCGCCAAATGCCAAATGTTGTTTATCAACTTTAGCTTTGCCAAGGAGCTGTCCTAACACAGAAATTACAGATGAAAATATTTAGTCAGCTAGCAATTAATGAATTTTGTCGTGTTCAGCATGCCGACGAAAACAAAGAGAAATAGTATAAAGTTCAAACCTTCTTTTCATTCGTGCGAAGCTTTTGACTCGCAGTTACAATGGGATGAACCACTCCTGACCTACCAAGCTCAAGAAGATCTCTAGATTTTCTACCCAGCTCTTTCCAGATTGAGTCCAACTATGGAGGAAAAGTGAACCAAACTCATTAGGAAACAAACTTAAATAGTCGGGAAGTCATTTGCAGTCAGAAAACATAACTTATACACCACATATCCACCATGATATTACCTTGAAAACTGTCTACAGTTCCCTTGATCATGATAAATCATGGTATTCCGGTGCCGCAAAAGCCGTAGCCGAAGACCACGACATCCAGATATTGCCAGTACACCGTGGTCAAAGACCACAGCATCCAGAAATCACCAGATGACATGGCCATAGACCACAGAATTTAGACGCAGCCGAATGTTGTTTTAAACGTTAGCATCACTAAGGAGCTCTGTCCAAACACAAAAATTACAGATGAAAATATGTCATCAGCTAACAGTTAACTAATTTTTTCGTGTTCAGCATTCCCACAAGAACAAAGAGAAATAGTGTAAAGTTCTAACCTTCCTTTCATTCGTGCGAAGCTTTTGACTCTAGGTTACGACGGATCAAACCACTCCGACCTCTCAAGTCCAAGAAGATCTCTAAATTATCTACCCAGCTCTTTCCAAATTGAGTCCATCTATAGAGGAAGAGTGAACCAAATCAATTAGGAAACAAAATCCAATATCCGTTAAATCATTCGACAATCGGGGGGGAAAAACTTATCCACCACATATTCACGGATATGGATATGTAATCTAGTCGTATTACCTTCAAAAACAGTGTATGGTTCCCTTGATCATGATGAATCACGCCAAAAATCTCGTATCCAAAGACGACAGCATCCAGACATTGCCGGTACACCATGGTCGATGACCACGGCGTCCGAAATAGCCAGATGATGTGGCCAAAGCCCACGGAATTTAGACGTCGCCAAATGCCAAATGTTGTTCATCAACTTTAGCTTTGCTAAGGAGCTGTCCTAACACAGAAATTACAGATGAAAATATTTAGTCAGCTAGCAATTAATGAATTTTGTCGTGTTCAGCATGCCGACGAAACAAAGAGAAATAGTATAAAGTTCAAACCTTCTTTTCATTCGTGCGAAGCTTTTGACTCGCAGATTACAATGGGATGAACCACTCCTGACCTACCAAGCTCAAGAAGATCTCTAGATTTTCTACCCAGCTCTTTCCAGATTGAGTCCAACTATGGAGGAAAAGTGAACCAAACTCATTAGGAAACAAACTTAAATAGTCGGGAAGTCATTCGCAGTCAGAAAACATAACTTATACACCACATATCCACCATGATATTACCTTGAAAACCGTCTACAGTTCCCTGGATCATGATAAATCACGGTATTCCAGTGCCGCAAAAGCCGTAGCCGAAGACCACGACATCCAGATATTGCCAGTACACCGTGGTCAAAGACCACAGCATCCAGAAATCACCAGATGACATGGCCATAGACCACAGAATTTAGACGCCGCCGAATGTTGTTTTAAACGTTAGCATCACTAAGGAGCTCTGTCCAAACACAAAAATTACAGATGAAAATATGTCATCAGCTAACAGTTAACTAATTTTTTCGTGTTCAGCATTCCCACGAGAACAAAGAGAAATAGTGTAAAGTTCTAACCTTCCTTTCATTCGTGCGAAGCTTTTGACTCTAGGTTACGATGGATCAAACCACTCCTGACCTCTCAAGTCCAAGAAGATCTCTAAATTATCTACCCAGCTATTTCCAAATTGAGTCCATCTATAGAGGAAGAGTGAACCAAATCAATTAGGAAACAAAATCCAATAGCCGTTAAATCATTCGACAATCGGGGGGGAAAAACTTATCCACCACATATTCACGGATATGGATATGTAATCTAGTCGTATTACCTTCAAAAACAGTGTATGGTTCCCTTGATCATGATGAATCACGCCAAAAATCTCGTATCCAAAGACGACAAACATCCCAGACATTGCCAGTACACCATGGTCGATGACCACGGCGTCCGAAATAGCCGAGATGATGTGGCCAAAGCCCACGGAATTTAGCTGTCGCCAAATGCCAAATGTTGTTTATCAACTTTAGCTTTGCCAAGGAGCTGTCCTAACACAAATTACAGATGAAAATATTTAGTCAGCTAGCAATTAATGAATTTTGTCGTGTTCAAGCATGCCGACGAAAACAAAGAGAAATAGTATAAAGTTCAAACCTTCTTTTCATTCGTGCGAAGCTTTTGACTCGATTACAATGGGATGAACCACTCCCTGACCTACCAAGCTCAAGAAGATCTCTAGATTTTCTACCCAGCTCTTTCCAGATTGAGTCCAACTATGGAGGAAAAGTGAACCAAACTCATTAGGAAACAAACTTAAATAGTCGGGAAGTCATTTGCAGTCAGAAAACATAACTTATACACCACATATCCACCATGATATTACCTTGAAAACTGTCTACAGTTCCCTTGATCATGATAAATCATGGTATTCCGGTGCCGCAAAAGCCGTAGCGAAGACCACGACATCCGAGATATTGCCAGACACCGTGGTCAAAGACCACAGCATCCGAGAAATCACCAGATGACATGGCCATAGACCACAGAATTTAGACGCAGCCGAATGTTGTTTTAAACGTTAGCATCACTAAGGAGCTCTGTCCAAACACAAAAATTACAGATGAAAATATGTCATCAGCTAACAGTTAACTAATTTTTTCGTGTTCAGCATTCCCACAAGAACAAAGAGAAATAGTGTAAAGTTCTAACCTTCCTTTCATTCGTGCGAAGCTTTTGACTCTAGGTTACGATGGATCAAACCACTCCTGACCTCTCAAGTCCAAGAAGATCTCTAAATTATCTACCCAGCTCTTTCCAAATTGAGTCCATCTATAGAGGAAGAGTGAACCAAATCAATTAGGAAACAAAATCCAATATCCGTTAAATCATTCGACAATCGGGGGGGAAAAACTTATCCACCACATATTCACGGATATGGATATGTAATCTAGTCGTATTACCTTCAAAAACAGTGTATGGTTCCCTTGATCATGATGAATCACGCCAAAAATCTCGTATCCAAAGACGACAGACATCCGGACATTGCCGTACACCATGGTCGATGACCACGGCGTCGAGAAATAACCGAGATGATGTGGCCAAAGCCCACGGAATTTAGACGCCAAATGCCAAATGTTGTTTATCAACTTTAGCTTTGCTAAGGAGCTGTCCTAACACAGAAATTACAGATGAAAATATTTAGTCAGCTAGCAATTAATGAATTTAGTCGTGTTCAGCATGCCGACGAAAACAAAGAGAAATAGTATAAAGTTCAAACCTTCTTTTCGTTCGTGCGAAGCTTTTGACTCGCAGTTACAATGGGATGAACCACTCCTGACCTACCAAGCTCAAGAAGATCTCTAGATTTTCTACCCAGCTCTTTCCAGATTGAGTCCAACTATGGAGGAAAAGTGAACCAAACTCATTAGGAAACAAACTTAAATAGTCGGGAAGTCATTCGCAGTCAGAAAACATAACTTATACACCACATATCCACCATGATATTACCTTGAAAACCGTCTACAGTTCCCTGGATCATGATAAATCACGGTATTCCAGTGCCGCAAAAGCCGTAGCCGAAGACCACGACATCCAGATATTGCCGATTACACCGTGGTCAAAGACCACAGCATCCAGAAATCACCAGATGACATGGCCATAGACCACAGAATTTAGACGCCGCCGAATGTTGTTTTAAACGTTAGCATCACTAAGGAGCTCTGTCCAAACACAAAAATTACAGATGAAAATATGTCATCAGCTAACAGTTAACTAATTTTTTCGTGTTCAGCATTCCCACGAGAACAAAGAGAAATAGTGTAAAGTTCTAACCTTCCTTTCATTCGTGCGAAGCTTTTGACTCTAGGTTACGATGGATCAAACCACTCCTGACCTCTCAAGTCCAAGAAGATCTCTAAATTATCTACCCAGCTATTTCCAAATTGAGTCCATCTATAGAGGAAGAGTGAACCAAATCAATTAGGAAACAAAATCCAATAGCCGTTAAATCATTCGACAATCGGGGGGGAAAAACTTATCCACCACATATTCACGGATATGGATATGTAATCTAGTCGTATTACCTTCAAAAACAGTGTATGGTTCCCTTGATCATGATGAATCACGCCAAAAATCTCGTATCCAAAGACGACAGCATCCAGACATTGCCGGTACACCATGGTCGATGACCACGGCGCCCGTAAATAGCCAGATGATGTGGCCAAAGCCCACGGAATTTAGACGTCGCCAAATGCCAAATGTTGTTTATCAACTTTAGCTTTGCCAAGGAGCTGTCCTAACACAGAAATTACAGATGAAAATATTTAGTCAGCTAGCAATTAATGAATTTTGTCGTGTTCAAGCATGCCGACGAAAACAAAGAGAAATAGTATAAAGTTCAAACCTTCTTTTCATTCGTGCGAAGCTTTTGACTCATGCATTACAATGGGATGAACCACTCTGACCTACCAAGCTCAAGAAGATCTCTAGATTTTCTACCCCAGCTCTTTCAGATTGAGTCCAACTATGGAGGAAAAGTGAACCAAACTCATTAGGAAACAAACTTAAATAGTCGGGAAGTCATTTGCAGTCAGAAAACATAACTTATACACCACATATCCACCATGATATTACCTTGAAAACTGTCTACAGTTCCCTTGATCATGATAAATCATGGTATTCCGGTGCCGCAAAAGCCGTAGCCGAAGACCACGACATCCAGATATTGCCGAGACACCGTGGTCAAAGACCACAGCATCCGAAATCACCAGATGACATGGCCATAGACCACAGAATTTAGACGCAGCCGAATGTTGTTTTAAACGTTAGCATCACTAAGGAGCTCTGTCCAAACACAAAAATTACAGATGAAAATATGTCATCAGCTAACAGTTAACTAATTTTTTCGTGTTCAGCATTCCCACAAGAACAAAGAGAAATAGTGTAAAGTTCTAACCTTCCTTTCATTCGTGCGAAGCTTTTGACTCTAGGTTACGATGGATCAAACCACTCTCGACCTCTCAAGTCCAAGAAGATCTCTAAATTATCTACCCAGCTCTTTCCAAATTGAGTCCATCTATAGAGGAAGAGTGAACCAAATCAATTAGGAAACAAAATCCAATATCCGTTAAATCATTCGACAATCGGGGGGAAAAACTTATCCACCACATATTCACGGATATGGATATGTAATCTAGTCGTATTACCTTCAAAAACAGTGTATGGTTCCCTTGATCATGATGAATCACGCCAAAAATCTCGTGATCCAAAGACGACAGCATCCAGACATTGCCAGTACACCATGGTCGATGACCACGGCGCCCGAAATAACCAGATGATGTGGCCAAAGCCCACGGAATTTAGACGTCAAATGCCAAATGTTGTTTATCAACTTTAGCTTTGCTAAGGAGCTGTCCTAACACAGAAATTACAGATGAAAATATTTAGTCAGCTAGCAATTAATGAATTTAGTCGTGTTCAAGCATGCCGACGAAAACAAAGAGAAATAGTATAAAGTTCAAACCTTCTTTTCGTTCGTGCGAAGCTTTTGACTCGCAGTTACAATGGGATGAACCACTCCTGACCTACCAAGCTCAAGAAGATCTCTAGATTTTCTACCCAGCTCTTTCCAGATTGAGTCCAACTATGGAGGAAAAGTGAACCAAACTCATTAGGAAACAAACTTAAATAGTCGGGAAGTCATTTGCAGTCAGAAAACATAACTTATACACCACATATCCACCATGATATTACCTTGAAAACTGTCTACAGTTCCCTTGATCATGATAAATCACGGTATTCCAGTGCCGCAAAAGCCGTAGCCGAAGACCACGACATCCAGATATTGCCAGTACACCGTGGTCAAAGACCACAGCATCCAGAAATCACCAGATGACATGGTCATAGACCACAGAATTTAGACGCCGCCGAATGTTGTTTTAAACGTTAGCATCACTAAGGAGCTCTGTCCAAACACAAAAATTACAGATGAATGTATGTCATCAGCTACCAGTTAAATAATTTTTTCGTGTTCAGCATTCCCACGAGAACAAAGAGAAATAGTGTAAACTTCTAACCTTTCTTTTCATTCGTGCGAAGCTTTTGACTCTAGGTTACGATGGATCAAACCACTCCTGACCTCTCAAGTCCAAGAAGATCTCTAAATTATCTACCCAGCTCTTTCCAAATTGAGTCCATCTATAGAGGAAGAGTGAACCAAATAAATTAGGAAACAAAATCAATAGAGGAGTTAAATCATTTGACAGTCGGGGGGAAAAAAACTTATACACCACATATCCACGGATATGGATATGTAATCTAGTAGTATTACCTTCAAAAACAGTGTACAGTTCCCTTGATCATGATGAATCACGCCAAAAATCTCGGAGCCAAAGACGACAGCATCAGACATTGCCAAGTACACCATGGTCGATGACCACGGCGTCCGAAATAGCCAGATGATGTGGCCAAAGCCCACGGAATTTAGCTGTCGCCAAATGCCAAATGTTGTTTATCAACTTTAGCTTTGCCAAGGAGCTGTCCTAACACAGAAATTACAGATGAAAATATTTAGTCAGCTAGCAATTAATGAATTTTGTCGTGTTCAGCATGCCGACGAAAACAAAGAGAAATAGTATAAAGTTCAAACCTTCTTTTCATTCGTGCGAAGCTTTTGACTCGCAGATTACAATGGGATGAACCACTCCGACCTACCAAGCTCAAGAAGATCTCTAGATTTTCTACCCAGCTCTTTCAGATTGAGTCCAACTATGGAGGAAAAGTGAACCAAACTCATTAGGAAACAAACTTAAATAGTCGGGAAGTCATTTGCAGTCAGAAAACATAACTTATACACCACATATCCACCATGATATTACCTTGAAAACTGTCTACAGTTCCCTTGATCATGATAAATCATGGTATTCCGGTGCCGCAAAAGCCGTAGCCGAAGACCACGACATCCAGATATTGCCAGTACACCGTGGTCAAAGACCACAGCATCCAGAAATCACCAGATGACATTGCCATAGACCACAGAATTTAGACGCAGCCGAATGTTGTTTTAAACGTTAGCATCACTAAGGAGCTCTGTCCAAACACAAAAATTACAGATGAAAATATGTCATCAGCTAACAGTTAACTAATTTTTTCGTGTTCAGCATTCCCACAAGAACAAAGAGAAATAGTGTAAAGTTCTAACCTTCCTTTCATTCGTGCGAAGCTTTTGACTCTAGGTTACGATGGATCAAACCACTCCTGACCTCTCAAGTCCAAGAAGATCTCTAAATTATCTACCCAGCTCTTTCCAAATTGAGTCCATCTATAGAGGAAGAGTGAACCAAATCAATTAGGAAACAAAATCCAATATCCGTTAAATCATTCGACAATCGGGGGGGAAAAACTTATCCACCACATATTCACGGATATGGATATGTAATCTAGTCATATTACCTTCAAAAACAGTGTATGGTTCCCTTGATCATGATGAATCACGCCAAAAATCTCGTATCCAAAGACGACAGCATCCAGACATTGCCAGTACACCATGGTCGATGACCACGGCGTCCAGAAATAGCCAGATGATGTGGCCAAAGCCCACGGAATTTAGACGTCGCCAAAAGCCAAATGTTGTTTATCAACTTTAGCTTTGCTAAGGAGCTGTCCTAACACAGAAATTACAGATGAAAATATTTAGTCAGCTAACAATTAATGAATTTTGTCGTGTTCAGCATGCCGACGAAAACAAAGAGAAATAGTATAAAGTTCAAACCTTCTTTTCATTCGTGCGAAGCTTTTGACTCGCAGTTACAATGGGATGAACCACTCCTGACCTACCAAGCTCAAGAAGATCTCTAGATTTTCTACCTAGCTCTTTCCAGATTGAGTCCAACTATGGAGGAAAAGTGAACCAAACTCATTAGGAAACAAACTTAAATAGTCGGGAAGTCATTCGCAGTCAGAAAACATAACTTATACACCACATATCCACCATGATATTACCTTGAAAACCGTCTACAGTTCCCTTGATGGTATTCCGGTGCCGCAAAAGCCGTAGCCGAAGACCACGACATCCAGATATTGCCAGTACACCGTGGTCAAAGACCACAGCATCCAGAAATCACCAGATGACATGGCCAAAGCCCACGGAATTTAGACGCCGCCGAATGTTGTTTTAAACGATAGCATCGCTAAGGAGCTCTGTCCAAACACAGAAATTACAGATGAAAATATCTCGTCAGCTAACAATAAAATAATTTTTTCGTGTTCAGCATGCCCATGAGAACAAAGAGAAATAGTGTAAAGTTCTAACCTTCCTTTCATTCGTGCGAAGCTTTTGACTCACAGTTACGATGGATCAAACCACTCCTGACCTCCCAAGTTCAAGAAGATCTCTAAATTTTCTACCCTGCTCTTTCCAAATTGAGTTCATCTAGAGAGGAAAAGTGAACCAAATTAATTAGGAAAAAAGAATTCAATAGCCGTTAAGTCATTCATAGTCGGAAAAAACAACAACTTAGGCACCACATATCCACCGTGATATGGATATGTAATCTAGTAGTATTACCTTCAGAAATCGTGTACCCAGATGTTGAATTCTTTTTCAACATGGCATTCGGACGTCTCCAAAAACCGTAGCATAAGACCACGGCATCCAGACATTGCCAGTACACCATCGTGAGAGACCACGGCATCCAGAAATCACCAGATGTTGGCCCACAGAATTTAGACGTACCCAGATGTTGTTTACCAACTTTAGCTTTGCTAAGGAGCTTTGTCCTAACACATACATTATTGACGAAAATATTTAGTCAGCTTAATGAACCAAAAAGAAGCATAAACTTGAGTTTAAAAAATAAAGCAGTGAGTATATCAAATAAGATAACTTACATCAGAGACTCATTTTACCAGAAATCTTCCTAGAAAGTCGTACAACAGAGACTGATTTTGTTTCTATCATTTGCTGATGTTTTTCTCTTGACTGACAAAATATTTTAAATCAAAGAAGAATAAGGGAAGAAAAAAAACACAAAATGAGAAGCAGGAAACATTCTAAGATCTGAAAATCTCAACCAATCTAGTAATCAACACAAATACTTAAAATAAATTTAAGATTAAAATCCATAAACACCAGAAATACTCACTTGTTATTTCAAGACTTTCTGGGTGCTAGTCTTCGTTATAAGGTTAGCTGCTTTCACTGACAAACCTTTTAAACCCAACAGAAAAAATCACATGATCAGAGTCAATCAGTAACGCAAAACAATCGGTCTAATTAAAACATAGAAATAACTAAAAATCAGTTCACAAAGGAAATACTACTCACGTGTTTATTATCATACTAGAGTCTTTAATTTAGCAAAAACAAAATATACTCAAAACTTTGGTTTAGCTCCTTGAGTAAGTTCCACCTTGCAGACGAAGAAGAAGAAGAGAAGCCGCCGCTGTGAGAGTGTATGGAAGAAAAGTTAACACTTGGAAGCATTCCATACAGCATTGTGCACGTTTAACCCCTTGTAATACTTCTTAACGTTCTTCATCAAATGCCTGCAACTGAACATTGTGCAATCAGTGACACATAATGAACATTGTGGAATCTGTGATATATATGAGACAAAAAATTCATTTACTTAACAAGTTAGTTAGTTACCGGAAGCAAAATCTATGAGGAGAAGTAGGAAACAAAGTCTACTTTATCCCTACCATTCTTTTGTTTCATGATTCTAGGGCTTGTCCCAAGTGTCTTTGGTTTTTTAGAGGCAATTTTTTTAGGTGTTGAATGCCTATAAGAAAGTGGGTGTGAAACCCCAGAAGTTGCCCCCCGTATCCTCAGGGCCAAGTATGTTCATATCCAAACACTACAATAGCAACTTTCATCACAAACTGCACCATTCCACATACACATGAAATCACTATCATTCACTAGATTATATAGCGCACAAGGACCCAGCCACCAAATCAAATCTACAATTTCATGATCAGCCACAGTGAACAAGCTACGCAGTTTCTTAGTCAAAGATAACAGACCAGTGCAATCAGTATCTAACTGAGGAAAATCAATTATCTGCCTAGTTTTCACAACTTTCATTCTAGTATCTCTATGAAAGTATTTGAGTTTAATATTTGCAAACTTCCAGCAAAATCCATATAACAACACATACAAAATACATGGAAAACAAAATAAGCTCAAGAATACATGGTAAACAAACAAAGCTAAAGAAGCATATCATTTATACTTAAGAAGAT
This sequence comes from Papaver armeniacum, assembly GCA_023531295.1. NCBI lineage: Eukaryota > Viridiplantae > Streptophyta > Magnoliopsida > Ranunculales > Papaveraceae > Papaver > Papaver armeniacum. The sequence goes on from JAJJWW010019438.1 coordinate 216,118, forward strand.
AAAAACGCACATCATTGCAAACATGCATCTGCATCAATGTTGCAAAATATCCAATCTGAAATAGTCCATATGAACTATTCTAGAACCATACTACTTAGCAACAAAGAAAAATTAGATAGGCAAACAAGCAAATGTAGCAAAAAGATGACAGTGCAAACTCAGGAAGCAAAGCAACAATTAATTACAAGGAGACCCAAGATACAAAGTCCACAAAACCATTTACATTTATAACAAGATGACAAAATGTAGTCGAATGCTCCGATTCTGAACTAACAACGACAAAATACTAATGTGGCATACAACAAGCCCACATTAATGGATAATCAACAACATACCCTAGGCAACTACTCAACTGGATCAGAAGGTCAACATATACAAAGCATGGAAACTGAAGATTAATCCCCGGATTCAAATCAGTTCCTACCTAGCAGACTGAGCCAATATCTCAAGGTGACAGCAATAACATTTTCAAATCAGATGTAATAAAAAAAACAAGTTGTAAATAAATCTTGACACACAATAATACATAAGCGACCTAAACAGCCATAGTCGGATTCTAAAACAATATGGTTGAAAACAAAGTTAGGGTTTCAGAAATTGTACCATTCGTCAAGGTTTGAGTGAAATCAGCCACACGTTGAAGTATCTCACAGCAACAATAACAAGCTCAGATCTTCTTCTAGAAACCCGAATTTGATTTTCGAGTGATTTTGAAAAAATTAGGTCAAGAAAGAATGAAATAGATTAAGAAGTGTTCAAATACACACATAGATTAGGAGGAGGTCTTCATCTTGTGTGCAGTCGGAATCGTCGCTTATGTTAGAATCTGACTATCGTTGTGAGAGAAGAAAACCCCTGATCTGTTTCTTTGGGAGGAAAAGAAAGAAAAATGAAGTCTGAGATGAGAGAAGAGAAGAGAAGCCCTTTTCTTCTTGTTATGCCCGCTGAAACACATGTGTCTTACACGTGACTTAATGCAAAGAGATACACGTCATCGGCTATCGACGTGGCATTCTCAATGATGAATATACTCATTGTATGTATGCTGCTCGGCAACCCTGAAGCATTCGTTACAAAAGACGGCCTTGTTGAGGAGAAAATTACAGGCCTCGAGTACTCTTACAGTCTTTCGCATTTGCAGGGGGGGTCTTTGTAAACTTACTTGGTGGTGCACTGCATACTTGTTAAGCAAAACACAACCAACCAACTTCTTGTTTCTATTATTCACGCTGCTCTTACTTTCTTGTAAGCTAGCATTAACTCATAGTCATACTTTCAGAATTAAATTTATGCAAGCTGGCTCCGGATATAGTATCACTGACGAGGGTATTTGGTGCCCTCTCTGTTGGATCGGATCGTTCCAAACCATTCTACCAGGAATCCTTTTCTGCTGACAAACGCAATGCTTTCAATTATTGGGATGTCTAAAGTTGTTAGTCAACTGATACTACTATCTGCAATTGTGTTATATGGTTGATACTTGGAAAGAATTCCGGTTACTAATAAGCACGGTTCAGGTCGTGTATGCAACATTGGTCTGATACTTGCAAAAGTCGGAATTCCAAATGATCCCTTTGTTTTGTGCTTATCTGCCTTACAGAAATTGTTGCTCAGTGTAGGCTCATTCCAAATGAAGAACAGTAATAAGATCTCGTAATTCCTGTGGGTCTCTATAATACCAAGGGAGTAGAGCTAAGACACTGAGCGTCAGACTCAGAACTCTGAGTTTTAGTCTATTGTTTTCTTAAGCTGTAAAATGTTAGAGCTATCAACATTTTCTGTCATAAACATTAAGAAATTCTTTAATTCAACATTTAATCCATGTAATGTAAATCAATCATATAGTGAAAGCTAATTCATGCGCTAATAATCTAGTTTGGTCTCACACATGCTGAAACCAAATGAAATCTTTAACTCCACCTTTACATCAAAATGTTCCTTAAGTACTTACCAAAATGTGACAAGTTGCAATCATCAACAAACCTCACCATTTGCTCTCATTCTTTTCCACTTGTCCTTCAAGTGCTCATTGGTACGACGATGATCAAAGACGCCAGATCCATAATGGAGTATTTTCTTCCATGAATTACACTCACCCTTTGCTGCAAAACGATAGTATAACAGCTACAAAATGCATGAAAAAACAAATCTTAGACAAGTTTCGAGTCTGCCAAGAACGAATATAGTAACTTAGAGTCTCAGAGGGACCAACAAATATACAAGAGAAACTGAGAATCACCTTCAGCATTGAAACCTCTTCAGCCCTCCAAGTAACCGGAAGCATTTTCCTAGAACTTTTCACGTTGTCTTTGTATTTTTTCTTTTGTTGTGGTTGTTTTTTTGTTTTTCTCTTGTTGTTGGTACACAGTTGTGGCTGTTGTTGTTGTAGTGGTTTAGCACCTTCCTCGACATCAATGTCTTGTTGTGGTTGTTGCTGTAGTAGTAGCTGAGAAGCTTCATTCTGGATGCCGTTTTGTTGTAGTTGTAGAAGTACTATTGGTTGAGCAACCTCTCCATCTTCCTTAACCAGTACAGTAGTCATTGTGTTCAATCTGTGTATAGGGTTTGTATGTCATTGCCAGAAAAATATTCATTATATAGCAGATAGACCAGTTCAATAAAGCTAGAAAGAACACAAATCAAAAAGTTTTACCAATTATAGTTCGATAACACAACATGCTTTCAATATTAATTAGTTCCAAGAATAACGCAACTAACCCTTAATTTCACACATTCAACTTGAAAAGTCTTTACCAACTTCACAAATAACCTAACCAAATTAGAGATTTCTTGAACCACTCACGGTATATGAACTATGAAGCTCAAATTACACACACCATCATTATAAAATCATCAAAAGCAAGAAATGTGACAGAGAAGTAGCATTAATTTCGAATGAATCACAGTATAAAGAATCAGCAATCATCAATATTTATCAAAAATGACTTACCCCTCCTGTGTATTGATTTCATTCTCCACTTCCACAGGCTCCACTCTTTCCTCAAATCTTACAATTTGGAGTTTCCCTAATCTGGCCTTTTCCTTATTATTCTTCTTTTGCCTTTTTTTATAAGCCTTTCTACTCTCACTTTGATATCTAGCCTTCTTATCCCTTGCCATACTGCAATACATAACAAGAACAAAAAATTAAAACCAAAAACCAAAACAGAGAAAAATTATACTTGTTTAAGAGTAACAATTAAGCCTTATACAAGAGAAGACAATGCAACGCAGCAAATGAATCTAATAAACCCCTTTTCAGCACAACAATAGGGTTTGACATCAGCTAGCCTCAAGTGAGAAATCCCCATAAACCACCAAAAACTTATGCTGGTTAAATGAAATATAAACATAAATATTCATTCCCCCAAAAAAACAATCATGGGTTGCAACATCATACTTGTGATGAGAAATGAAAAATACCCCCCAAAACTGGAACGGAATTATAAGAAGATTCATTCCTCTTAACTACTACAAAGGCTATCAGATCCAAGATCAATAAGGCAACAGGTCACTGTTATAGTTTCAGGCTTAACACTGTGCATGGTATCACTGCTATATGTAATCATCTCGCTTACGTGTAGTGTCACTTCATTTAAACGTCTCTTTAATTATTTAGTGCATTGTACAGTAGGTGTTGTATATGGCTGTAAGGCAGACATCTTTTCATGTCACACGTTTAAATAAAAAATATCACATGAGAAACTCCTACAAAGTGAACTCATCATAGTATGTTAGAACTTGCATCAGTGTATCGACACTTAAAGTTACGACCAATAAAAAATAGAAGGGAAAAGAATTAACCGAGCACTATAAGAATAAAGAGGAGCAAGGTTTTCTGTGATATTTCACAAGCTGGAGAACCCAACAACAATAGCTATACTTAAGGGACCGAATCTGAGATTTCTTCACCAAATATGTATTCAAGTTGAAAGCTAGTATGTGATTTATAAACTAAGATTAACATGCTCTCGTCTCCTCTGAATATGGCAATTTACCAAACCAAGATTCATTAAAACAGAATACTTATTGAGACAATTGGAGATTAATTAAGGCTTTTTGGTAGTTCAATGAGACAAGTCATCAAACAGTTAACCTACAAAAATTAATGAAAGTCAAAGCAACACTGAGACAATTTCCAAATCGAAGGGTATTTAATTAATATACCCATTTACCAAACAGGGATTCATTAAAACAGAATACTTACTGAGATTGATCAGGGGATTTTCTGAGCTTCCAACTTGAGTTCACAGAGATAAATTGTCAATTGAGCTTCCAACTTGGGGCTGTGATTTCCACGAAATCTAGATAGAAGGAGAAAAAAGATTGAGAATACAATAATGAGTTCATTCATCAAAATAACAATCTGATAATCTCTATAAATAACTGTATACGAGAATCTCCACAGACAATAGATATTTTTGTTAGGATACATATAAAAGGGGAAAAGAGAGGAGAAGATTCCAAACAAAGTAAGGGTTTGGCCCCTGAAATACAAGTAAATTCAAAATGTTCTGTAACATCTGATTGCTTTATGTGAGGTGAGAGTAGCTTAAAAAAGAAGTCCAGATATGAAGAAATTGAGAGTAGCTTAAGAGATATGAAACACACACAAAAAAGAAAAAAAAAAATGAAGAACCCTTGATTTCATTCAACAAATAACATCACAAAAGCCTAGTTGATGAATCTGCCTCAATACCCAGATTAGGAAAACGAATAATGAATTTTTCATATTTACAAAATGGAGAATACCTTAATTATCATGATGAGAAAACAATTGTCGAAACATGAAATTTCCTCCTCCTCTTTTTGTGCTGAAAATGGAAGAAGAGATAGTAAGCCAGTGAAGTGGAACACAAAAGAGTTAAGGGTTTTGTTGTTGTAGATAAGATCATTTCCAAAAACGGTATGAACAACAATTTCAGATCTAATTGGGATTTATTTCCAGAAATGGTTTAAACTCATTCTTTTTCAACTGAGATCCTTAAGTTTTTAATTTCACTTTCTCAGGTATGAACATGGTATGAACATGGTAAAGAAAAAGAATGAGTTTTGGTGATAAGCAGATAAAAGCCACTCCCCTTTCTCAGGTATGAACATGGTAATGTAGCCAGGCCCTTTATGCAACGCAGTCTTAATCAAGTCCAGCTTTTCATAAGGCCAAACTACAAATTCATTGAGCACAGCACCAGGAGTTTATCCAGGGAAAACTGCCTGATCAACAGCTATATGGCCCTGCAAATGTGAAACTTGGCCAATTAATATATGTAAAGGAAAATACAAGCCATAAGGTTACTGAGTAATATAGGGGAACTTTCAGTAGTTGTTCAGTGGTGCTCAGTCTATTTAACTTGATAACAAATTACTAATTAGGGTCCATAAACAAGAAAGAAACCTAGACTGCAATTAGAAAAGCAAAACCATATTTATTTGCAAATCGAAAAAGAAAGAGAAGTTAGACCACTTGATAAATGGAGGTCATCATTCAAAAATTTGCCATGAATTGGCTCCGACATGATAATGTTTTTACTTTTTAAGCGGATCAACATATCAAAGTCAGTCCATGGATGATAACCGTCTGACTACCAATAGTTAAGGTATAGTATAAGAAAATGATGATGGGAACTACAAAACACAACAACTCGTTTCTGTTAGATGTGCCCACTCATAAACTCATGATACAAGACTTTATTGGATTGTCATCTTTCTCTGTAGTTGTTGTTTGCCTGTGCCATTAACTATTGTTCTAAGTCTACATAATTAAATGAAGAACTAAAATTCTAGCAAAGCTGGAAATGAATACTAATAGAAAATCCATTAACAAAGTACTTACCAAGCAATAAGAATTCCCAGCGACCAATCCATTGAGTATCCTTCTGCAGTTCACGTGTATCAATTTGTAGTCAGTGTTTGCTCATAATCAAAGAGACATGCACCAAAAATAACTCTAAAAATCTTAGTGATTCTGGAAAAGTTAAGATAGAGAAAGATAGAAGCGAATGTGGTGTTATCACCGGCAAGAAGTTGTACTCGCCTGGTGATAATAAAGGTAACGACCCATCTCTTTTATGTGCTCTAGATGGATAAAAATTCCTATCAGTGCTCCTATAGTACGAAGATTAATAACATGTTCCTGTAAATCACCAAAACAACATCAGAATGATGTTCAAGAACATAAATTAAAAACAAAAAATCACAAAACTGATCTTACATTTCAGAGATTTTTGCTGAGAAAATCCTCCATAGTGTATCGACTTGCAGTGGGTGCACGGCGATGGGGGCAAAGCAATGGGTGTGAGCAATGGATGCATGGTAAAGACTGTGAGGTAAGGATGGGTGTCATGGATGTATGGTAATGACTAGTTCAACACCGACCGTACACCGTCCCTCCACACACCAGTTCACGGGTATGTGGCAGTGGGCGTGCGGCAGTAGGCGTGTGGCAGTGGGCATGCAGCAGTGGGTGTGAAGCAATGGGTTTTAGGCAATGAGTGGGCGACTGTGAGGTGATGATGGGTGGCAATGGATATGTTGCAGTGGATGTGAGGAAATGGCTGTGGCAATAGTCGTGATCCACTGGCTCTAGCCCCTTCAATTGAAATCAACAAGGAAAAAATAAGTAAACATTTGTTGGATGAAAAGGTTCCACTAGAAGTAAACATACCAGTACAAGAAAATATAGCTAAAAAGGTTATTTCCATTGACACGTACCCTAAAGAAGAGTTGATCAAAATGTGAAGCATACTCCATCATCAGCTTTCTCAAATTCAAATCACCTGATGAACCTAGTAACTATCAGCTGTTAATAAAAAATCCTCTTTACTCAGAAAATGATTTGTGGGATAGTAATATAGCTGAAATCAAATGTAAACTGGATTATGAAATTACCTTGACAAGAAACTTAAGTTAAATAAAACCAAAGATTAGCTAGTACCCAAGAATCCAAAATAAAACCAAAGATCAATACTGAACTTGGTATACTACTAAACATTTGATGAAATCATGTGAGTAAACGAAATTAAGAAATTTAGTCACCGAATGAATCCTCAAAAGACGAACAAGGGAGGACTGAGCTGAAACGAACCTTTTTTTTGTTGCTAAGCATTGTTGTAGTGCAATTTCTTATTCTTCACAGACATGGTCTTGCAATCTCCTTGTTCGGGAAAGATGACTTCGTAGAAATACATCATCATCAACTTGAAGAAGAATATATCATCATCCTGCAGCAGATTAGAATCAGAAGCCAAAACATCTATCAACTCAGCAGAAGACATCAATCAACAACATGAAAAACTTAAAAGATCTGATAATTGTACTTGGCTACATTTTTATCTGTTCAGCAAATGAAGACCATCATTATGTGGAGCACAAAAATTCATTCAAATGAAGATTCATGTAATGCCATATGCCAAATCTTGCTGGGCACAGGGGTTGTTTAAACTTACATTATTTCCAAGTAAGAGAATCAACAAGCTTGGGTGACAAGGTCCCGGCAATATTCATATTCTGCAATTCCCTGTTAAAACAAGAAATAAAACAAAAACCAATTGAGACGTATATTCATATTGCAATTAATATTAGCTAGAGCAATCACTATAGAAAGCAAGTAATGAAAGTAAAATCCTACTGAAACTGGAAATGAAAATATTTAAAGAGATCCATTACTAATGTACTTACCAAGCAACCAAACACTTACTTTTATCACCAGTAATACAAACAGCTTCTCTGAAAGAACTCTAAATCAATAGTTTCTAAGGCATCCAAATGAACTCTTGATATCATTCTGCACTGCAGTTCACATTTGTTGATCTTGTAGTCAGTGTTTGAATGCACACCATCCCACCACACACCGTCCCACCACACACCATCCCTCCACACTCCGTCCCACCACACACCGTCCCACCACACTCCGTCCCACCACACACCGTCCCACCACACTCCGTCCCACCACACACCGTTTAACGGGTATGAGGCAGTGGGCGTGTGGCAGTGGGTGTGAGGCAGTGGGCGTGTGGCAGTGGGTGTGAGGCAGTGGGCATGTGGCAGTGGGTGTGCGGCAGTGGGCATGTGGCAGTGGATGTACAGCAGTAGGTGTGTGGCAATGGATTTCTGGCAATGAGTGGGTGCAATGGATTTTTGGCAATGAGTGGGTGCAATGGATTTTTGGCAATGAGTGGGTGCAATGGAAGTTTGGTAATAACTGTGAGGTGAGGATTGGTGGCAATAGTCATTGTTGATTTCCTTGTTGTTTGTCCTACACCAACCAAAACAATTGAAACCAAAGATTAGTACATAAGATTCTGAAATAAAAGCAGCAAAATAAAGTATGCAAAATCTTGATTTCAAGGTAAGAAATAGGCTTTCCACTTAAAATTGGAACCCAAGAGGCACAAATTTTTGCAAGGATTCCAAATTTAACTAAAAAACCATGTTTACAAGTTTATTTTTATTCATTCATGAGCAAGCATTTAATAGCATAAGGTACTATTTCGCACATTAAACATACATGATACATATTTCTTTGTGGTTTCATGAAAAGCAATAACAGTATAAATCAGATCGCATGAAACATCGCAAAAAATAACTAAATTATCTACAGATCATCGCAAAAAATAAGTAAACATTTGTTGGATGAAAAGGTTCCACTAGAAGTAAACATACCAGTACAAGAAAATATAGCTAAAAAGGTTATTTCAATCGACACGTACCCTAAAGAAGAGTTGATCAAAATGTGAAGTATACTCCATCATCAGCTTTCTCAAATTCAAATCACCTGATGAACCTAGTAACTATCAGCTGTTAATAAAAAATCCTCTTTACTCAGAAAATGATTTGTGGGATAGTAATATAGCTGAAATCAAATGTTAACTGGATTATGAAATTACCTTGACAAGAAACTTGAGTTAAATATTACACCATAAGATTAGGAGAAGATGTGCGCAGATATCCCTGTTGTTTACCCTACAACAAAAAATATTGAAGTACCCCATCAAAATAAAATCAGCAAAATAAAGTAAGAAAAATCCTGATTTCGAGGTAAGAAATAGGTTTTCCGCTAAATTTAGCACCCTGAGAGGCACAAATATTTATAAGGATTACAAAACTAAATCTTTATAACCATGTTTATTGTAATTCATTCAGCTATTTAATTTACTATACATACATATTTCTTAACTAAGATGGTGATCACATTTGTCTCCGATTGCCATGGGTTTTAAAAGCACAGTAATAGACTAGTATATATATTGATACATAAACAAGAGCACATGAAACTTGACATAAAATTAAGTAACTAATACGAAACTTGGTACACCCAACCTTTGACGGGCATTTGAGTTTTTATAAATGAATTTAAGAAACTTTGTCACCAAATGAATCCACAAAATTATGCTTCAAAAAAAATAGAAAATAATATATATCAAAAGATGAACAAGGGAGGATTTAGCTGAAACTAACCTTATTCCTTGCTGCTAAGAAGTGTTGTTGTCACAGAGTTGTGGAAAAGATGGCAGTAGGTAGAATATATCATCAACTTGAAGAGGATGAAGAATATATCATCATCATCCTGCAGCATAGAGCAGCAACCAGAACATCTATTAGAAACATTTTTGCTTGTTTTATTGATAAATATCTTTGAACTCAGTAGAAGACATATCATCAACTTGAAATGTTGCCAATGGAAATTACTTACAGCAGCTCCAAAGATTTGATGTTGCCAGTAAGTTTGTTCCACATGAAATGCATGCTATAACGAAACAAAAATAGAATAAAATGAATCAGCAACAAAAGAATCATGTAATGACATATGCCAAAACTTGCTGGGTACAGGGGCCGGCTGTTTAAACTTACATTATTTCCAAGTAAGAAAATCGGTGACAGGGTCCCACCAATATTCATACTCTGCAATTGCCTGTTTAAACAAGAAAATAAAACAAAAACCAATTGAGACGTATATTCATATTGCAATTAGTCTTAGCTAGATATACTAGTGCAATCACTATAGAAAGTAAGTAATGAGAGTAAAGGTTGCAGATCAAACTGTTTGCTGGAAACAAGAGTTCAAAAAGAGACAAAATCCTACCTAAACTGAAAATGAATATATTTAGAGAGATCCATTACTGATGTACTTACCAAGCAACAAAATTCCAAGCAACCAATCATTTAATTCTATCACCAGTAATACAAACAGATTCTCTGAGAGATCTCTAGATCAATAGTTTCCAAGGCATCCACATGAAAGCCTGATATTTAGAACCCAATCCCCATTACCATTCTGCAGTTCACATGTGTTGATTTTGTAGTCAGTGTTTGCATGCACACCGTCCCACCACACACCGTCCCACCACACAGGTATGTGGCAGTGGGTGTGCAGCAGTGGGTGTGCGGCAGTGGGCATGTGGCAGTGGGTGTGCTGCAGTGGGTGTGAAGCAATGGGTTTGCGGTTGTGGGAGTGAAGCAATGGTGTCTGCGGCGATGAGTTTTTGGCAATGACTGGGCAGAATGGATGTATGGTGGTAATGAATATGAGGTAAGGATGGGTGGCAATGGATTGAGAAGATGGCTGCATGGCAGTGGTCATGATCCACTGGTCCCTTCGACTGAAATCAATAATCATTATAAGTTTGTTGAATGAAATACTACAATAGAAGTAAACATACACCAGTACATGAAAAATATAGCTAATAAAGGTTGTTTCAATTGACACATACCCTAAAGAAGAATTGATCAAAATGTGAAGCATACTCCAGCATCAGCTTTCTCAAATCCAAACCACATGATGACCCCTAGTGACCATTAGTAGTGGTTAATAAAAACCAAAAAAATGATTTGTGGTGGGATATTAATATGTAAAGTTGAAATGTAAACTATGGATTATGAAATTACCTTGACAGGACATTTAAGTTAACTATCACGTCATCAGATTTAAGAGAAGATGTATCGATTTCCTAGTATTTACCCTACACCAACAAAACCGATTGAAACCAAAGATTAGCTAGTACCCAAGAATCCAAAATAAAACCAAAGATCAATAGTGAACTTGGTATACTACTAAACATTTGATGAAATCATGTGAGTAAACGAAATTAAGAAATTTAGTCACCGAATGAATCCTCAAAAGACGAACAAAGGAGGACTGAGCTGAAACAAACCTTTTTTCTTGCTGCTAAGCATTGTTGTAGTGCAATTTCTTATTCTTCACAGACATGGTCTTGCAATCTCCTTGTTCGGGAAAGATGACTTCGTAGAAATACATCATCATCAACTTTAAGAAGAATATATCATCATCCTGCAGCAGATTAGAATCAGAAGCCAAAACATCTATCAACTCAGCAGAAGACATCAATCAACAACATGAAAAACTTAAAAGATCTGATAATTGTACTTGGCTACATTTTTATCTGTTCAGCAAATGAAGACCATCATTATGTGGAGCACAAAAATTCATTCAAATGAAGATTCATGTAATGCCATATGCCAAATCTTGCTGGGCACAGGGGTTGTTTAAACTTACATTATTTCCAAGTAAGAGAATCAACAAGCTTGGGTGACAAGGTCCCGGCAATATTCATATTCTGCAATTCCCTGTTAAAACAAGAAATAAAACAAAAACCAATTGAGACGTATATTCATATTGCAATTAATATTAGCTAGAGCAATCACTATAGAAAGCAAGTAATGAAAGTAAAATCCTACTGAAACTGGAAATGAAAATATTTAAAGAGATCCATTACTAATGTACTTACCAAGCAACCAAACACTTACTTTTATCACCAGTAATACAAACAGCTTCTCTGAAAGAACTCTAAATCAATAGTTTCTAAGGCATCCAAATGAACTCTTGATATCATTCTGCACTGCAGTTCACATTTGTTGATCTTGTAGTCAGTGTTTGAATGCACACCATCCCACCACACACCGTCCCACCACACACCGTCCCACCACACACCATCCCTCCACACTCCGTCCCACCACACACCGTCCCACCACACTCCGTCCCACCACACACCGTCCCACCACACACCATCCCACCACACACCGTTTCACGGGTATGTGGCAGTGGGCATGTGGCAGTGGGTGTGCGGCAGTAGGCATGTGGCAGTGGGTGTGCGGCAGTGGGCATGTGGCAGTGGGTGTGCGGCAGTGGGCATGTGGCAGTGGATGTACAGCAGTGGGTGTGTGGCAATGGATTTTTGGCAATGAGTGGGTGCAATGGATTTTTGGCAATGAGTGGGTGCAATGGAAGTCTGGTAATAACTGTGAGGTGAGGATTGGTGGCAATAGTCATTGTTGATTTCCTTGTTGTTTGTCCTACACCAACCAAAACAATTGAAACCAAAGATTAGTACATAAGAATCTGAAATAAAAGCAGCAAAATAAAGTATGCAAAATCTTGATTTCAAGGTAAGAAATAGGCTTTCCACTTAAAATTGGAACCCAAGAGGCACATATTTTTGTAAGGATTCCAAATTTAACTAAAAAACCATGTTTATAAGTTTATTTTTATTCATTCATGAGCAAGCATTTAATAGCATAAGGTACTATTTGGCATATTAAACATACATGATACATATTTCTTTGTGGTTTCATGAAAAGCAATAACAGTATAAATCAGATCGCATGAAACATCGCAAAAAATAACTAAATTATCTACAGATTATCCAATCAACCACAGATCAAATACTGAATGGGCATGTGAATGTTTATAAATCAACCACAGAAAATTCGAACAAGAGCTGAAATTAACCTTATTATTCCTTGCTGCTAACAATTCTTAGTTTTCTTCTTCTTCAGTGAATCTCCTTGTTCCAGAAAAGATGAGTTAGTAGAAGAAATACGAATCAGCAAGATAACGATTCAGTGAGAGAGACAACAACATGGATCTGTTGGATCTGTTTCTGTTTGATTGTATGACTCAGAGAATGATAAATCCATAGATGCAGAAGAAAATCTTCAGGATAAGAAATTTGGGGATACTTTTTGTTGAAAATACTAGAGCTAGAAAGAGAGAGAGAGAGAGAGATGCATGGAATAATGAGATCTAGAATTAGTAAAAGAGATGGTTTTGAGCGGGAGTTTGTGGAAACCAAGACATTTTCAAATTTCGAATTTTCACAGAGAGAGAAATCAACTTTTTGACAGGCTGTTTCTAGGGAGTAGGAATTAAGACATATTACTGATATACCCTCAAGTTTTTGTTTGCCAGATTTGACTCGTAGTTGAGTTGTGCTGGTCCCAGCCGGACACATTAGATTGAGCGGGCCTAAACTTGTAAACCAACCAAATTACTGGCCCGCAAATTACTCTTACTCTTTATTGATTCATTTTTGTGTTTGACGAGACAACAGAGGATGGTGTGTAGCGGATTACACAGCACAAAATGCACCTGCTGGCTGCTGCAAGTGAATCAATATTAAGCCTGGCTGAGACACCATCAAGACATCATGAGAGCACCGGCAATTGATATTCTTGGTAGTACCAGCCGGTTGCTTGGTGTGACCCTTAGCAGCACCAACCTTATCTAGCTAGTTTCAACCCAACTGCAACCAGGCTTCTTTATCAGCTCTTTATTTCTTATCAACTTTCTTATCCGCAAAGCATCATTAACCCTTCCTGCTAAACTGTAAATGTTGCAAAGCACAACATAATTTCCAATATTGTCAGGTTCGAGCTCAAACAGATTTTCAGCTGCAATCTCTGCAATTTCAACATTTTTATGGATCTTGCACGCTCCGAGTAAGGCTCCCCAGACACCTCCATGAGGCTTGACTGGCATATTTTCCACAAGCTCGAAAGCTTCTTCTAAGCAACCAGATCTCCCTAGCATATCAACGATGCACGTGTAGTGATCCGCAGATGGTATCACTCCAAAATCTTTTTGCATTCTTTCGAATATCTCCTTGCCTTGTTTAACCATCCCAGCGTGGCTACACGCAGTAAGGACACCGATAAATGTTACTTCATTTGGCTTAATTTCTGTCTCCAACATGTCATAAAACAGATTCACCGCTGATTCAGCACGCCCATGCATTGCAAAGCCAGTAATCATCGCAGTATAAGAAAAGACATTCCTTTCTCTCATTCCCTGAAAAATTCTATAAGCCTCTTCAACACTCCCACATTTAGAGTACATATCAATCAAAGCAGACCCGACGACAACATTTTTAGCCGAATCGAAACCTTCTCTATCAGCTATAGTTCTAATCCAATTCGCATTTTCCATAGAACCCAATTGAGCACAAGCAGAAATTGCACCAACCAGAGTAACCTCATCAATCTTCACAACACTATCCTTCATCATACTCTCAAACAATTCCAACGCCTCTTTCGGCTTCCCATTTTGGACATATCCTGTCAACATAGCAGTACACACCACCGCATCCTTATTCCCTAACCCATAAAACAAATCAGCTGCTGATTCCATATCTCCATTCTTTGTATACGCAACAATCATAGACGTCCATGAGATCACATCTCTTTCAGGCATTTCATCAAACAGTCTCCTCCCACATTCAATCAACCCGCAATTGACATACATATCAATCAATGTATTACAAACATGTAAATCAGATTCAAACCCACCAATACAAATAACATGAGCATGAAGCTGACGACCAAATGCAGCAGCATCGACAACAACATCTCCTGTTCCACATGCCTTGACTAGAGCTGAAAATGTAAACGAAGTTGGATGAATACCCTCCCGTCGCATTCGCTTATACATAAGAAACGATTCACTTGTTAATCGTTGAAGAGAGTAGCCTCTGATGATTGCAGTCCACACAAAAGAAGTAGGATTGCGAACTTGATCAAAAATCAAACGAGGGTAAGAATCCATTGGGATTTCTAGTTTTGTAAGGGTTCTGATGAGTTTAGTAAGAACGAGCGAGCTGTGTTCAAGACCTTTACGGAGAAGGTGAGCGTGAACTTGTTTGATTTGCTGAATCCCATTACAATTATTAAGAGTGGTGCTGATTTGAGATTCTAAGGCACGTTTTTGTTGAAACAATTGAGAGAATGGGATTGAGCAGAATTTTCTAGTACTACTTGAATGGAAATGGCGGTAAGACGTTAGAACCATAGCTTTCTGGACAGGTGATACCCTGAGATTCTAAATGGGACACTACTTAAAACTTAGACATATGTGCACAGCGCGACCTTAAACCCACCACTGGGACTCAAAATGCGCCCCCAACCCGCCTGCCCTATGATTTTTTTTTTTTTTTTTTTACTACGACAGGAGAAATTTTATTAAAAAATTAGGCATTTAGAGCCAAGTAGTTTTCATCTTCAGAAATTACTGAGCTTAGCCAGGAGGGCATTATAGCCTGCCATTCTTGTGCTCTAGAAAAAGATAAAGATTTTTTAGCTATAGTGTCTGCGACATTGTTTCCCTCACGATAAATAAAAGAACACTTCCAACTGCTAAATTTATTTAAAAGAAAGATTGAATCTATAATTATGCCTGCATTGTAATTCCCTTGTCTTCTGCCCATTTAATCGCCTCAAAAGCCGCCAATGCTTCTGCCTGTTCAGGATCTAAGGCCCCTTTGCAATGTCCCCTAGCTCCATTGCTTCTACCTGCAAAATCACGACTGATTAGGCCTATGCCAGCAATTTTTGTGTATTTGCAGAATGCTGCATCAAAATTGACTTTGGTATCATCATGTTCCGGTCTTTTCCAGTGTTTTGAAACTGATGAAATTGTATTTTCTCTTCTGTTCGGTGGAGAAGTACCCTGAATTCTTAACCAATCAGTCATATGATTGTTTATGTTCATAATAATCTCTTCAATATTCACCTGCAAACTGTCAAACACAACATTGCACCTAGTTTTCCATATTTGCCACATTGTAAAACACACAGTATTAAACTGAGAAGTATTAGTTGGCCTGTTTTTGAAATTCTTATCAAACCAAAGTTTAAACCAAGAGTGAAGATCTTTACCTTGCAGCAGCTGCACACAGTTTGCATCAATGTTGCTAAGGACAGATATAACAATACTACATTCCAAAAACAGGTGCTGGGATGACTCATTATGATTCTTACAAAGAGGACAAATAAACTGCTTATGCTTAGTGAATCTGGCTAGTCTATCCCTAGTAGGCAAGCACTTATGGAGGAATTTCCATAAAAATGTTGGAGCTTTATAGGGAGTTTAGTTTTCCAAAGAGCTTTCCAATCTATATCATCACTATTGGGAGGCCTAGATTGTATGTCATCCAAAATAGCCCTATAGGCTGTCTTAACAGAGAAAAAGCCATTAATTGCTGGCTTCCACCTAATAACATCTTTACCAGAGATAGGGATTCTAATGTCTTGAATAGCCTTGATTGTGTCCCTATCAAACAA
Source organism: Papaver armeniacum (assembly GCA_023531295.1). Classification (NCBI taxonomy): domain Eukaryota; kingdom Viridiplantae; phylum Streptophyta; class Magnoliopsida; order Ranunculales; family Papaveraceae; genus Papaver; species Papaver armeniacum. The sequence goes on from JAJJWW010019438.1 coordinate 232,468, forward strand.
AGCTTCAAGAATGTCAGTTTTCCAGGTACGAGTACTATCATCTATCAAGTCAGAGACTTTATTGATATTAGTAGACATAAAGTTGGATTTAGGAGGACCAGACATAGAAGGAATCCAATTATCTCTGTAAATATAGATGTTTTTCCCATCACCTAGTTGCCAGCAATAAAACTTTCTTATTATTTCTAAGCCATCACATATCCCTTTCCATATCCAAGAGCCATGCCTAGACAAAGCACAGTTAATAGGGTTATAACCATTGAAGTATTTATGTCTTAGCAGAACTGCCCAAGGAGCGTCAGGATCCTCTAGCATCCTCCAAGCAAGCTTAGCTAAAAGGGCTTTGTTTAAAATAGCAGATTGTCTTATATTTAAACCTCCCAGGTCTTTAGGGTAAGCTACATGGGTCCATTTTTTGGCATAAGTGCCCTTTTCACCACTCTTTTTATTCCACCAGAAATTTCTCTGAATTGCATCCATTTTATCAGTGATTTTTCTAGGCATATTGTAAAATTTCGATTAATTTTTTATTTGGTCCAAAGAAAATTATTTTGCCCAAGTCACTACTAAACTTGTGTGTGAAAATTTAGCTCGTGCAAGCCTAATTGAGACTATGTTTTTTTTAAAGAAGCTATCAATTTATCGGGTAAATTGGGGCATATACCACTTAATTGGGGCATATAGCTAGATGACAAAAAAAAGGTCATTAGAAATCACCTATACACCACCCCTTATCAAAATAATTACCTAACTTCCTATTTTACCCCTAATTAATTAGTACTAATTAATCGTATTAGGGTTAATTTTGTTTGGGATGTGAGATTAACTAAAGTTAGAGATTCCATCAAAAAAATCAAACAACTTAAAAAAAAAAATCGTGAATAGTACCCAGAATCGGTTTACGCTCATGCATTCATAAACCGATTCTGGGTTGGTGTTTCAGAATTATCAGAGGACTTCCAAAATCGGATGACTTTGGCGTATGTAAAATCCGATTAGGATAATCGGGGTTTTATGTGACATATATAAACCGATTATTTACTTTCATAAGAAATCTTTTTTCATTCATTTTCATTATTGTAGGATGCATTTAGCACATGCATCAAGCCTTTAAACTCCTAGGCGACCCTAGTGGACGAGTTATAGTCTCGTGAGGGTTTACATAGAGGTATACCCACAAAACCTATACAAAAACTTCTAAAGCCATCAATCTTCCTCCGACGAAGACGATACAACATCCAAATAGTCTGGGTTATCCTCCGGGATTCTTTCAGCCAAGAAGTGATAGCTTGCATCGAATGCGAATGCTTCCCCCTTTTCCTCCAAGTAGCGCGCTTTCACGACTTCGTGCTACAAAAACACAAAAACAAACTTACATTTGTTAGTGATGTTTCATTGGAATATAAAACAACATGGGTTACCTAAAATAAACCACAAAATTACTTACAAATTGTGCAATGGACAAGGTGAAGGGGCGAGTGTTAAAAATCCGAGGTCGGAGAGCTAAAAAAGCAAGTATCGCATTTTCGATTACTAGGTGTCTAGCGTGCACTTGTTGAACACTTCTTGCGTTAGGATTCCCAAACTCTTGGCTAAATTTGTTGTGTACCCTAGCCCAAAAGGTTGTGGAATCCACCCTTTCGGAGGATTGACGTCGACGTCTAAGTCGTTTTTCCGCATACCAAGCTTTGGTGATTGCCAAATCTTCCGCGGAGTCGAATGATGCCATTTCTTGTATGTATATGTATGAAATGAGTAGTTGTGGAGTATATGGAGTTAGGGGGAATAAAATGATCAATTTTGGGGAAAATGGGGTCCAAGGGTGAGGTCTTTATATATAGAGAAAGTCCCAAACGACTATTTTTTTGAAAAACATGAAATAATTTGAAATAATAGGTCTTTTAGAAGGATTGTAAAACCCGATTGTATTTACATGGCACAAGGAATCGATCTTTCTTGCGACCAATGTAAACCGATTAAAGACAGTTTAAATTTTAAATTTTCACCGACACAAATCGGTTTATATATTTCCATATGTGATCCGATTCTAGCTTGGCTTAAAAACATCCAAGAAGAATGGTTTGCACAATCGGTTTATGAGGCCATATCGAGTAAACCGATTATTGGCATGTCAGGCTAGAAAAATTTTAAACATTAAGTGCATTAAGTTCAACACAAGATCATCCAAAATAAAAAAATCAACCACACAAATATCATCCAAAATACAAACATCAACCACCCAAAAAGACTTCAAACAACCACAAGTCTTATAAACTTTAAGTTTTAGTATTTAAAAGTTAAACTAGAAAATTTAAGGATCACCAGGAGCATTTGCAGCAGCACCAGCATCAGGAGCAGCTACAGCACCACCAGGAGCAGCTGCAGCACCACCAACACCAGCATCATCAAGAGCATCATCCATGGCCATAAATTCAACCATTTCTTCAAACATACCTTCCAATTCTTGGTGGGCATTCCTACCAGCTGAAATAATGTTTCTCCTCATCCTGGCGAACGTTATGACCTCAACAAGATCTTCAAGTGAAAGCATATCAATCAATGCAAGGGCTTGTTCAAGACGGGTCTCAGCTACGAAAGCAAACTTATATAGGCTTCTCACTGGAACTCTTTGTGGTTTCCTCATAATATCCTCCAAGGTTAACTCTCGATTGTAAAATGGTAGGTGTCCGAAGTCCATTCTACACAAAAGATAAACAAAAATCAAGTAAGAAATCGGTACATATACAAACATAAGTAATCCGATTCTGGGGAGACAACAAAAATCGGGTTATGTGGTACATGTATAAAACCCGATTGCGGAGAGAAAGATGAAAAGACTATATTAATCGGATTATACATATTACATATATAAACCGATTCTTGTGATGAATTTTCATATTTCATTTTCTACCTCAGAATCGGGTTATGTTAATCATCATGTAAATCGATTATTGTGCATGCTCTTCATGGTCGAGAACAAAACCCTTATTCGATAGGTCAATATAAAAACCGATTCTGGGTGTAATCCGAGTTTTGATTTGTCAAAAACGAAGATTTAAACATGTAAATCAATAAGATAAGAAGAATCATAGAATGGGTTGATGGAGATTTACCTTCATCTTGGTTGGATCGAAGATCGTCCGAGAAGAAGATGATTTTTTTTTTTTTGATTAGGGTTTTGAGAATTTGGAAAGTTTATGATGGAAATAGAATTTTTTTTAGTTTAGGTTTTTTAGTTTTTGGATTTACTGAAAATTGAAAGATTATCAAGAATACAAAACAAAGCTAGGCTAAGTTTGCCTGTCTGAGTGGTGGTCAGGATTTGTCCGTGGGAAAGATAAATCAAGGGTTGTGGTTCTCCTGACCACCCCTACAACTCGCACACGTGGCATTAATTCCAATATTATGAATGAAAAATGAATACTCAAGTCAAGATATGGAATTTCAAAAATTATAACGGGGAGGTTCGAACTCATGACCTATTGTGACATAAGAGTGGCCTCTAACCAGTGTTCCACCTTGGTTGGAATTGATAGAAAAGATAAATCAACAGTGGTGGTTTGTTCAACTTAAATACCATAATTGGTTTATTAATTAGTGTTTCACTAATTGCACATAATAAATAATCTATTCATTATAAAGTGTTTTATTAATTAGTGTTTCACTAATTGCTCATAATAAATGACTAATCATTTTTTAATTATAAATATTTTCTTAATTAATTATAATATTTATTTCTATTAATAAGTTATTTTGATAAATAGAATCAATAGACATTTTCTGCGACAATGAGTAGTAGAAGAGGTGGAGGCCGAAAGATTAGTGGTGGTTAAGGGCGGAGCCAAGCAAAATTATATTTATTTTTGTTCTTTTATCGTAAAATGGGATACAAAGTCCATTTTTCACCTGTATCCAACTTGCCAAGAATTTTTTCTCCCTCTCTCCTCAAAATCATGGCTCCGCCCCTGGTTTGTGGTGGAAGAAGTAGTGATGGTGAATGCTGGTGAGTAGTGATACACAATATTAATTTTATGTTGTCGTTACAACATTGATAACATCGTAGTGTGGAAAATGTGGTTGGTTGTTTTTAACACTTTTGATAAAGGAAGGTACCATATATTTCAGGGATGATATCATACAGGACAATATTTTCATGATCGTAGTTGGATCACCCAAATAGTACCCCTGTTATCTTTGGTACCATATCGTATAAATCATGATTTTTTAATGTTAAAATAAAATTGATTGCAATACAAAAAAAAAAAAAACATATATACACGGAAAAAAAAATTAATGAAACTAATCAATTGACGAAATTTTGTTCAATCTAAACCTCATACATGGCATTTGTGATTGAAAAAGAAACATGTGAGGAGGCCTATTTTTTTTAAAAAAAAGAAACATGTAAACTTTGGTGGACTAAACCATAAATATATATGGACAAAGTACTATTTATAAAATAAACTAAGAAATTTATGTAGTTATTAAAAATTGAAGGGGTTAGAGCCAGGTTAGTCGACCCTTGGCTCCGCCACTAGGTGGTGGTGGATAAAAAAAGTGGATTCATATGGTTTTATGGTGGTGGCGGGTATTGGTGAAAAAAAAACATATTATGCTAATTTCGTAACGCCACAAAATGTGTAACATTATATTATAAAGTATAAAACGTGGTTGATCATTCTAATATTAAAATAAACTCGATAAAACACATGTCCATTTTAAAAAATTGGTTCAATCAACTGCCATGTTATGTAATAACTAAACGAACGACACGAATCAAGATCAGAACATATGAAATTATTTATTATCGATTTGTTTATGTAAAGAGTGGTCAGGATTTGTCCTTGGCAAAGATAAATGATTAATTAAATTTCTATTATAAATGTCCCTTTAATAATCTAACATAAATACATAATTTTACTAAAAACTATATTAATTCTAATGGTGGTAGTGGAAGTAGGGTTAGTATAAGCGGTGGCGGGTGTTTGTGAATGGTGGAGGCGGTAACATTACTATTGGTGGAAGAAATAGTGGCGGTGGATGGTTTTTATGGTAGTGCGGGTGTTGGTAATAGTAGTGTATATGCTTTTTAGTGAGTTTTATTGTATTGTGAAAGATGTAATTGGTTGTTTTTAGCACGATTGATAAGGACAAAAACCAAATATTTCGAGGATGATACCGGAACGTATAAGACAATATGATCATGACTGTTCGATCACCCGTATTATATAAAGGCAATTGGTGTGCCCGCGTAAGAGAACATTATCGCTCTCTCAAGTACTATTACATTCTTTTTCCTGAAAGACCATCAATGTCGAGTTGTTTCGCGACAACTACCTACAAAGACAACAACTTTCACTCAATTCCCGATATAAAATCTTATTGACCGGGAAAATGTATTTGCATTCTAAAATATTTGTTTGAAAATTAAGTTTGTTCATAAAAATCATCATAAAAAATTCTAAATCATAAATCTAAATTTCGCCTCCGATGTTTATAGAATATTTTTTATATTTTGCATTCTCAAATCATGCGACCTCTTGATGACAAATCAACAATATCAAATTCCGGATCAATATGTATAGGTTTCTTTCACTGGGTTAGAAGGTAGAGTAGACACATATGGGTAGATCACACGCAGAACATGACTGAGAATACTTCAATAATTTGGTCAAGAGATAAGGTCAAAAATTTAAGATTAACTTTTTATGGGACTAATTAGATCGGCTTCGATAGGAGCTGACTAAAATATGGATTAATAATAATTTTCATGTAAGACAATTGCAGAATATATTTTGGCTAACTCTGACTATGAATGAAAGAGGTATAACTATTTCGATTATGAAATCACATAAAGTTCACAGTAGAAGATGACATCAAGTTTAAAGTTAGTAACAAACATAATATGGATAACTAAATGTTAAAAAAAAAACAATATATATAAACTTAGAAAGCCGTGGGACTTGAAGAGGCCAATTTTGAAAACTACAGTCTTAGAAAGCAACAATCCACAATACCATAATTTTTTTTTATAAATATTCAACATATAATATGTCAACTTTTGGTAAAGGATCTATTGACAATCTATTAATTTGAAATAGGATCATGGAGTACAATATGTGTTCAAGGTTCTTTATGAGGTAATGTGTCGCCAGATTGTATTCCAAGTGAAGGTAGGAACATACGGAAGTGACAAAATGTCCAAGACTTTTGAAGTTACCAAAGCCTTCGTTAAAACGAATTGTTGGGCACAATACTTTGTTGAAGATTTAATGGCAGAGGTTCGCATATATACAATCCCTTCGAAAAGGTAATGGGTATACATTTTAAACATTGTCATCTAATGGGCGTTGAAAAATTACAAGAAAATCATGTCACATTGGATAGTTTGTATCATTCGTTCGATGCAAAAAAAAATACTATTCTCTGCATATTTGGAGGATCGACAACATGACCATGATAGATGAGTCAGATGAAGCGAAATACGAGCATGTGGAGACTTTTATGGACGATATTGATTAGTTGATTTCACTGAGATGAGAGCTGCTGACGACATATTTCCAAAAAATATTTAAACTTCCATGTTCATGTAGAGCATTATCTCATTATAAGCAATGAACCTAAATAAAAAAGTGTCTGGAAGTTAAGATTATATTTCTTTCGTTTGAGAAAATCTCCGGTGGTAAAATATTAAAGGAAAAAACAAAGTAAAAAAGAGAGGAAAATCCCAAATATTTTTATGACAAACACATATTAAATCATAAGGAGTTAATAAGTATTCGAGACACAAATTATACGATATATTAAAAATGAACCAACATCATGGCCCGTGCCGTTACGGCACGGGTTAAGGGCTAGTAATTTATATGAGAGAGTTTTAGGAATTAATGTGGAGGTAAATTAGTATTTGATAGAAGTTTGGGTGCCTATAGTAATTTGGTGGTGTGGGAATGAAATTTTGATAGGCCCCAATTAATAGTGGTATAGGCCCCAATTTAGCCAGGTTAATTTATCGGAGTTTCACCGTACATGTCATATGACCGAAGATTTATTCTTTGATCTAGAATCTATGGTAATTAGTGACTCAAAATCTATTTCTTGACTTGAAAAATAGATGAATGATCTTAAAATGCATCCCATGACCCCAAATCTATACTGTGACTCAAAATTTACAATTATAGCAAGAATTTGCACTAATAACTAAAAAATTAATGTTCATGCATGAACTTGGAAGGAAGAGGCTGCTGTTATGGAGCAGTTGATACTTGGTGTCGCATGTCTTTGCATTTTATCTTGCATAGTTAGTTGTATATATTTAAATTGTGTTTGGGTGTCAAATGGATGTATTTTATTCCCCAAAGTTAAGTTAGCAACTAGTGATTGCCCCCGAACGTACTTGCAAGTTGCAAAGACTAGTTCTTGTTCTTCAAATCAAATTAGCAGTCATATATTAACTGCAGAATAAATATAAAGCATGTCAGTTAGACAGTACTGGTTTTTTACGGCTAACCCCCCTGAGAAAACAAATCGAAGAAAGAAAGTCTTGGAATTTAAAATATGTGCATGATTCCAAGTGGTCATCACTCTTCATTGATTTTGAAACCGTATAGTCAAACTTTAGTAAAAAAATACCAACATGTTTCAATGAAACAAACAAAAAAAAGAAAAATAAATCTCCCACTAGTACATCCATTTGCTGTACCAACTTGATAATTATTCAGGGTTCTTTCACCGAACATGATTAGTGGGAGAATTATATTTCTTTCACTTGGTCTTTTTGATTATCCCACTAATCCATTTGCTCCATTGTAATTAATTTGTCCAGAACAGCTGAGCTGATTTACTATTTAAGAGGGAGGAATCTTTCCAGTTTCTTCTTCTTTTAATCTATTTTGGGTTTTGTTTTGGGAGTTGAATCATAACAGATCAGAGTGGAAGAGTTCATTAGAGGATATTGGTTAAAGACTTGATCAGGTGAGAGATGATGAAGATGAATATCAAGTGGAGTTTTGAATCTGCAGGTGCAAATAGTAATATAATCTCTCTGATGGTGGTGGTGTTGCTGTTGACTACTCACTATTCCATTGGAGCACAGCCTATCACCGCTCCCATTGAAGGTACTACACATAACTGCTGCTTAGTTTTCAATAATTTTTCTTAGTACTTGAATTTGAGTTGAACAAATGGTGGTGTACAGTGAAAGCATTACTAGCAGTCAAACAGAATCTGATTGATCCAAGAAATTTCTTGAAGAAATGGAATATCGAGACAGACCCATGTACCTCCAATTGGACTGGTGTGCTATGCTTCGATACTTCTTCTCCTGTGGACGGCCATCTACATGTTCGAGAACTGTAAGTCTACTTTCATTACTTACTGCTTTCTAATTTTGATTGCTTTCATCTTAGCCCTTAGTTAATATCAATTACAGTTTGATGAATATACATCTCAATTGGTTAGTCTTGTTACATTTTCTTGTTTCGTTAGGCAATTGTTGAGTATGAATCTTACTGGAACCTTATCACCCGAGCTTGGTCGATTCTCTTACTTGGAAATTATGTAAGTTTAAACCACCAATTCCCCTAGCAAATTGTTGCTTATGGCGTTACAGGATTCATTTCATTATATTCTATTTGTGTTTCGTCATGGCAGGGATTTCATGTGGAATAAAATTACTGGGAGTATCCCCAAGGAAATCGGCAACATTAAATCTTTGAAGCTGCTGTAAGTTGTTGTTTCCATTGTTTCCTTCAGACCCCGCAAGTCAATACTATGTGATTGCTGACTTGTATATATATGTTTATTATGTATCGCAGTCTCTTGAATGGAAACAGATTGACAGGTTCTTTACCGGAGGAACTCGGTGATCTTCCAAATTTGGACAGAATCCAGATAGACGAAAACTTCATATCAGGACCACTGCCTAAATCATTTGCCAACTTGACCAAAACAAAGCACTTGTGAGTAGTACTACACTGTCCGAGTTAGTGGATTCTCCAGAACTCAATGTAAGTAATTTGTTTTCCTTTTTGTTGCTTGTTCAGCCACATGAACAATAACTCAATTAGTGGACCAATTCCACCAGAGCTTTCCAGACTAACTAGTCTTGTTCACTTGTAAGTTAAATGTCCTATTGTACCCAGTGAGAGTTGATTGTCCTCCAGGTTTTGTTTCTCTTTGTGCTTTAATTAACATAATGAGTTTCCGCAGCCTGCTTGACAATAACAATTTATCAGGGCCTCTACCACCAGAGTTATCTAGGTTGCCTAATCTGACTATTATGTACGATCTCTACCCCTATCTCAGTTATATATATCTGGCGCATAGTGTAATTCCGTCTTTCAGTTTTTTTGAGTCGCAAACATGTAAGTAACTCACCCTTAATGTTTCTAACATTTGCATGTATAATTTATTTCACCCACAGCCAGCTTGATAACAACCATTTTGTTGGGGGAATTCCAGATTCTTACAGCAACATGACAAAGCTTTTGAAAATGTAAGTCGTTTATATCTTTAAGAACTGAATTTGGAGTGCAAATCTGTTGCGGAATGCATTCTTGAGACGTTTATATTGATTTATCTATTTATGTAACTATGTTTGGCCCATCAGGAGTCTTAGGAACTGTAGCTTGACAGGACCAGTTCCTGACATGAGCAGGATACCAAACCTCGCCTATATGTAAGTTTGTCAGAGTTTCTTTAATTCATAATATCAGATGTTTGAAGCAGTCAACCTGGCTCGCTATTGTTTCCTCCATCCTTATGCCGTTATGGTGCATTTTGCTGATAAACCGTTGCACGCTGCAGAGATCTCAGCTCAAACCAGCTTAATGGGTCAATACCTTCAAGTAGGCTCTCGGACAATATGACCACAATGTATGTACATATATCCCTTCCCTAGTAAACTTTTCTAGCTTACTAATAAAGTATAGATTTGATTTTTATATTGATGAAGAGAAATTTTGATAAACATATGTGCAGTGACTTATCAAACAACCGACTGGAGGGGAGTATTCCTACCAGTTTTTCTGGGCTTCCTCGTCTACAGAGACTGTGAGTGTACTTCGTGCCTGATCTCGTTTTCTGGATATACCTTATGATCTAGCATTTACTTGAATGTGTGGGGTTTCATGGTCCTTCATTTGCTGTTGCAGGTCACTGGGGAATAATTTTTTGAATGGTTCCCTTTCTTCCATCATTTGGAGCAACAGGACTTTCAATGCAACCGAAAAACTCATCTTGTAAAACTTGCAACATCAAAACTCAGTATTGTTCCATTCCATAAGCAGCAAAGATTATTGATTTATATATATTGCTTAATTTTTCTCGTGTCTTGGATGGTGGGTACTGCAGAGATTTCCAAAACAACTCGCTTTCAGATATTTCAAGCATCATTTCTCCCCCTGTGAATGTCACCATCAGGTAGACGCTTCATCACTTAGAGCGCGCGGCTTCATGCCTTTCTATGATTTAAGCACTTCATAATTATGGTTATTATTTTCGATGTTCAGGCTTCAAGGAAATCCTGTATGTAAATCTTCCAACCAACTCAACACACTTGATTTCTGCGGGTCTCCGACTGAAGACAATGATACACACGAACCATCCATACCATCTATCTGTACTCTGCCATGTCCTAGAGACAAAGATAGAGTCACTGCAGCCCCTGGGCTTTGTTTTTGTGCCGTGCCTCTAAAAGTTGAATATCGTCTGAAAAGTCCTGGGTTCTCAGATTTCCCTCCATACAGGGATGACTTTAATGTGTATCTCTCTTCTGTTCTTAGCTTGGAACTCTATCAGCTATCTGTATTTTCATTTGCATGGGAAAAAGGGCCTCGTCTGAAAATGCACTTGAACTTGTTTCCAAATCGCGCCGATATTATTTTTAACGAAAGCGAGATTAAACGAATCAAGGGTCTGTTCACAAGCTGGAACCTCAACAACAGTGACATTTTTGGCCCGTATGAACTGCTGGTTTTCGATAAATATGGTATGTTCACAAGTCCTTTTTTGGAGCCATACTGTAATGAGAGTGATGCATAAAATGAAACAATGCAAGTAAAGATTTTTATTTTCTTGCGACTATCTACTTTTGAGTGCAGCGGACCTAAAATCATCAAATTTGGGGTTAAGCAATGGTGCATTGGCTGGAATTATACTAGGGGTCATTGCTGGAGCAGTTACATTAACTGCATTGGTTTCAGTTTTTATTGCGAAAAGATATATGAAAAACTATTATCGCGTAATGTCAAAAAAACATCAATGTAAGTATCAGTGTGAGCCTTTTTCTCATTTGTTAGATATTGACTTAGATGATGTTGCGGTTCAAATTAACACCTCATGTGTGATTGAGCAGTGTCCAACAGGATTTCAATCAAAGTTGACGGTGTTAAAGGGTTTACTTTCGAAGAAATGGCTTTGGCGACTTACAATTTTGACAGCTCTACTCAGGTTGGTGAAGGAGGTTATGGTAAGGTATATAAAGGTGTTCTATCTGATGGAACAGTTGTGGCTGTCAAGCGTGCACAAGAGGGGTCATTTCAAGGGGACAAAGAATTTCTTAACGAAATTGAGCTGTTATCAAGGGTTCACCATCGGAATCTAGTTTCTTTGATCGGATGCTGCGATGAAGAAGGCGAACAGGTACATACTTCTGATTACTCCTACTCTGACATTTATATAGTGCTCTCATTGGCATGGCCTTTTTCATATGCGGATATGCTTTATCTGATGTTGTTATAACTATCTTAATGCAGATGTTGGTTTACGAGTTCATGTCAGATGGAACACTAAGAGATCACCTTTCTGGTAAGCATTTTCAAATCCATTAATTACTGGTGGACATGCATTTTCATTATCTAATGTTCATTCTTTTTGATGGATTTGATATTAAAGCAAAATCGAAAGCACCATTGAGTTTTGCTATGAGACTGCGAATAGCGACAGATTCAGCCAAAGGTATCCTCTATCTACACACAGAGGCAGATCCCCCCATATTCCACCGAGATGTCAAATCCAGCAACATACTGATTGGTCCCAGATTTAGAGGGAAGGTTGCTGATTTTGGACTCTCACGTATTGCACCGGTTCCAGATATTGAAGGAACGACTCCTGGGCATGTATCCACCGTTGTAAAGGGCACCCCTGTAAGCATACCTTTTATACAACAAATACTTATTGCTGGTTTCTGCACTTATTAGAAGGAACTAGTGAACTAAATTATGTATCTTAATTTGCAGGGTTACCTTGATCCAGAGTACTTCCTTACGTTCAAGTTGACAGACAAAAGTGATGTCTACAGCCTAGGAGTTGTGTTTCTAGAGATTTTAACAGGGAGGTTACCAATCCAGAATGGTAAAAACATTGTTCGTGAGGTAATAATACACCAGCTCCTCTTCCAACTTAGTGATTTAATTTACCAGCGAACTATGGATGAAACTCTGGTAAGAGCTTGATAATTAATAATGGCAATCTTTCCTTCTTTTTTTTAAGGTTAATGGGGCATATAATTCTGGTACGATCTTCTCAATCATAGATGAAAAAATGGGATCGTATCCTTCTAAGTGTATCCAGAAGTTTGTAACGTTGGCTCTACAGTGTTGCCAAGATGATACAGATGCTCGGCCTTCGATGGCACAGGTCGTCAAGGAACTGGACAATATCTTGTATATGATGCCAGAATCTGACATCAGCGTAGCTGTGTCAACAGACCACGATATAGATGATTCAGAAGTATCAATGACGATTACGAAGACGACGACACCACCGTCATCATCATCAATGTCAGTGAATAATATGAATTGGGATCTGAATGTGTCATCAGAGTATATCTCCAGCAGCGATCTCGTCAGTGGTGTAGTTCCAACCATTGCACCTAGGTAATAAAATTCAAGCAGCAGCATCTCCACCTTGTGTAGCTCAGGATTAAATAGTAACAATCTACTTAGTTCCAGCTCTCATTTTTGTGCTTAAACATTTGTTCATATTGAGAAATAGGTAAATCAATATATTGATTAAGATAACATTACAAGAGAGATGATTAGCTTTAAATTGCCAATCATTATAGTTGTAGTGTCATTACAAACACACAGACTACTCACACAAACACTAAACAGTACAGGTCAAGTCAAGAGTTCTTGACTTGACATTTACACTATCTAATACACCCCCTCAAACTATTAGGGGCTAACAAGAACATAACAGTTTGAAACAGAAAGCAGTAAAGCAAAGAACTAAGTAACTTCAGAAACTGAACTTGATGAAGCAGAAACTGAACTTGCAGAAGCCTTTGTACTTGAATGTAGTAATGACTGCAACAACCTTGAAAAGGTAGGTGAACAAAGCCCTTTTGTAAACAGGTCAGCTAACTGCTCTTCACTTGAAATATGCTGAAGCTTTAGAAAACCACTTTCCACCAACTCCCTTATAGTATGGTACTGTATCTCTATATGCTTTGTCCTAGCATGGAAAACAAGATTAGAAGCTAATGCCAAAGCACTGGTATTATCACACAATAGTAATGGTTGACTTGTAACAGAAATATGTAACTCAGATAAATCCTCAGCAGAAGATTTAGAAACAGTACGTTGTTTCTTAGAAAACCAGGAAATCAAATTATAGCCCAAAAATACTGCATAATCTGAGGTGGATCTCCTTGTATCTGGACATCCTGCCCAACCAATCAGAATCAGTATATGCACAAACACTAAACACTACTCACTATCTAAACTAATAAACCCACTACACAATTTCATGGACAAGCTCAGAACTTAAGACTCTCATGGCTATCTGACTCCAACATGGGTGAATTCTGGTGGGAAAGATGAAAGCATATAATAGAGTGCTCGTAACAAACTGGCAACAAGGTTGCAAGCCACGACAGTTCCTGAATCACTGAGAAAGTAAATTAATCGCTGAAATACTGCTTCGAAGAACTTCTCTGCATATTAGTTGCCACCACATATCCTGTCTTGCTCAGGAAATAAAGTACCTCATCTCTCCATCACCACCCACAGCATCTGTGAAATCATCTTAATCTCCTCCCTCTGCCTTCTGACTCTTCAACTTAATCTCTTCTTCCCAGCAATCTTTCCCTTATTCATACACTCTGACTGACAAGTTTGATAGCTCACCGGAGACTGGTACTATTCTGTAAGGGTGTTAAGTAGATGAATTCATAGCAATTGCATGAATGTTCAGATTCTGCACAGTTGTGGGCATTGGAGGAAGCTCTCGGAAAGCACCAGTGACCGGAATGGACACAAGAAACGCACCTGAAGCTGCCACGGGTATTAAATCATAACTGCTGCCATCAGTAGTAAGCTTTGATTGCTGTTTCCTTGGGCGCTTATTGTTAAAATGTTTCCAATTAGTGTGGGAAATATCAAACACATTGATAGATCTAGGTTCAACCATGAGGATCTCTTTCACATTGAACGTACATGGTAGAAAGTTTATGTAGGCAGCCATGAAAGTACTTTCTCTAATAAATCTTGATTCAGTTTGTCTTCCGTAGAACAACCACCCATCACCACATCTTGATTATAGAAAAGGAGTAAGTCTGTTGTTGCTTTGTCCATGCTCAATCACCATCTCCATGTTTCTGTTTCTTCTTCCTCTCTCTCTACATCTGTCTATATGGATAAGGAGTAAATCTGCAAAAGAAAGCAGAGGGAAATGGAGTAAGCACCCAAAATTGGAAGAAGTAAGGAACAATTAGAAACACCCATACAAGAACAACAAAATGTATTTTTTATGAAATTTCACCAGCACAGAAGTCAAAGAAGATAGGTATAAAATTAAACTGGAAGGAAGGAAAGATAAATAACCAACTAGAGAGATAACCTTTGATGGAAAACAAGGAGATGGTTTTGGGTAGTCAACCAAAGTAGACTGAAAATGAACTACTAGTTTTATTGAAAACCCATTGTTGTTAGATTACTTCTCGATGTTTTAGATTTACGATCAGAGGTTGGTTGGTTAATTAAAACCCATAATTAATCTAATCAAATGAAAACTAAAGAACGTGGATTGAGATTATTACCTTATGAAGTAAAAAAAATCGAATCTTTGGAGAATAATCTTGGAACCCGCAAAATATAATTCAAGGAGAAGATGAATCAATAAGTGATGGTTCTCTATAATTAGCTGGTGCTGATGATGAAGCAGTAGTAGTATTAGTTTGAGAGGTAAAAAACAAAAAGTAATTGATGAAACTACTGCTGCCTGCAGGTGTTTGTTTGTAAACTAACAAGCTGAAGTGAGTGAGTGGGATCCAGGGAGGCTTTGTTTGATCGAATGGAGAGTGAGAAGAAATATGATGTTGATGATTTTTGCACTACTCTTTTCTGCTCAACTGGGTGAGTAACACTAACACCACCCACAACATCTTTCATGTCGTCCTTCGTTTCCTCCCTCTGTTGCCTTCCCCATCTGCCTTTGAATCTTTAACTTAACCGCTTCATCCCAGCTGTCTTTCCTTGATTCACACTCTGACTGAGAGGTTTGGCAGCTAACCGGAGACAAGTACTAGTCTGTAAGAGTGTTTTGAAGATGAATTCATAGAAATTGCATGAATATTCTGGCTACAGGCAACCCAGGAAGCTCTGCTGCTGCTGCAGCTATCAGTAAGTTTTGATTGATGTCCATGATGCCATGATGCCTTGCTCTGGCCTTGCTTAACCACCATCTCCACGTTTCCCTCCCTAGATTATGTATCAAAGCAACGGAAATTAGAATCTTTGTATTCGAAGTAAGGAACAATTAGAAACCCCATTAATGAATCAAAATAATTTCAAAAACATCTGGAAGGAAAGAAAGATGAATAACAAAACAAAGAGTAATTTTTATGGAATTTTTTCAATGGGTTTTGGGTAGTCAAACAAAGTAGACTGATAATAGATTGGACTACTAGTTTCATTCACAATCACCCATTGTCGTGATTTTATTCAGTTCTTTTTGAAGATTTACAATATTAATCTAATCAAAATCAAAACTAAATAGCAGGAGTGGAGATTGTTGTTACCTTATGGAGCGAAAAAAATCAAATCTTTGGAACCCACACTCAAATATTTGACGATGAAACAATTAGGTGATGTTTCTCTCTAATTAGCTGGTGTTGATGATGAATAGTAGTTTGAGAGGTGAAAAACAAGAAGAAATAATTGATGAAACTGCTGCTGTCAGCAGGTGTTTGTTTTTTTCCTGTTTGTTAATTATAAGCTGAAGAAGTGAGTGAGTTGGGATCCGGGGAGGAGGATTTGTTTGACAAATGGAGAGACTGAGAGAAGGATGATTTAGTTGCTGTTTGATGATAGTGTTGATGAGATTGTGCACCTAAAAGTAACAACCAAAAACTTGACATTAATAATTGAGAAACCTCTTTTCCAGACTTTTACTGATACAAAAACCAACCAGACTAAAAAAGTAAAGGGTAGAGAATCTGCGAGAGTACCATGTCTGTAATCTAATGCATCAAGCTTCAAACCAGAAGCATTTTCAGCAATCTCTCAAACTATTTCATTTGAGATTTATTTCTTCTCTGCAAAAATCAAATAATCTCGATAAGTACAAATTCGGAAATAACATCGATAATCAAAAATTAAGCTGACAAACTAGAAGTGGGGATTCTGAAACAAACCTATTGACATGATAATTCTCTACCTAGAATAACCAAAAGCCTTCTTTTGTTTTGTAAACCAGTGCTTTGCTACATAATCTTCTTATCATTCCTCAATTGACATGTACCAGAAAAGAAGAAGTTCCGAATAAAGAGTTAAACCATAACAGTACTTATAATGCATCAAGGTACATTACTGCAATTAAATAAAAATTCCATTCCTGAAGTACTTACCAAGCAACAGAATTCCCAGCAGCCAATCCATTACGTCTATCCCCAGTAATACAAATAGCTTTCAGAACTTCTCCGACAAACATCAATATCAACAGCTTCTTCTAATGCGGTTAAAGAATTCTCGGTATCTTACTATCATCCTGCAGTTCACGTATGTTCATTTGTCATCAGTGTTTGCTCATAATCCAAAAGGCATGCACAACAAAAAAAAATCTTAAAAAATCTCAGTAAAAGAAAGTTAAGACAGAGAAACTAGTATTATAGCTGGAAGAAGCTGTACCAGGTGATTATATTAAAGATGACAACCATTTATATGCTCTAGAAATATAGAACTTCCTTCAGCACTCCTATAGTGTGTAAATCAATAATCTGTTCCAGTAAATCACCAAGCTGCATTAGAATGATGTCCAAGAACGCGGTTATTTAAGTACTACAATCCAAAAGCCATGAAAGTGATCTTACATTGTAGAGATTCTGTTGAGGAAATCTCCATTTCGCCAAAACCCATTTCGCCAAACGCCATTTCGCCAAACCCCATTTCGCCAAACCCCATTTCACCAAACACCATTTCCCCACACAAGAGTGAGGGGCAACGGTGAGCAGCAATGGAGAGCGGCAATGGTGAGCGGCAATGGTGAGCGGCACTGTTGAGCGGCAACGGTGAGCGGCAATGAATAGATGGCGCTGGATGCGAGGTAATGAAATGTGAACCATACTCCATCATCAGTATATAATCAAATCATTCCTGGAAACATGATGACCCCAAAATCATCAGTATATAATCAAATTACAAGGATTACGAAAATAACAAAACCAAATCTTTAACACCGTGTTTACTGTAACTCATTCATATAGCATGTGTCTCCCATGAGTTATAAAACTGATTTTCTTTTAGATAAGCGGGCCATGTTAAATCCTTTCTTCCTGAATCCGTGATTCTAACATGCATGTACTATGAATTAAGAGGGCAAAAGAGAAACCACTAAGCTTTGGGTCGATTTTGTGATACTAAGCCTTACGAAGGTGGAACACACGGCGACTACCACTGCTAAATATTCTAAAATGTTGTTATCGACTCGCAAAGAACAGTTTTCATGGCAATCATTTTTGAGTGTTGGCTCCTCGCAAACAATCAGAAATGGGTTGGCATCTGCCAAAATGCAAATTTCACACTCAAGTATCTCCAATAATGGTAGTGCAATAGACCCGAGATTCTGCAGTGTGAGTTCCACAATACAGATTGCGATGCCGGTTATTCTAACGACGGTCCGCATATGCTGGCCAAGCTTGCAAACTCGTTACACCTTTTCTCGTACTCCACACCTCTGGTTATTTAGATGAAATTTAGTGAATCCTGTTAATGCTCTGGTGTTATCAGAGTTTCAAGTCCATTTATAATTACTGATCTAACAATTGCATCGTCATTGCTATGAAACTCTCCTAAATTTACTAATTTTCGAATTAATTTTAAAACCAACAGAACCTAATATATCTAGATGTCCATGAAAACAAAGCCAAAAAGGTGTAAACTTCTAGTTAACCAAACTGAAGAAGCATATGTCAATTATCAGAAAAACTCACCCACATATGAAAAAATAGTAAATCCATATGTGAGTTGTTGCCTAGTACAAATAGAGAATATAAATATTTCCTGATGCCTAAGAGTGTCGTCATTGTTTCATAAAACAGATAGTGCTTGAGATCTCGAAAGTTAACTGATGGGGTGAACAGTAACAAAATGAGCTCACCATTAAATCTTAGCATTCTTGCAGTTGATGGTATAAGCAGCTGGGGTACACCCCACAGAACACTTGTTATATGTTCTTCTCATCAAGAATTCAGCGAAACGTCTGCAAGAGCGCAAAATCTCAGTAAGAAAAAGTTAAGACAGAGAAACTACTATTATAGTTGGAAGAAGCTGTACCGGGTGATATATATTAAAGATGACAACCATTTATATGCTCTAGAAATATAAAACTTCCTTCAGCACTCCTATAATGTGTAAATCAATAATCTGTTCCAGTAAATCACCAAGCAGCATTAGAATGATGTCCAAGAACCCGGGTATTTAAGTACTACAATCAAAAAGTCATGAAAGTGAACTTACATTGCAGATATTATGTTGAGGAAATCTCCACTTTGCCAAACCCCATTTCGCCAAACCCCATTTCGCCAAACTCCATTTCACCAAACACCATTTCCCCACACAAGAGTGAGGGGCAATGGTGAGCAGCAATGGTGAGCGGCAATGGTGAGCGGCAATGTTGAGTGGCAATTTTTATGGGGCACTCCTATAATGCGTAAATCAATAATCTGTTCCAGTAAATCACCAAGCAGCATTAGAATGATGTCCAAGAACCTGGTTATTTAAGTACTACAATCAAAAAGTCATGAAAGTGATCTTACATTGCAGAGATTCTGTTGAGGAAATCTCCATTTCGCCAAACCCCATTTCGCCAAACGCCATTTCGCCAAACCCCATTTCGCCAAACTCCATTTCGCCAAACCCCATTTCGCCAAACCCCATTTCCCCACAAAAGAGTGAGGGGCAATGGTGAGCAGCAATGGAGAGCGGCAATGGTGAGCGGCAATGGTGAGCGGCAATGTTGAGCGGCAATGGTGAGCGGCAATGGTGAGCGGCAATGAATAGATGGCGCTGGATGAGAGGTAATGAAATGTGAAGCATACTCCATCATCAGCTTTCTCAAACAAATCCAAATCATTCCTGGAACATGATGACCCCAAAATCATCAGTATATAATCAAATTACAAGGATTACGAAAATAACAAAACCAAATCTTTAACACCATGTTTACTATGTAATTCATTCATATAGCATGTGTCTCCCATGAGTTATAAAACTGATTTTCTTCTAGATAAGCGGGCCATCTTAAATCCTTTCTTCCTGAATCCGTGATTCTAACATGCGTGTACTATGAATTAAGAGGGCGAAAGAGAAACCACTAAGCTTTGGGTTGATTTTGTGATACTAATCCACTAAACCAGAGGTCGAAATAAGCATGATAAATGTATAAACACCACCCAAATCACGAAATTGGGGGATAAAATATCTAAGTAAACCCTAAATTAAACAAACTCGGAATTTTTCTCACATCTAAAAAAAAAAATCATAACCTAAATAAAACACAAATCAACTTCACAAGAACAACTAATAATAATAATAATGATAGAACAACTACTTACAGATCTGGTTCTAAGAAGAATCGAAGTCCCCAGGTTCTTTTTAATAATGGAAGAAGAAGAAGAAGAAGAAGAAGAAGAAAGAAGAAGAGATCTCTGTAGTTTGATACTATAATGTTTCAGATCTGAATCTGCTGCTCTTCAGATATTTTTTTTCTAAGCAGAGAGAGAGGGAGAGATTCGGATAAGAAAGAGTAAAGTAAGTATGGTGTCGTCACATCTTGTACTACCACTCTTTTCGAGATTTTCAATTCCCGCACTTAAAATTCAAAATTCAAATTTTTTTCCGCACTTCTTGTATTATGAGATACTAATTTCACGTGATCCTAGTTTTACTACTAGTATCAACCAGGGAATTTTTATGGGGCGCACACACACCATTTGGAGACGAGGAGAAGTTCATTTGGCTAATAAGATTCATTTTTTTTTTTTTTGAAAGCTATTATTGGGGCGTCACCTTCCAATAGAGGGGCTTCACTTGGATATTTAGTGACCAAAAATGTGGTTATGGGATATTGTTGATTCAATAGCAATTGTCCAAATTACCCTTCAATTAAAATTAAAACAAAAACAGAATAAAAACCTAATCTTCACACTTTCAATCATTTCGACTCCTGCTCTTCTTCTTCTCCTTTTTCTCTTCTTTTTCACAATAAATTTTGATTTTCATTTCATCGTTTTCGATTAATCGGCGATCCGAAAAATTGAACCTCGGAGGATTGAAATCTCTATGAAAGATGAGGAAGAAGCAAACTGATTGCAGTGATGATAATCAACATCTTAATCAACCCCATGACCAACAACTTCATCCTCAACATCCACCGATTGAAGCAACTGATTCTTCGGAATTTCGAACTCCTCAACAACAACCCATGGTGTATGTAAGGTATTAATCGACAAACCCATCTTTTCTTACTCGTTTTGTGCTTAAAATAGGTTAGATTGAATGAAATCGAAGTAAAATTAGGGTTTCGGTTGTGTTTCTGAAAGTGTTACGGATGGATTCGCGAACCGTAAAATTAGTTTATGAAGAAATTACGGCCAGGTTTCAATGAATTCAAACATTAAAATTGATTTGCATGTTGGTTTACGTCCAGTTTGATTGACTGATTTTCCAACCGTAGCGACTTACGTTTTGTTTATCTATAGAATAACCTAGACGTAAGTTTTCCTGTATGTTTTGAAAAAAAAAATCATATTTTTGGTTACGTCTAGGATTGTGCTGAGTATTTCCCCACCGTAACTTTCAACGTCTGGGTTCGATTTTCTTTGCGAACCGTAAGATATTTACGCTTTGTTTTCTTATAGGATAACCTAGACGTAAGATATTTACGTTTTTTTTTCTTATAGTCTAACCTAGCCGTAAATAATCCTGAAACCTCTAAATTTTTTTCAACTAATTCTATAAGTTATATTTCTTGTAATTTGTAGGAAACCTTATAGAGTAAAGGCTAAAAAGAAGAGAGGAAAGGATTTAACGCCAAAAGATACTCCTACACCTCGCCATGAAGTTCATTGTGGGGTAGATTATAGAGGTCTCCACAAGGATTATAAGAAGAAGAAGGATATGATTGAAGGAAGTAGCTCAAGATGTCCCGAAGCACCTCAAGAGGAAGATAATGTTTTCCAAGATCTAGAAATTGAAGGGTATCAATTTGAACTATCGGTGATATCGGAAGGTACACTTGTGATTAGGGATACACCAAATCAAGTTATTGAAGGCAAAGGGAAACAAGTTGTTGTTGCTTCACCTGAAGCTACACCTCAACCTCAAGTGAAGGAAAAGAAGTCGAGGAAGAAACCTTCACCAAAAGGCAAGCATATTCCTAAAGGCAGAGACATGTTATTGCCTAAGAATAAGAATGGTAGACTTTGGGGTGGGGCGTCCGATCAATCCAAGGTCTTATTTGATTATCCACATTCATGGGCTGCTAAGGTTTGCGAAATCAAGGTAATAATCTCAAAATTTCTCTTATTTTGCATGATTTTGTTAAACTTGATATATTAATTATTTGGTATAATTTAGAAATTTAACAAATTTGTTGTTTATACACTCTTTTATAGGATCATGAAATTGCGGTAAACAAAATGAAACATCAAAAGGTTGTTCACTGGCCGTTAGGTGAAGAATGTAAAGCAGTTCGTGATCTTGTATTGGATACAGGGTTAGGTAGTGGAATTCTATACCACCAGCATGAGTTTGATTCTATTGTTGTAGTGTCTTTAGAGAGCGATATTGGCTAGAAACTGAAAAGGCGAGGGTACCCAAATATACCTCAAGCTAAAACTTTTCCTACCTATAAGTCCTTTCTCCGAAAGTGATTTTCTATGGACTGAGTCGAGACAATGAAACTAATCGGTTCACACTTTGTGTGATCGTTTATGGATACGAGATCGAGACAATACTACAACGAAGTATGTTACTTGATAAAAATGTTTGGACTTACCAAACACAATAGGATTCACTTATCAAGTAAATAGGAATTAACGTTTGTGTGATTTACTTTATTATAATAAAACAATTATAATGCGGAAATATAAAGTAAATGACATAATAAGATTTTGATAACGAGGAAACCGCAAATGCAGAAAAACCCCGGGACCTTGTCCAGAATTGAATACTCTCAGGATTAAGCCGTTACACAAAATTACACCTAACTTCATATAGTTGAGACCAAGGAACTAAACCTATAGTTCACCTAGTTCCGTATGTATTCCCATGCCTCCAACTTGTAAAAAAGTCACGTACTTGGAAAAATTCCTTTGGTTTGTATTCCAAACAGTTTAGGAACAACAAATCTGTTTGGTATCAACTCTATTAAACCAAGTGATATGAGTCGGACAAAGGCTTTTCTGTTTATCTTAACATAAACTCCTTCATCGGGTCCTTAGATCTATCTTATGTTCAATTACCAAAGTAATCGTTTAAGATTAAGCCAACAACACTATTAATCCAAAGAATTGTGTTGATGCCGACCTACTCAATTAATCAATCCAATCTATCACAAGGATAAACCGATTATTAATTGGATCCTCTTTTACCAAGACAAGTATTGTGCACACCAAAGATTATGAACCCACAAATCAGAAATCTTCAATATCTTCTTTGTCTTCAAATCTTCTTAGATCTTCAATAAACACCTGCACACAATCACTTGAATCTCTTGTGATCAATAACGCACAGAACGGAGTCTGTTAACAATGGATTATCACAAGATCGTCTTTAGAACTAATAACGGTCTAAAGATCCCTGTCGAAACTTTGAACTAGTTTGAGTGAATCTTATATCAGAAGAGAAGATTCTCAAGCATAAAAAAAACTAGGTGCAATCAAAGTTCAACCACCGTTAGTCAATCAAATCAATGAAAACAAAAGATAAACCACAATTATCTAATTTCCCACCAACGGTACTCGTAGAGCTTGTCAATCCCAAAGAAAACTTTAAACTGAGCGGCCATAAGAGATTTCGCCTAATTAGGTTACTCTCCTCTCTGA
The DNA here is from genome assembly GCA_023531295.1 of Papaver armeniacum. Taxonomy (NCBI): domain Eukaryota; kingdom Viridiplantae; phylum Streptophyta; class Magnoliopsida; order Ranunculales; family Papaveraceae; genus Papaver; species Papaver armeniacum. The sequence goes on from JAJJWW010019438.1 coordinate 256,016, forward strand.
ATAAGCGGATACTCCAGTAACAACAACAAAAGAGGAAGTCTGTTGTTACGAAGGATTAGTTTGCTAGAAAGGCAAACTTCAAGTATTTATAGAAAAGGGAGTTTGGACACCAAGGAATTTCCAAAACCGAAAATATTCTCAAGATATTCATTAAAGCACAAATTCGGTTTTCATAATTTATGGAAATGCTCTGTCCAAAAATAATGATCGAAATCTCTTGGAAAATCTTTAAGTAGTAAATGCACATTACTAATTCTTATTTCCCTACAAAATGAAGTTAATTACCTTAATTAAAAGATTCTTAACTTATTTATGTTTCAATCCTGGGGTTCTCTTCCCTTAGCTATTAAGGAATAACTTTGAACAATTAAAGAAATAAACATTCATAGTACGTGTTCAAAGTATGTCGACATCTTAACTCTGTAAGTTCTCTTTCACACTTACAACCTTGAAACCGATGTTCCACACTTCTAAAAAAGTTTAGAATTGGTTCATCTGACTTTCAAGAACTATGCGATTGATCAAATAACATTCAATCACAATCATGGGTTTAACGGTTCTACCAAAACAAGTTTCGGTTCTACCTTCCATGTGAGTACTGTGCATAGTCGCACTAGCTTTCCAAAATTCGGTTGACTAGGTACTAGGATCGGTTCCCCACATATATATGGTATCTAACTTATATGTGTTGCACATGTCTATAGGATCGGTTCCCCTTTTCCTAAAACGTGTTGCACATGTTCATAGGATCGGTTCCCCTTTCTGCTATAAACCTTGTTGCACCTCATACAAGGATCGATTCCCCTTTGTGATGTACTGCACCTCTTACTAGGATTGGTTCCCCTTTCCCATATTTGGTCAGACATAAAATCACAAACCCGATCATACCATCTCAGGTGATTACTTAAGAATGGTTTCACTAATAAAAGTCATACCAATACATAAGTAAGGCCTTTGTGAATAGTTCTACCAAGAACACAACAAGTTGTGAACGGTTAAACTCAATCACACATATTGGTTGTTCATAAGATACGCAATGAATAACAAAACCAATAACGCCTGGCAATTTCGTTTTCGATTCACAAACAAGTTTATGAACTTACTTCTTTAGAACACATGTAAACATTGTTCCCTAGGATGAAATCCTCACCTCATACCCATACATAATCACAATAGCATTCAAATGATTATGGAGATGTCTTATCTACAAAATTTAATGGTTAAGCAATAAACCTCGTATTGTATTCCTTAATATTATGTCTATCTAGAGTTCAAATATGCTTCGCAGTTTTGTTTGCAATATGCACGACTTGAAAGATACGTTAGGGAATGAAACAGTTCAAGTCAAATATCACTAACCTCAAGTGGAAGGATGATGGTGTCGTTGTAGCTCCTTGCTTCTTCACATCTTCAAGTCTTCGCAATACTTGTAAAGTCTCAAATCCTAATACTTTCAAGCTAACCTATACAAAGTTGACTCTAGTACATAATCAAGCGACTCTTAACATGAGTTTTGATTCACTAAAATATGACAACCAAACTTGACATACCAATGCTTGGTGGGTTCAACCGAGCTATGCTCTAACAGAAAATGATACTTTTCATCTCCAATTCGGCGAGATGACAATAACGCCGGGTGATGTGAAGCAAATCTTGGACTCAAACATTGAAAGAAAAGTTATTTCTGAAGGTTTTGACAACAACATGAGTTGGACAGATCTTTATTCCCTTGTCAAAGACACACTTGGATGGGAGCCAGCTGAGACGGAGATACAGTTTAAGTGGTTTGGTGGAGATAAACCAAATGAAGCAAGAGAAGGTCCAGCTATACCTGTCAAAAAGATATTGTTGAAGAATCTGAAAGATATGTTTGGAGGAACACATAACGCTGAAGTAGTACGTAAGGAGGTGATAGATGAAACAAGAGCTCGGCATACAGCCACCGCGTACCTATTGTATTCTCTTGGTACCATATTCTTTCCTGATAACTCGGGGAATCGAGTAAATGCTCACTATCTACAATGGTTAAAAGATCTTCAAGAGACCAAAAAGTATGCTTGGGGCACCGCCACCCTCTCTTATCAGTGATCATAGCACTATAATGTTTTAATAATGGAAGAAGAAGAAAAAGAAGAAGAAAAAAGAAGAGATCTCTCGTAGTTTGATACTATAATGTTTCAGATCTGAATCTGCTGCTCTTCAGATATTTTCTTTCTAAGCAGAGAGAGAGAGAGGGAGAGATTTGGATAAGAAAGAGTAAAATAAGTATGTGTCGTCACATCTTGTACTACCACTCTTTTCGAGATTTTCAGTTCCCGCACTTTCCAAAAAATTCAAATTTCAAAATATTTTCCACACTTCGTGTATTAGGCTGAGTGTAGTGGAGGAGGGAAGTATGGGGTTGAGCAGTGACGACACGTCACGCTGAAGAGAGTCCTGAGTGCAGCGGTGGGGGAGGGAATTTCAATATAGGCGAGGGAAGAGACGTAGCTTGAGCGAGGTCCTACACGTCGCTTTGAAAGCGAGACTGAAGACGTCGCTTGACTGGTCAACAACGATTGAAGCGATGACCCAGACCTCGCTCCAGTTTTAGGTTCTGTGGTTTATTTTTTATTTTACGAAAAAAAAAATTTAGAGATACCAACCACTGGTGTATAATTTTACGTCTATAGATTTCACCTTTGGGTAAACTCTGCTTTTATAGGATCCAAATTAGTAATCGGTATGGAAATTGTAAAAACACATCCAATTCACTTCTAGGTTAAGTACTCTTTACACACCCTAGTTACTTTTCACCGACAAGCCTTCATAATATCAAATAACTTATCATGTTCACAAACGCCCTTTACTGTTTAAAACACCTCTTGGATGATAAGGAAAGACCATTCTCGTGTAAGAAAAGATATTGGAACGACCCTTGGTTGTGTTAAATCAATATGTATATATATCTTGTCAGAAACAGGTGTCGCAAACAAAATAAAACTTCGTAGATTATTTGATGACTCAAAATAATGCATGAAAAATTATGACAATTCAGGGTGGAAAAAGATGTAAGGAAAATAATACAAACACTTTTCAAAGAATTTAAATTCCAATGACACAAAATCGCGTCTTCGCAAAATATCAAAAGTCTGACAAAAAAACTAGTTGTGTGGTACAACCAAACACATGGGGTAACAAGATAACATTTATTACAAAAAATACTGATAAGAGTAAAAAGTTATTTGATGTAATTTATTTCGGGATCAATATGTTTCTTTAATTTACCGCTAATGACCGTCATTGCTGATTTGAAAAATGACTCATACTATTTACAATCGCCCCTTTGATGTTTTCGAAGAACCCTTCGTGTATACGAGGAGATATCATGATGGCCTTTGGTTGTCAATTTGTGATAAATTGTAAACAACGTTTTGAAAAAAAAAATTGTGTCAGAAAATAATATGACCCAACAAACTAAAGTTGCATTGATACAAAATAAAACCAACCACAGCGGAGGATAGGAAAATATACAAACGATAAAAATGCATAAAGTTATTCGATGTAATTTAAAAATTCAATGAATCCAGACCAGGAATTTCACTATAAATATATTCATTCTCTACCAAAAATAAACAACACATACTACAAACCATCTTTATTTATCCTTTCAAGTCTTGTTTGTTTTCTTTTTGGGTTGGTTATGGCAATCAAATTCACAAATGAGGAAGATACATCTATAATACAATCATGGATGAATGTCTTTGTGCCGAAAATGTTACGCAAAATATTGTTTCCGGAGTTAACTTATGGGAATTGGTAGTTCAACATCTAACGGTTAGAAACGGGAATCCAAATCAGAGAACTTGGCGCGTCTTACGAAACCGGGTCACCTCAATTAAGAGAGCGGTGAAACGATACCTCCAATATGTAGTACCTTATTACCAAAACTTACCCAGCGGCTGGACTATCGTCCAATGTGTAAGTGGTACAAAATTTACATCAAATTTTGTTAAGAAACCATTTAAATGAAACATCAATAATTTTTTTTTTGTTTAATGAAGGAAAATGAGGCGACACATAGATATTCGGAGGCCAGATTCTATGAGGGTTATTTACTGCTCAAAGAAAGGATATCCGAGTACAATCCGGATGAAATATGTCGTGAACTACCTGAAGCTGGCGATGAAGATTAATAATTCCACTGCAGTATCACAGGTTTTGTTGGTAAACCTCTTGTAAACCATCCCGAGACACAACTCGGACGGCAGGGACACCTGGAGGTTTAAAGGCTTGTTGCACGTGCTAAGTGCATCTGAGGTGCCTACGACAGTGACCTAATAAGAGTTGTATTGGCTCAATGTACTATCTTGTATTTTATTTTGAAATTAATAAAATAAGTTAAATCTTTTTTGAGTCTACTAAACATAACACTCCACGTCCAACGTTGTGTCCAAAAAATGTGTTTGCTACTAACAAAAAACATTAATATGTTACGGAATGACCTACGCTTACAATTTTATTATCGATTGATACATCTACCCCATATTGTGGCTCTCTAAAATTAATAAAAACACAAATGTACGTATGGGTTAACCTCGATCACATTGATCCGGGGAGTGAACCATTTATTTCTAGACCATACTTTCAACGATTAGGAGGAGAGCACAAATGAGATAGAAAGAGTGTATATTGTGTAGTTACCATACTTTCAACGATTAGGAGGAGAGCACAAATGAGATAGAAAGAGTGTATATTGTGTAGTAGGGTGTAACAGAGGTGTAAGACAGAAAAGGTCAAACAAATATTTGAAAACAAGTGAGGTGGTGGGACTCGCTTAAAATATTTTGGGCGGTGTCAAGGACGTCGCTTCCAGGCGAGGCCTGTATAGTCGTTGGTTTTCACAAAAGCGAGGTCACCAACCTCGCTTTTCATTTTTTCTGGCGATGGCCTAAACCCCGCCCATTTTGAAATTCCCGCTAGCCTTCCCTGGCGATGGCCTAATCCACGCCCATTTTCTGGCGATGGCCTAATCCACGCTGAAACGTCGCTTTCATTCCCTATAATTTGTCCACTACACTCAACCTTATGAGATACTAATTTCACGTGATCCTATTTTTACTACTGGTATCAACTATCAACAAGGGAATTTTTATGGGGCACACAGACACCATTTGGAGAAGCGGAGAAGCTCATTTTGCTAAGACAAATGCTATCCAAGCATCGTTTGTGGGGAAGCTATCCCGCTCAAGCAACTTCTTTACCATTAGATGATCAAGTTAACGGTTGGATTCACATTCAGGAAAGGACCCCCCCTTTACCCTAAAGGGTCCAAGGCTGTTGGATTTGGGTTTTAGCGTGATCTAACGGTAAAGAAGCCGCTTGAGCGGGATAGCTTCCCGCAAAATGGTGCGGGACATCACTGCTCTTTTGCTAATAAGATCCATTTTTTTTTATTTTGGTCCAGATTTTATAACCTGGCTATCTTGAAGCCTATCCCGTTTATTTGAGGACTACCATTGAAAGACTAAATAAGATTGTTTTGAAGTTAACTCACAAAACCCTTTAGCCAATTAGTTTCATTAATGGCTAATTTATTGTTGATTAATTAGTGTTAATCGGCGACTAATAGATATATGTTTAATCTTGATGACTAAACATGAGATCTTTTGATTTTTCCGTAAGAACATCAGCCAAGAATCGGTGGGCTGATGTTCGTGCCTTCATAGACCGATTCTGGGTTGATATTCTGCATTCACAAAGGACACCAAAAATCTGTAGATATTACTTACTAAATAAACCATTTAATAGAATCCGTGGTTGTGGGTGTACATATACACCGATTGTGTACGTCACATTGGTGGATTCTTAATTTAATCACTTTTAAATTATACCATATTCATTTTTAGTCGAGTATGGTACCTCATAAACTTTAAGAATCGGCGAATATGTATACTCATATTTGCCTCGGGGCATACATTGGTTTATATTATTTATTTTTTTCATTTTATTTTTTTGTTCGAAAGAGATGTTTTATTAATTAAGGAAGTGAGATTGGGGGAATATTCTTCCTCTAACTGACTACAAATAAAGTCGGGAGCTATAACCTTCTTTAAGTCATTCACCTTATACTTCCTAAACTATTTAGTTAAGATATCGGCTACGTAGTTGCACTCTTTTATTACATGCCTTACTTTCCATAACCTAATATTATTAAGATAAAACTTAACATCAGATAGATGATGGAATCAAATTAAATGCATTCCAAATATTATTAAATGACTTACTATCTTATTACATGCCTTACAACCATAACCTACGATGGTTTTCGTAGGTGCAATCAAATTAAATCACTTATTTACACACATTTAACTGGTAATATAATGGAAGCAAGGATCATTCCCACGAAGAACATTGAGTTTTAGTTGTCAAATATGTCACAAAAGGGGGGTTTTGTTTTAGATTTTAAACCAAATAAATAATCAAAGCAAATAAAATTGAGTTGTAAGCAATAAAGAGAGAGATGATGGAGGAATCTGTCTTCGTTACTAAACCGTCAATGAGTTATTATAGTTTCTATTCGTCGTTAATCATAGATTATCACCAACCGTGGAATAACAGCTAGCTCAGTGTTATTCTCTAAATTGTTTTTATCACTGAATACGAAAGCTCTCCAATACCATATTGTATTCGTCTAAACCACCTAGTGGTAGCTCACTCAAGTTGTAATTTGGTTGAACGTTTTATCTTTTGTGAATTTATAGGTTGATCCTAGTAGTTAGACTCTTAGCTCAAGGTCCACTTTCTAGTGTTGTTTATACACACAACCTGTGACATACCGGAAAATTACGCCTGGGCGCGCAGGCCATAACTCCCCAGATGTGCCATGATGATGCTACAGTTCGGGCCTCAACGCTAGGCAAATGCACGTCCATCTGCCCTTGCAAGCATGCTCGTGGAGCATGATGAAGCTAACTTAGCTTCCACACCATTCCAACTTACCACAAAAACAAGGCTATAAAGCCTTGCCTCAACGTAGGACATTCATCACTGAATTTCCTATCTAGCTGAGTAACCGTCGTACTACCTCTTTCTGTAGCTTGGGCATTGCCGAGAGCATTGTAGTTGCAGGAAATCCCACACTACACCCCTTACTCAATCTTACTTAATTAAGTCATTGAAAGATGTATGATCAAGAATATTTATTGATTGATTTCATAAAATGTCTACACAGGAAAATAGAATTACACTTAGAAATTAAAACACTCTTAAACTTTCTCTCTCCTAATGACTTGCTTAACAATTCAAAAAGATCCTCCTCTTACAACAGACGCACCCATCCCTTTATATAGGGTAATACATAGTGAATGACAGCTAAGCTGTCCTTTATTTTCGGGAATGTCTCGCGAAGTGTCGCCAGCGTATAAATGTTCATTCTCGCGACACTTCTTAACCCTCGCTAAATGTTGTACTTTCCTATCGTCATCCAGTGCGTCATTCATCCTAACTCTCTGCGACTCTCTCGCGAGGTCGTTGTTTACTACCTTCGCGGAGCGTTGTAGTAGCGATATTCTGATCCTACATCTTGCCTCTTTTTCCTTGAATATTGTTTGAAGAGCGATGTTGAAGGAAAAACCCATTATTATAATACTCTTTGATTCTTATTGGCGAAGAAACGAGCGAAAGAATACTTTTCTTGGAAAGTACGTACTTGCCTCTATTCTTTGGCGAAGTTCCGAAGCTTCTTTGTAATGTATATATGAAGTGTCATTTCTTGCCTCATGAGTTACAGAAGATAATCAATCTCGCAAGCTCTTCTCGCCTGTTAAGAAATATGTTGTGCGATATCTGGATTCTACTAAAATTCCTTTCGTCAGGTTTCCTTGGATTTAGTAGTGACCGTTTACACGTGTCTATATTTACCTCTTTTGCCGGTGCATTTAATGTTATCCGGTCGTAACATCTCCTTACATTTCCTCTGCGAGGGAGAGAATGTCATGAGAATCAATATTTTGCTCTGCCCGCGACTATTTATCTTTATCTGTTTCAGTTCCGTATTATTACACAGATTTTGACTATTAAAGTCTTTTCTTGACACGTCTCTTTCAACCGTTTATTCTCGACCGTTCATGTCTCTTCTCGCATTAAATGCCCTCGTTTTTCTCAAGAATATTTTTTCCCTATATATAGTTTTCTTTTCTTCCTCTTTTCTTCCTTTAGTTTCTCTCTGCAACTTTTCTTGACTTTCTCCTTCCGCAATTTGCGCTCCTGCTACTGTGAATCTTTTCTTCATCCCTTCTAACACTGATCCTAATCTTTAACCTCCCATCCATTCCCATACTGATAATGGCTTCCATTAGTCGTGCATACAAATCCTCTTTTGATGAAGTTCAACAGAAGTTGCTCGAAAAGGGTTTTACTCTATCGACCATTCCCGATCAAGAATCTTCATCTATTCTTTTCGCAAAATTGTTTTTCGATCATCAATGTGATGATCAAAAAATTATAGTCTCATTTGGGTCGACTTCTCGCAGACTTCCCATCCCCTTATACAATCCTGAGATGCCTTTATTTTATGAAATCTTGGCCCATGAAAAATTCTCTCGGGATGTTTATCAATTAAGTGGCGATTGCATTCGCCTAATGCTTGAGTTCGCGAACCGTGGTGCTGGCAAAGGATCTTTATACCCTAATGCTGTCAGAAACCCCAATTTCGCAGACTTGGAAATAGCTGCTGAAAAGTACACTGTAGAGAACTTTTTTGAAAATTATACAGTGATAAACATGAGGAATGCGAAATCTCGCTGGGGCATTCGCCTGAAAAAGAAGGATAATGTCCCTGAAGATAAATTACTCATGCAAGATATTGACTGGCACCCGGGCAACAATACTACTCCTCGCCATTCCAAAGATGAGAGGTGGTGGGTTGTACCCTTGATCTTAAATGGCCCTTACATCGCGGGCTCGCACATTCTTCCTGCGAATCTCGCAGAATACCATCCTTGGGAATTCAAATGGCCTGATAAGGCGAAAGAGGTATGTTTCCCACTTCAAATCTTGCTTTCGTAACTTTCTTTTTATATTTGCTGAGTTTGTGAAATTTTTCGGATCGCCAAATTGAGAAGAAGCTACAAGGATAATCCGTTGGAGAGTACTGACGATACTTCGATCGCTTACGGGTGAAGTAAGAAACATTTCCTTTGTTATTTGAAACAATATTGTTGCCTCTGTTTCTTATCTTTAACCGTATGCGAAGGTTGGAGTTGAGGAAGCTGTAGCTGCGAAGATTAGAAGTAAGGGTAAAACCGTTGTTCGCAAAGATAAATCTTCTACTCCATTATCTAAGAAACGAAAGACTCAGTCTTCTTCTCGCCTTAGTTCAAGCTCCGAATCTTCTGATGAGGATAACCATGATTCGAATCCTTGTCTCACTAAAGAGATTCCATTGACTGGTTCTTCTATGGATCAGTTGTCTGGCATCTTCTCAGACTCGTTCCAGGGAATGGGAGATGCTCCCCTAGCTTCCCTTTGCGGGGCTCTCGCAAATGTGTGTAATGCTGCTTTACTGGAGGGCAATAATTCTTTCAATGGAGTCTCTAGAATTGTGTCTCCTGACTTCTTGAATGCACTCGGGTCTTTGGTATGCATACAATCGTATTTCCCTGTTAACTTTAAATTTTTAAATATATATGTATTAATGATTTTTCTATCTTCTTTCATAGGCTGGAAGAGCTTCTTTTGTAGTTGCCTCAGATCTCGAGAGAAGACGCAACAGTCTTGAAAAGAAGAATTCACAATTGAACAAGAAGATTCGAGAGCAATAAATTGAAGCTGCGTCATCTCGCGAGATAAATAAAAAGTTAGAAACCGAACTTGATTCCCAAAAGGATAGAGTATCCACTCTTCAAAGTGCGAATCAACAACTTTATGGTATAGCAATTTTCAATTCTCAAATTTTTATTTTATCCTTTACTCTCTTTTTGCCTGACTTACTATTTTCGCAGACGTATATAACCTCTCCGAAGAATCCATTCTTCTCCATACATTTCCCGAGCCCATGAACGATGATGTTCTTCTTGCTCATCTCAATCAATCCTTAAGTAGTTCCTCCAATAAGACTAACCTCCTTTCATTAAAGGATCTCCAATCCAAATATCATCTCTTAGAAATCGAACACGGGTCTAGCTTAAATTTAACCAATCGATTTAAGCGAATGTACCTTGATTCCGAGAAGAAAGCCAAAGACTTAAGGAATAAAATTAGTGATCTCATAGATGAGAATGATCGCATTACTAACAGAGGTGCACAGGCGTTAGCAACATTTCATAAATCTCTCCTTGATGTGCAAGTTGAGCGAGATGATCTCCTTCATCAGAATACCATACTTAAGCAGCGAGAAGAGCAAGTTCGTTCACTTCTTGTTATCAATAGTGATGATGAATTCGCTTGGGCTGCGAAAGTTTTAGATAATGCCAGGAATAACCTAGGTGTTGATGTTAGTCTTCATGCCGAGCATACTTCCTTGATTAAAGATATGATATCTGATAGAGAAGGTTACTTGTTATACCTTACTGTTTCTTACTTCTGTAGTATTGCTTGTAAATTATTAACTTGTTGTTCCTTATTTGTAGAATCCGAGAAGAGACTTCAAGCTAGAATTAAAGAGCTTGAATCTGAAAAAGAACAACTCGCCAGGAATTTTCCAGCGAGAATTGGAGAACTTGAACTTGAAAAGAACATTTCGCAAAGAGTCTCTCCCTTCGCGATAATAAGTATTCCAAGTTGAAGAAACAATTCCAAACGACAGTGGCGAATTTTAATAATGATGCAGTTCGTTTTCGCAACGAAGCCATGGAGTATGTTTGTAAAGACCACAAAATCCCTCTTCATTCATATCCCTGGCTTTCTGAAAAAGTTCCTGAGAATTTGCCTGTCTCAGACATTTCTGATAGTGAGGCTAGCGAAGAAGAAAATTCTGGCGACGAAAATTCTGGCGACGAATCACCAAAGGGATAATTCCTTTTATTTCTTTCACTGCTTGTAATATCTGTACATTTCTGTATCTCTTTATTGTAGTAAACTTCTTGGATTGTTACCCATAAATCCAATCTTCATTCCCCTTTTTTGGCAGTTCTTCTTTGTAATATAATTGGATAGTATTATTGATGTATAACTCTTTCATCGGAAGATGAATAACAATATTTCATCCTTTCCATTCCCATACTTGCCTCTGTTATTTATCTTCAGATGGAAGATTTTAGTTGTCATCATGTATTTTGTTGGATAATAATTTCATTGTATCGTTGCGACGAGGTCGCGGGTATCTTCATAAATGAAGAATCCTACTTATCTCGCCTTATCGTTTTGGCGGTCTGCACTTTATCTCTTCTTGTTGCGACAAGGTCGCAGGCCGCCTTTACACTTTCATGTAATGGCCCATTGACCTTGCCTTATCATTTTTGTGTGGTCTTCCAAGTTAGACCTCCCTAATTAGAGGTCTTCCCCTGCCACCTTTTATTGCGACAAAACCGCAGGACGTCTTTACACTTGCATGTAAAGACCCATTGATCTTGCCTTATCATTTTTCAAGTATTTTTGCCTCTGCAGGATGTTTTAGTTGCGACAATATGACATGCCTAAATATCCTTGCGAACATAAAGCCCCATGACATTGCCGTCTTGCGACGAAATCGCAGGACGTCCGTACACTTTCGTATAAAGACCCATTGATCTCGCCTTACCCTCGCGTTAGTATTATTGCCTCTGCAGGATCATTGCACAAATATGACAAGCCTAAATTTTCTTGCGAAAATAAAGCCTCATGACATTTGCGTCTGTTTTGACACTTCCCCTAATGGAAAGCGTCGCCCTTATCTTCTCCCCGGTTGCCCCTTCAAGGAGGCGAAACATCGGCCATACAAGACTAGCTCCTCCCATCCGGTCTTAACAACAACCAGTTGTTTTCGCAGCCTCTTATCCCTTATACCTATAGGGTTTATGGTTACGAGATCGCACCCTAAGTGGAGTTTTCTTCAAGGCGAGTGCAACATATGCCAAGACTTGCCAAGAATGGCCAGGGTAGGTTCATCCATCCCGGCACTCCGGCTCAACCGTGTACTCGGCGCCTTGAGCATACACCGACTCCTTGGAAGAGATCCTCGGTCGCCCAACGGGGTATAACCTTATATATATAGTTGGGAGTCAAAGGTACCTCTTAGGATAGGCTTTCATGGGCCCCAAATTTTCATGGCTCGAGCTTCGGGAGCGGTGTAACCTTCCCCCGAACCATGGCGAGAGATACCCCCTTATATGACGCACTTTAGGTCTTACATTTGCCTCTTACGAAATGTTATTCGCGAACTAGGGTGTACGCCATAAAGGTTCGTCCCATTCTTTTACGCATTCATCTTTGTTTAATCATTCAATCATTCATGTTCCATTATTTGTTGATATTTGTTTGCGAAGCATTCGCATAATTCCGTTTCATTTGTTGTATTTTCATTTTTCTTTCTTAACCGAGTTTTCATATACTTTTGACTGCGGGATTCTCGCACATCATTACTTCAACTGCTACTTTTTCTCCTGCTTTTGTTGATTATTCACTTCTTATGCCTTTTATTCCTCATAACCTTCGCCTCTTTATTATCATAATATTCGCCTGTCTCTAGGCATTCACCTCGCGAGGTATGTTCAGTCCTCACTTCTATAGCATCTACCATCAGTTTTTGCTTTCTCTGCTCATCTCGCACATGTTGTTTCCAACCCTTTCTTTTGGCATTTCTTTCTTCGCAGCTTTCTACGTCGACCTCATGACATTGCTGCGACTCCTTCCAATCTCCCTGTATAATACCAATGCCGTTTGGATGGGGAAATTTTATACATTGGTGGTATGTTGATGCGACACCAAGATTTCATGAAGCCATGGCCTCCCAATCGGGCGCATTATACGGAGATTCCACGTCAACCACACAGAATAAAACATCAGTTGATAATCCTTGTAGAGGTATTCTCATGTGAACCTCTCCCTTTGGCTTATTTGCCGTGCCATTAAATCCATATATCTTGTATGTCGAGGGGATCAAATCCTCATCCTTTCCTCCCATCGTCTTGTAAGTATGGTAAAAAAGAATATTCACCGAACTTCCGGTATCAATCAGGATTCGGTTGATCGCCCAGCAATCTTCTGCTTCATCTTCTTCTCCATCAACTGGTTTTGGGTTAATCTCTAGTTTCACAACCAACGGGCTGTCATGTGTTTCTCTTCCTTTTGGCACTTCATCTGCAGAGAAAGAGATAGTCTTCACCGCCACTTTTCTAATCTGCGTCGTTCTCGCTGAGACTCATTATTTCTTTATCATTAGCATCTCTCGCAAATACTCTACTGAGCACGTTGTCATGAAAATCTTCGATTGTGCGATATGAGTGGACGATAGAATTGCAATTCAAATTTTTAGCTTTTGTTCCGACTTCTATCACAAACGTTTCCTTTCCTTTTGCTGACACTTTGCTCGTGCATCTCTGGTGGTGGTGGTAATGTCGGCCTTTTTCTTCTCCCTTTAGAAAGTGATTGACTTCCCCCGATCAATCATCCCGAGAATAATTCTCTTTAGGTTTCTACAATCGTTTGTTTGATGCCCATGGAAGCGGTGATAAGAGCAAAACTCATGACTTCTATCGCCTGGTGGTGGTTCCATTCCCACATTCCAAGGTGCTGGTACATCTTCCATTACAAGTATAGCTTCCCAGATCTTTTCCACACTAGCATTCAGTGGAGGCATCTTAATCTCTTCCCATATTATTCTGCGACTTCTCTGCCCTCCATGATTGTTTTGCCTTCGTCCACCGTAGGTTTCTTGCACATGATCTAGCCTCTCGAATCTTATTATTGCTGCCACGGTTGTAGTAGTTCCTTTCTCGTTCAAACTCTTCTTGGTCGCGGCTTCCCATGGCTACTATCTTCCGCATTTGTCCATCATCGACCTTCCTTTCTTCTTTGTCCTCGCGAAGTGCTCGCTACTGTATTTATGAATTGAGGCAACAGGCTTGCGTTCGCAGCATTCGAGCTTGTGTTCGCGACTGGATAAGAATCCATTTCATTCTGTTTTTCTTCCAAGGCAATATATTCTTCCTGTAGCTCTCGCAGTTCTGCCATCGTGATTGTATTTTTGATTCTAAAAATCTGAACGTATAGCAAATTGGTCGCGAAGAGAGCGTTCACAAATGAGAGAATGAGATATCTTTCCTCAACCCGTCCTGCCATTTCGCTACACATGGTCCTCCATCTTATTGTCAACTGCCTTAAGCTCTCGCCAACTCTTTGTTTCAACCCGAATACATCTTCAATACCGGGTCGTGAAGAGTTGTTACTTATGTATGCTCCAAGGAATGTGGCTTGTAAATGGTTAAACGATGTGATTGTGTTTCTTGGCAGACCTTCAAACCATTTTAGTGCTTCTCCTATTAGGCTTGATGCGAAATATTTGCACAAAGATAGCATCATGATTCTCCCACCGCAACATACATCTCATATAGGCCTTGATATGTTGTATCGCACAAAGTTGTTCCATCAAAAATGTTGGTTAATGCGGGTAGATTGCACTTAGGAGGTATTCCTCCCATCTGTATTTCTAGCGTGAAGGGATTCTTCGCAGCCTTACGCAATGGCTTCATCCGGTTGTTTTCTTCCTCCTTCCCTTCTATTATTCAAGTAATCCTCTCATTTCAAACCGATTCTCTTAAGATTTGTTCATTTGCCTCAGAATTTGATTCTACTGGTCTTTTTAGCTCTGTCTCTCTCCTTCTACGCTCGTGTCTGTTTTGACCTTCTTGCTCATTATTTTCTTCTCTCCTTTCCCTGCGACGTTCTTCTTCGTTTCTTTCTTCAATTTGCATGCCATTATATCGGTTGTTCTCTCTTCTTGGCTGTCTCTCAGCTCTCCCTCTCGCACCCTCTCATATTCTTCATTAATATTTCTATTGGTACGATTTTGTTCCCTCTTTCTTTCCCGGTTGTCGTGGTTATTCTGCCGGATTGCCTCTTCCATCTCTTGATTTTCCATTTCTGCTCGTACCCTTTCTCTCTCGCGAGCTAGCCGTGCTTGTTCAATGTAGTGCCTCTCAATGTCATCCTCAATCTCTATTTCTTCTCAATGCTTCTCTCCCGTGCATGATTACTCTCCCTTCAGCAGCTGGGTCATTCGGCCCTTGGAATTGCATGTTTCCTTGATTTTCCCTATTCCGCTCATCTTGAAGATTTTCGGGCTGAGGAACATAACGATCTTCCATTTCCCCTCTTCTCTCGCCATGCTCTGTGCTTGGATTTTGTGTTTCTTGTTGGCTTTCTTCCTCGGTACTTTCTGTTGGTAAAACTCTCCTTCTTTCTTCCCTAATCGATCTTGAATTTAATCTCGCACTACTTCTTGATCTTCTATTTTGAAATCTCATATTTTCCATCCTCAACTCATGATTCTGTCTTGTCAAGTTTGCTCGTTCCTCTGCCTCTAGTCGCCTCTCTTCATGTATTGTTTGTCTCAATCTTTCTAACGCTGCGATTTCTTCATTTCCTGGATTCATTTCTTCATTCATTCCTTGCTCTCCTCCTCCTTGTCCATTGTTCACCAGTTCTTTGCTCCTCTTCCCTCTCGTCTTCGAATCGACCTCCAAGTATGTACACTTACTCTATCATAATCCACAGCCGCGTTTGCTCTTTGGGGGAGATCGGTGGGCGATTTTGATTTTCTTCATCATTTCTCATATTCATCCTTGATGATTCTCCTGCATTTCATTCCTCCTTTCTCCAGCAAGCCTCCCACTTCTTCTTACAATCGTTGGTTGCCCTTGTACGTTTCTTCTTCTAGCCATTTTTCTTTTTCAATGAATTCTTGAGTATCACTCCAAATCTTTTCTTTGTTAATTCAAATTCGTCCCTGTTTCTAGCGCATATGTAGTTGCGGGAAATCCCACACTACACCCCTTACTCAATCTTACTTAATTAAGTCATTGAAAGATGTATGATCAAGAATATTTATTGATTGATTTCATGAAATGTCTACACAGGAAAATAGAATTACACTTAGAAATTAAAACACTCTTAAACTTTCTCTCTCCTAATGACTTGCTTAACAATTCAAAAAGATCCTCCTCTTACAACAGACGCACCCATCCCTTTATATAGGGTAATACATAGTGAATGACAGCTAAGCTGTCCTTTATTTTCGGGAATGTCTCGCGAAGTGTCGCCAGCGTATAAATGTTCATTCTCGCGACACTTCTTAACCCTCGCTAAATGTTGTACTTTCCTATCGTCATCCAGTGCGTCATTCATCCTAACTCTCTGCGACTCTCTCGCGAGGTCGTTGTTTCCTACCTTCGCGGAGCGTTGTAGTTGCGATATTCTGATCCTACAAGCATGCACTTGTATTTTCCGTGCCAAGGGTGCATCACTCCGGCTAATGTTGTACTATCATTAGGTTTATGCAAGCTCCGCTACTTGCATACCATTGTAGCTTACTCTCTTGGCCATGCCTAATTCGCAATTGATGCATGTGCCATCTCGTGTAGCTTGATAGGCAGTATGATCATCCAAGGGATGGCATGCAACTAGCCTCATCAAGTGTGGCCACAATCATCTCTTGCATCGAGCTACCGAGCCAGATGATATGAGAGGCCAATGTGCCGCAATCATATCTTAAATAGATGATATGAGCGACAATGTGCTGGACCAGCAATGCTGCAACTCATTGTGGCTGCATACGTACCCTTCCCTACACTAAATGGATCAAGCACAGACCGTAGTTCATCAACGAATGGACAATAACTTAACCCAACTCGTTTGCAAGGAAGTGGCTATTCATGGCCATTGTCATGTACTTTTGAATAACCGGCTACAATTCTTTGTGTTTTTATTCGGCCCATAGGACAACTTCGTTATTGCGTAATATTCACTCGGTCGGCTCGCTCCGGCTTATTGTACAAGCTGTTGTGCAATATTAGTTATAGGCCAATTCCATTATTAACTTGACCATGATAGTTGTAGATCATCTCGGCCGGCCTCCTCTAGCCTCCGCATCTCTCGTGATGCGATATTGGCCATATAGGCCTATGACCTGCGTAATGTTTTATGTTAGTGCTACTTTGCTCAAGGCCATCCTCCCAACAGGCCTTTGGTAAATATAATTCGCATAATGCACCATCGATGGTGCAATATTGGCCTTTGGGCAATATGCCTTCACGATGCGCCATACTTGGCGTAGTATTGACACTAGGCCAATATACCTTTTACGCAACAAAAACTTGAGATGAAGCTTCATATCAAGCCATGACGCATCTTTGAGCATGCACCATGCTAAAACACGGGATGTTACATTATACACATTTTTAAATAATTTCGTCAGCGAGATTCAAAATAAAAACTATTGTGGACGAACTCTTCGGTTTGGATTCCTAAACAAAAGTCTCATACCAGATACTCAAAAATCTGGCAAGGTTTCTTCAGATCGTCATGGAGCATCAATTAGGCCTTGTAAGCAAACGTCCCATACCGCGTATTCAAGAATCCCAAAAAGAGTCCACAATCAATTGTCCAGTTTCCAAAAGGATATTTCAACACAATATCCTAAAAAGGAATTCCATATTACACGCTCAGGAGTCCCTAAACTTCACAAGGTTTGTGCCAAAAATTGGTATGTGTGGAACATGATCTAGTTGCCTACCTCCCCCGAAAGCCTCCCGGGTTGCCACTTGTAAGTGGGGTGCTAGCCGGCCTGACAACGCACACCGTTGTCCAGTTGGCAACGTGTGAGGATGATCAGTTCCGAACGGTCTTCCGGATCACCACTCGTATGTGGTTTGCCACTTAGGCTTGGCAAACTCACAATACTTAAGGAACCTCAACTCAATTCACTAAGTAACTAGCATAGCAATTACAAACTGTTTTCGGGCAAAGTTGGCCTACTCTCCAACTTTATCTTTTGCTTTGAGAAAAAATATTCGCTGACAAGTCCACTCCATACAATCCCTAATGTAACACCCCGTGTTTTTAGCATGGCACATGCTAAAAGATACGCCATGGACTGAGATGAAACTTCATCCAAAGCTTCCGTTGCTTGGTAAGATCGTAGATTGGCTTAAGGCTATCCCTTTAAACACTTTAAACCTAATAAGTTTGTGTTTTACTGATCCCTAAAGTCTATCCCTATGGGAATTTTCTTTGGGAAACTTGCTCTTGGCATCTGTAAAGCACGCCAGAGTTCCTTAAAGATTGTTCATAGCTTATTATCTTTTAGACCTATGGTCTCTCATGATAATATCGTTCCATCTAAGACATTGAAAATCCTAGATGATAAAAAACAGTCTAAAGGAAAAATTAAATGTTCTTCTAAGAAAAATCGTTCGAGAAAACGTGGTTAGCACTCAAAGATATGGAATCTCACTAGATTTACTCTTAATCTGTTTGAGGAATACTATCGTAATGGATTAATTGACAAAGATCTATTTAGTGTTTTTGAAAGAGTTTTTAAGTTCTTAGAAAAACTCCATTCGATTGAGGAAAAGAATCGTTCTGATAAAAGTTTTGTACCTGTCAAATCACATATTCGTGATGTACGAACTATGCTTACTTCCAACTCATGTGAAATTGATAAAAAAAATTTTGATGAGTTCGGTGTAGGTTCAAATTGTCAGAAAATCTCATTTCTTGGTCGTAAGAAAAAGATTTCAAAAAATTATATTAACCCTGAGTATCATCATTACTATCATTATACTTCTGGTACATTTCACAAATATCAACCGGGGAAACTGCATGAAAATCTCTCTGCATACCTTGCCACTTGGTAACAATCTTGGCTCTACCCCATTTGTACATAACTTGAAATGGGGCAAATAACGGTTTGATTATTTTTTTACTTGGGTTAATTTATAATCTTGTTCTTTATCAAGTTTTTTTTATTTCTCCAAGGCTATTTAAATTGATGTAGTTTTTTTTCAACTATCCTTTTATTGCACTGACCGATTCTTCCAGTGTGAGAACCTTGGTTGTTGAACGATTTGATAAATCCCACCTTCCTCCTGTGGGTCGCGGTTCATGTACGGGTCCAAGCCCATTCTGGGTATATAAGAAGTGTGGTACGCGTACCCTTCTTCTCCCTTTTCTAGTCCGCGTACGTGAACTTTTCTAGGGTTCATGTTTTTCCTCCATTAATTCAATTTTGGAAATCAAAAGAAAAAAAGGTTTTCAAAGAACATAACAAGTAAGTCTTCTCTTCCTCTAATCTCGTTAAATTTCTAGATCTCATGAGGAATTTCAAGGGTTCAAAAGAGGTTTCTAAAAACTTGGGTTCTTCATCTTCTTCTAGCATGAATCTATCTATAGATCAAAATTCTATTAGGATTAGATTTGTTAATGATTCTTGTAGCAAGTTTTTTGAAAGGATTTCATCTAATGGTTTTACTCTATAAAAGAAATTGGATTTTGTTAGTGGACATAAAGAAGATTTGATATGTTTTGAAAAGTTTAATCTTGGAAATATCTTTGATGGTCTTGGTGAAGGCTTTGACACTCTTATAAGAATCTTCTATGCTAACATTCATGATGTTAATTTTGAAGACATGGAATTCAAGACCATGATTAATAGAGAAAGGGTTATTGTTAATAGAGAGTTAATTTCAAGGATTACCAAAATTCCTTTGGGTTGTTTTCTCCTTCCAAGACCTAGTCATGAAAGACCATCCTATGCAACCATTTCTAATGGTCTATGTGGTAAGATTGTTGATTGGAATGAAGGAAAGTTTCCTACTAACTATCTTAGTCTTCCTTTGATGTATTTTAGAAAATTGGTATTTCTAATCTTTGTCCCTCCACGAATGAGAATTCTCGTTGGGAACGTGAGTTTGCGGAGTTGGTCTATTTCCTTGAATTGGGAACTCTAAGTCTCGACATTTGTGGGTTCATCATTTATCAAATGTTGTCGATGACGGCTTCCAAAAAGAAGTCAGGCTTTCCATGTTTGATTGAGCAAATTTGTCGTACCTTCTCTATTGCTCCCATTGGCAACTCTATTAGAACTCCCAATCTTGTTCGCCCTTGTACTTCCAAACGTATGAAGGAGAATGTATGCAAGAGACAAAGATGTGACACGCTTGTTGACTCGTGTGATTTTTCCTCCTTGAACCTTCTTCACCAAATTCACAAAGGGTGTTTATAAAATTGATTAAAAAGGAAAAGTGTGTGCAAGAACAATTGCTTGCGATTGGTACTAAGTTTCCAGAAATCAAGGGGGGCATGGATAAGGTTCGTGCAACATTTATGGTCTCCGATGATGAAGATGATGATTAAACTTTCATGCTTTATCCTTTATGTCTAGTAAAATTCTTATGAGAATTTATTCTTGTGTTTTTAAGAAGAATAACTAGGTTTGGAATAACCATTATTGTGAGTACACTTAGCTATTGCCAACGTTTCCATCTTTCAATGTTTTTAGATTTATTTGTTTAAATTCTAAAGTTTATTTGGAAGATGATTTTTGCAGTATGAATCTTTATGGTTTTATATATTGCAAATTGTTATGGTATATGTTGTTTACGTCCGTGAAACTTGACTGTCCCATACTTGTTCAAAAGTTATCTCTATTATATGTCGGTATGAAAGTATTGATAAAAGATAGAATGAACTTTTGACTACAAAAGTTAAGCCTTTATGTCATTATGCAAATATTGATGGAAGAAAGGATGAACTTTTGTTTACAAAGATTAAGTCTATTATATGTCATTGTGCAAATAATGATGAAAAATAAAATGAATCTTTGATTATTCCGCAGTATTGGTCTTTCCCTAATCCACATCTTTGTGCATATACTGTGTTGCTCCGTAAGTTCTCTTATGTTGAGCATGACAAATTGAATTGATCATTTTCCTTGTGGTTAATTCAATTGAGTTTTTTGGATACAAATTCATATTCTTATGTAATTTGTTAATGTCCAAAGAAATCCTTCTTTTCTTGTAAAAGTAAGGTCGCTCTTGTTGTTATTTCGGGAATGACATTTTATGGGGGAGAGTTCTTAATTGAGCTTGTGCTTAATTGCCAAATCTTTGTGGGGAGTGCGGCTGTGGAATATTGTAGGGGTTATCTTGTATCTTTATAAACTCTTTGATGAATGCATTTAGTTTTGGCTATTTGATGGCATCTAAACAAGTTGGTATGTTGTTCTCTTTTGGTCATGAAGTATCTTTATGAAAATTTCATTAGGATCCCACTAGTTTTCGTACCTTTGCCAATTTATATTGACAAAAAGGGGGAGAATTAATGTGTAGTTCACACTACAAGTACATTTGGTTTACGGATCATTATGTAAGGGGGAGTGGTTTTCATATTGAGATGAAGTATTGACTAATGGGGAGTGATACATATCACCATAGTATTGTTGTCAAAGTTGTGATACAATTGGACTTTGATACTGTATAATGATACTATGACATTGTATAACAATGATTGAGAGCAACTGTTTTCTCATTGTTATAGCTACGGATCTTCAACAATAATGATGCGCAATTGAACACATTTGGAATCGTTGGAGTACTTGGAAGTGACGAAGATTTTGAGTAATGTTGAAGAACCAAGGAGATCAAGCATTTGGATGAGAAGCTACAAAGTTTATTTATTTTGTAATCCATATGTATTGATAGTTTTGTCACTAAAATTGACAAAGGGGGAGATTGTTAGAGTACTACTCGGTCGAACTCGCAAGCGTTGCTATCTCAAGCTTGTTTGTCAATGTTAGTAACCAAAACTATAAGTCTTGATTTCTAGTCTACTTATAGTGATGTCTTGGACTAGGATAGATTGTGTAGTTGAGAATTAGACTTGACGGCGTTTATCAATTGAAGACGAAGAACTACTAAGGCGAGCTTGTGGAACTTCATCAACAAAAGGTATGTGGAGACTAAAACTCATCTATCACTTGGAAAGTCTATTTCTACTCTATCTCCTATATTGAGACAAAAGTCATATTACTATATAGTTGTCGATTATACACATTTGAGATTTCGAGCTGAGATTAACTCACTTACATATTTCTCGGAATATTGTTGGTAAGCTTTCGCTTCAACCAAGTTCATCTTATATTCTTGACGAAAGTCAAAATATGATCATGTGAAAGTCACCGAGTAACATCTTACATGGTTTGTGTGATACAATCATTTGGTGTAGACTTGGAATGTTTCGTTATGATTATTTCAATATCTTGAAAATTGCTTTGATGCTAATAGTGTGTGAAAATGGCTATTGTCATCCTCTAAGAAAGTTTCAATGATTGAAATAAGAGTTTAGAATAATTAACCATCATTGGATTATAAACATGTGCAATATTGCATGTATGTTATCCATGACCGGAACTAAATTATGCATACCCGTATGTGTACTTGTAGTTGTGAAATTTCCGTTTACCAAGTACACGTACCGATATGCATACTTGCGTAAGGTATAGGTCTGGGAATTTCTACTGGGATTTGGAAGTGTACTAAGTATGCGTACACGTTTGCATACTGGCGAACCCAAACTCAGACCAGCTACTTAAGTATGCGTACCCGTTTGCATACTTGAGTGATTAAAGTTCTAAAATCGGTTGGCTTATGAACTAATACATTTATATATTAAGGAATGCGTTCTTTGCAAACCGTGGCTATAATGTTGATGAATTGATTCGAGTAAATCAAACCGATTTTGCTTCAATTGTGTTCTTGTATACTTCTATGAGAATATATCAATTGAACAACTCTTTAGCTAGTTTCATTTGAGTCATTTGAACTAGTTATGGTTAAGATGAATAAGGTTGATATGAGAGTGTTCATATAGATAACCTCGGTTAACTACGGTTGAGCCAACATGGTGTACACATTTAGGTACGGTTACTAAACCTATATGAGGGTACATTTCATTTGTGTATAACAAGCTAAGTTCGATCTAACGGTTGAAAGATATTAGCTTGAATCTAATCAGGTTTTCATCTAACGGTGAATATTGAATGCTTTGTTACCAAGGTAACTTAGATTGCAAACCCTGATTTGAAAACTATATAAAGGAGAACTCTAGCAACTAGGAAAACTAATCCCCACACCTCCTGTGTGATACTAGTTGTATAAGCTCGATTCGATTCTCCTTTAACCTTAGGTTTTTCACGAAACCCTGTAGGTCGACTTAAAGACTTCATTGGGATTGTGAAGCCAGACCCAACTATTTTCTTTGTAGTTTCGTGATATGATCTTGTTGTTTCTATCGTGTTTGAGTACTATCTTCTTTAAGATTGGCTCGAGATTTAATCTCCGATGGGCAAGATAAAAAGTAGTAACAAACATATTCGTCTCATGGTTTGTGATTCCACAATATCTTGTTTCGCTACCATATGATTAAGATTATTGTGAGGTGATTGATATTTCTAAGCTGTTCTTCGGGAATATAAGTCAGGTATATCAATTGGTTCCTGTTCAACTTGATTTATCAAAAGACGGAACTAAACTCGTAGGTATTTCTGTGGGAGACAAATTTATCTATTCATATAGACTTTTTTGTGTGAGACAAATTTGTTTGTCAAGTTTTCGACTTTGGGTCGTAGACTCGTAGCAACTCTTGGTTGTGGGTGAGATCAGCTAAGGGAATTCAGTGCGTAATATCCTGTTGGGATCAGAGTCATAAGGAGCGCAACTGCACCTTGAATCAGTGTGAGATTGATCAGGGTTCAACCACAGTCCAGTCTGAAGTTCATTGGTAGTAGGCTAGTGTCTGTAGCGGCTTAATACAGTGTGGTGTTCAAATCTGGACTAGGTCGCAGGGTTTTTCTGCATTTGCGGTTTTCCTCATTAACAAAATTCGGTGTCTG
Source organism: Papaver armeniacum (assembly GCA_023531295.1). NCBI lineage: Eukaryota > Viridiplantae > Streptophyta > Magnoliopsida > Ranunculales > Papaveraceae > Papaver > Papaver armeniacum. The sequence goes on from JAJJWW010019438.1 coordinate 279,861, forward strand.
TGTTATTTCTTTTTTGCATTATATTTTGTTATATAATTGAAATATCAAAGGTTGTGCGTTATGATCGATCAATTGGATAATCCAACCTTTGGTTGTTGATTTAAATTGATTGACCCTTGAGCATTGGTCTTTGGTACCGTTCAAGTTGTTTCACATAATAATCAGGCTCACGAATTTCTATTTGTTTGATTTGCTGATTACATTGTGAAACAGAGATATAAACTCTTTGATATACTTTTTTCTAGATTGAGTCTAACTGTCTAGTTGATTCTATTGAAATTATATTGTAGTTTGTCTATTCATATTGCCAAACGAAATATTGGGTGTGGTTGTTGTACCCCCGCGTTTTCAGATTGGCTTGAGCCAAAGAAGCTTGGAGAGCTTCGTTCCTTCTTGGGTTTAGCAAACTTTTACCGATGATTTATAGTTGGCTATTCAAAGAAAGTCACCTCATTGATAGATTTGTTGAGGAAGGACAAATCATGGGCATGGACTGACGAGTGTCAGCGTTCATTCGATGCATTGAAGGAAGCGGTCTCGACAGAACCAGTTCTTCGCTTGTCTAGCTTCGATATACTATTTGAAGTGCACACTGATGCTTCAGACATGGCTCTAGGGGGACTCTTGGTGCCAGATGTCCATCCGGTAGCTTATGAGAGTCGTAAGCTTAACTATGCTGAAGGGAGATACACTTTGCATGAGAAAGAGATGTTGGCAGTGATACATTGCCTAAGAACGTGGCGCCATTATTTGTTGGGAACTTATTTCATCATAAGGACGGATAATGTGGCCGTTACGTTCTTTTCCAGCCAGAATAAACTATGCCAAAACAAGCAAGGTGGTTTGACGTTTTGAGCGAGTTCGACTACAAGTTCGAGCATAAGCCGGAAAGGCTGAATTCTGTGCCAGATGCGAAGAGCGGAAAGTTGATGGCAGAATATGTTACGACACTGACTACATTGAGGCAGAGTTATTGCCTCGAATGAAAGAAGAGACGAAGAGTGATTAGGCATGTGTGCGTCTGACTAAGAAAATCTGTGATGAGACCGTTCATCAATATTGGCTAGATGATAAAGTCATTTATTCCAAAGGAGGAAGAATTTATGTACCTAATTCAGGTGGATTGATAAAGGAACTCTTGAGAGAGACGCATGATTCCATTTGGGCTGGTCATCCAGGCATAGAACGAACGCATGCATTGATAGATCGTTCTTATTACTGGCCTAAAATGGAAGAAGATGTTGAGTTGTATGTGAAGACATGCTTAGTGTGTCAACCGGATAAGACGGAAATGAGAAGTATACCAGGGTTGCTACAGCCTTTGACGATTCTAGACAAGCCATGGCAGTGCTTGTCGATGGACTTTTGTTAATGGGATGCCAAAGGTGCAAGGCTTTAGCTCGATAATGGTCGTCGTTGATCGCTTTTCGAAGTATGTTACATTCATTCCATGTCCCCATTCTTGCAATGCAGACGTTGCAACGGATCTGTTCTTCAAGAATGTAGTGAAGTATTGGGGACTTCCTCGAGATATTGTGAGTGATAGAGACTCACGGTTTACAGGCAGGTTTTGGACCGCCTTGTTTAGATTGCTTGGATCCGAACTAAAGTTATTAATTGCAATCACCCCCAAATCGATGGTTAGACGGAGAGGATAAATGCATTGTTAGAAGAATACTTGCGTCATTATGTGACTGCAAGTCAGGGAAATTGGGTGGCGTTGTTGGATACGACCAAATTTTGTTACAATTTGCACAAGAGTTCATCAACAGAGTTGAGTCCTTTTGAATTAGCAACAAGCCAGCAAACATTAACCCCTCATGAGGTGCCAAAGGCTAAGAAGCAAGGTTCATGTCTAACAACATATCGTTATGCAAGGTCAAAAACGGAGATGACTGAGCAGGCGCGTGATAGTTTATCCATGGCGCAAAGACGAATGAAGAAGTATGCTGATTTACATCGCAGAGATATCAAATTTGAGGTGGGAGATATGGTGTTGTTGAAGTTAATGCCCCAAATTTGGAAGAATATTTCTAGCAAGACAGTGCATAAAGGCCTAATTCCAAGGTACGATGGTCCTTTTGAAGTGATGAAAAGAGTTGGTTAGGTGGCTTACAGAATCGTGTTGCCGGAACGATTGAAAGTGCATCCCATTTTTCATATAAGCTTCTTGAAAAAGTACCATCCTGATTTGCTGGAAACTTCAAGACAACAAGCGAAGCGTGCACCACCAGTAATCAGATCACAATTCGACAAGCAAGTTGAGGCTATACTTGATGATCGAGTTGAGGGGAAAAGCAAGAAGAATAGGAGAACTTATTTTCTGATTAAGTGGCAAGGGTTTCCAGACTCTGAAGCTTCTTGGGAAAAAGATACTGCATTGTGGCAATTTGAAGAACAAATTCAGGCTTATATACAACAAAAGGAATCGACGAGGGCGTCGAGTTCAGCTGGTGGGGGAGGTTTATGACATGGATGTCAAGTGGCCAAGTAAAGATGCACAACAGTTGTGCATTATCAGTGACTTGGCCAAGGTCAGATATGCGAGGCGCATATCTGAGTTGCATCTAGACAATGGCATGTGCCAAACAGGGTTTGTACATGGCCAATGATGCGAGATTAGCATCAAGAGATGCCAAACGAGTTTGGCAAGTAAACTGTATGAAAAGGCGAGGGTACCCAAATATACCTCAAGCTAAAACTTTTCCTACCTATAAGTCATTTCTTCGAAAGTGATTGCTTATGGACAGAGTCGAGACAATACAACTAATCGGTTCACACTTCGTGTGATCGTTCATGGATACGAGATCAAGACAATACAACAACGAAGTATGTTTACTTGATACAAATGTTCGGACTTAACCAAACAAGTAAATAGGAATTAACGTTTGTGTAATTTAATTTAATTATAATAAAACAATTATAATGCAGAAATATAAAGTAACTGACACAACAAGATTTTGTTAACGATGAAACCGCAAATGCAGAAAAACTCCGGGACCTTGTCCAGAATTGAATACTCTCAGGATTAATCCGCTACACAAAATCACACCAACTTCGTATAGTTGAGACCAAGCAACTAAACTTATAGTTCACCTAGTTCCGTCTGTATTCCCACACCTCCGACCCAAGGTAGTTAATATCGCATATCGATATCGTATTGGTCGGGTCCTATACACCTATACAAATGATAATATATGTTTTTACAGGCGATACATCATTTAATATAGAATTTCAAATAATTACAAAACCATAGGAAAAATAAATAAGAATCATACATATCTCAAATTTCCAAAATACAAGTTGGTTTATTAGAGCTTCTCCAATGGTCATTGTGTGTGTTTCCTATGTGGCAACACAAATAAGACATCCTCAATCTATTTTTCCTTAAAATTAGGGAGAGAAACAAATCCATCTCCAACAGTATTGCATGTAATATCTTCTTTTAATTAGTATAAGTTTTATTTCCATAATTAAGATTTTATTAAAGCTAAAAATAATTAGTTAATATATCAAAGTCAATTCAATTAAGTAAAAGCTGGCTAGAATGCTACACAATGTCAAGGGGAATGTCACCTTGACAATGGCTACCCAAAGTCATCTATACATTGGTTTAAGACATCAGGGTTGGATAATGAGTTTAGGTTAAATGGATGTGTATCCTAGGTGGATTTTGACATTTATCTCCACACACATGCCATTGGAGAAGATTTTAACCAACGTTGTGATTGTTGTCCCATTATGCCAGTAAATCTTTTTTGTTATCCTTCATATTTATCTTTTATATTTCTCTGGCTTGCAATCGAAATATGGTTTCTATTTTATATCTTACCATATAGTCATTGATTTTATATTATAAATATATTTGGGCTTTTTACCTTCTCCAATTGATATTTGTACTTGTCTGTAAAGACTAGATGCATGTTGATGAAAAATTTATTCACGAAACCGATATTATCGGTGTACAAGTAAAACCGATATATCGGACTGTACAACCGATAATATCATTTTATCTTTGTATCGCCGATATTTTTGATATCGTATAGGTATTTTCTGATATCCGATAAAAACATGTAATATCGGCATGTACGATATTGACTACCTTGCTCCGACGTATAAATAAGTCACGTACTTGGAACAATTCCTCTGGTTCGTATTCCAAACAGTAAAGGAACAATAAATCTGTTTGGTATCAACTCTAATCAACCAAGTGATATGAGTTGGACAAAGTCTCTTCCCGTTTATCTTAACATAAACTCCTTCGTCAGGTTATTAGATATATCTTATGTTCAATTACCGAAGTAATCGTTAAGATTTTTCAACCAATACTTTTAATCACAAAGAATTGTATTGATGTCGATCTACACAACTAATCAATCCAATCTACCACAAGGATAAACCGATTATAGTTGGATCCTCTTTTACCGAAACAAGTATTGTGCACACCAATGATTATATACCCAAGTCATAAATCAATCTCTTCTTTGTTTTCAAATCTTATTAGATTTTTAATAAACACCTGCACACAACAACTTGAATCTCTTGTGATCAATCACGCACAGAACGGAGTCTGTTAACAATGGATTATCACAAGATCGTCTTTAGAACTAAAAACAGTCTAAAGATCCCTGTCGAAACTTCGATCTAGTTTGAGTGAATCTTATATCATAAGAGAAGATTCTCAAGCATAAACAAACTAGGTGCAATCAAAGTTCAACCACCGTTAGTCAATCAAATCAATCGAAAACATAAGATAAACCACAATTATCTAGTTTCCCACTAACGGTACTCGTAGAGCTTCTCAATCCCAAAGAATACTTTCAACTGAGAGGCCGTAAGAGATTTCGCCTAATTAAGTTATTCTCCTCTCCGAATAGGCGGCTTCACTAGTAACAACACAACAAGAGGAAGTCTGTTGTCACGAAGGATTAGTTTGCTAGAAATGCAAACTTTAGTATTTATAGACAAAGAAGTTTGGATACCAAGGAATTTCCAAAACCGAAAATATTCTCAAAGATATTCCATGCATTCCAAATTCGGTTTTCATAATTCCTGGAAATGCTCTGTCCAAAATAATGATCGAAAATCTCTCGGGAAAATCCCAACTAGCAAATGCACATTACTAATTCCCATTTTCCTAAAATAAAATTAACAACCTCAAATAAAAGATTCTTAACTTATTTAATTTTGATCCTGGGATTTTCTTCCTTTAGCTATTAAGGAATAACTTTGAACAATAAAAGATAAACAATACTGCCTGTGTTCAAAGTGTGTCGACATCCTTACTTTGTAAGTCCTCTTTCATACTTACACCCTTGAAACCGATTTGCCACACTTCCAAACAAGTTTATAATTGGTTCATCTGACTTTTAAGAACTATGCGATTCATTAAGAAATACTCAATCACAAATCATGGGTTTAACGGTTCTACCAAAACAAGTTTCGGTTCTACCTTCATGTGAGTATTGTGCATAGTCACACTAGCTTTCCAAAATTCGTTTGCCTAGGTACTTGGATATGTAGGGACATATATATGGTATCTAACTTATATGTGTTGCATATGTCCATAGGATCGGTTCCCCTTTGCATAAAAACGTGTTGCACGTGTTCATAGGATCAGTTCCCCTTTCTGCTATAAACCTTGCTGCACCTCATACAAGGATCGATTCCCCTTTGTGATGTACTGCACCTCTTCATAGGATCAGTTCCCCTTTACCCAGATTTGGTTCAATAAATCACAAACTCGATCATACCTCACAGGTGATTACTTAAGATCGGTTTCACTAATAAAAGTCATACCAATACATAAGTCAGGCCTTTGTGAACAGTTCTACCAAGAACACAAACAAGTCGTGAGCGGTTATACTAAATCACACATATTGGATGTTCACAAGATATGCAATGAATAACAATCCCAATAAAGCCTGGTGATTTCCTTTTTGATTCATAAACAAGTTTATGAACTTACTTCCTTAAAACACATGTAAAACATTGTTTCCTAGGATGAAATCCTCACCTCATACCCATACATAATCACAATAACATTTAAACGATTATGTCGATGTCTTATATACAAATTTTAATGGTTAAGAAATAAACTTCATATTGTATTCCTTAATACTATGTCTATCTAGAGTGTTCATGCTTCACAATTTTTTTTTCTTCAATATGCACGACTTGTAAGATACGTTAGGGAATGAAACAGTTCAAGTAAAATATCACTAACCTCAAGTGGAAGGATTATGTTGTCGTTGTAGCTTCTTAGTTCTTCACTTCTTCAAGACTTTGTAATACTTGTAATGTCTCATATCCTAATACTTTCAAGCTAACCTATACGAAGTTGACTCTAGTACATAACCAAGCGACTCTTAAATGAGTTTTGATTCACTAAAATATGACAACCAAACCTGACATACCAACGCTTGGTGGGTTCAACCGAGCTATGCTCTAACACTGTATGCATGAGACGTGCTGTCATGCAAGCAAGACTTGCATTAGCACACTTGCATCATTGGGAGAATGATGCTCAACAATGATTGCGCGACTTTGGCTGGCAGATGCAATCATTGTGCAACAAGGATGGATGACATGTGCCGGGAAGATGGCCTTAACGGTTTCGAGTTGGTTACACGGAAGTTGCTTTACTTTATGCATTTCTAAAGGCTAGGACTTGTTTGTTTAACTTTAGAATGTAGTTGGATCAGTTGGCAAGGTTGGCTCACTTCCTGGCATAAAGCAAATCTGTTACTGTCTAACAATTGCTTGTAAATAGCTTTTGTAAGGCTATATAAGCCTGATCTTGTGAAGGGATTGGGGAATCCATAACAAGAAGAGTGTGTAACCCTAAGTGTACAATGAATAAAAGGCTACGGCCTTGTTTAAAGCTAAGTTCTGTTGGTACATTTATCCCTTGTTTTTGCTTATTGTTTATGCATCAAGCGGAGTGTGTGTACTAGGTTGAAATCTTTGTGAGCGTAACCTCTATTTAGTATGAATTTGAATAGAGAATTAGTCAAGAAGTTGAAGTATTGATTAAGTGCGAGTTAATTTGAAATTGTCTTTGTGGAGCATAGTTGCCATTGTCAGGTTGGTTTTGCATTTGGGTTGTGCGAACCTGTGACAATAAGCTAAGTGGATTTTCTAATGTGGTAATATGTGGCGACGGGAGAAAAAGTGTCCGGCTAAAGGAAAACCACACAGTCTTAATTGGGAGCCGGTGGTGGAACTTCAACCGCGGGCGGTCCAAGGAAAGACGCTAACGACTAATTTGCTACAGTAAAAAAAACTATACTTTTACCATTATACGTTACGCTCAATTTCAAACACTCAACTCACAGCAAAATTCACCTTTTCTTGTATTTTCACTACTGAAAAATCTCTTTGAATTGTCAGTCTAGTATTTTAAATTCCTTAACTGAAATGTCTCAAAAAACTATTACATTCACTTTTCAATGAAGCCAAACCTAAAACTGGTGTTGATAAGATATGTGCGAACAAAATTAGCCATAAAAACCCAAGGTGACCAAGTGGTACAAAAACCCCATTCAAATGTTAGGATACATTAAAACTCCATCTTAAACAAAATTGATACAAAAACCCCAAATTTTTAAAAATTGATACAAAAACCCCAAATTTCAAAATTGGTTTCATCAAATTCTTTGGGGTTTTTGTGTTACTTTTGTTTTAATGGTTTTTTTTTTGTTTTTTGTTTTGATGGGTTTTTTGTGGATGGATAGTGACACCTTTGGGGTTATAACTTGCGGACCGCGAGAGGCTCGCAAACCTTTACGACTTTACCCCAAACACCCAAGGGCAGTTCCAAGGTCATGGATAAGTGCGAATTCAAAAAAAAATGAAAATAGTAAAAAAGGGAAGAGTAGCTCAAGTTTTAGAATAATCCAGTAAAATATTTTGCTAAGAGCTTCTCCAATGGTTGTGTGTGATTCCTAGGTGGCAGCACATTTAGACATTCTCATTCCAATTTTTCCTTAAATTTAGGGGAAAAAAATAATTCATCTCCAATGGTGTTGCTTGTGATCCTTTTTTTGATTAAATGTGAATTTTATTTTCAGTAATTTAAATATTTTATTAGTACTAAAAATGGTTATTTTGTATATTGGAATTAATTTTAGTGAGCAAAAAGCTTACTAGGATAGCTTGACATTGTCAAGGTGAATGTCAAGTTTTAGACATTTACCTTGAAAGTGTCTAACAAAAACTAAGCCATGTCATCTTCACATGGATTTAAGAAGTTGGGGTTGGAGAAGGATTTTAGGAAAAATGAATGTCTATCCTATGTGGATTTAGACATTTATCTTCACATACATTCTATCGGAGAAGCTCTAAGAGCATCTCCAATGCAAGGGGTAGAGGTCTTAAATTAGTATGACACATAGGATTTAATATTTTTTTCACCAAAGTTTCATCTCCAATGCAAAGGTGAGGGTCATAGGTAAGATGGCTAAAGTTGGGGTAAAGGAGAAAGTCTAAATAAGACTTTCTTCATGACCTTGGGTCATAAGTCCACATCATCTTTTGTGTCTAGATTTAGACAAAAAGTGTAAGAAATGAATTGGAGATGGATTTTAGGTAGTGAGCCTTTCTCTTTATTAGTTTTTCTCCTATAGTAATTGACCCACAACCAAAAGGTATAAATAAGACATCCACATAGGATGACCTTGACCTCTAGCATTGGAGATGCTCCAAAAGGAAATAAAAAGTTGAAGTTTTAAAAGTTAACAATTATAGATGTGAGTGGACTTAACTTTATAGAAATATAAAACTGGGGGACTAACCACTAACTTTTGAAGGATTGAACGCAAAATATACAGAAGAATAAGGACTATTTATTGATTTTAAAAGAAAAAAAAATTGGTGGGGGTGGGTGAGGTGGGGATAAGCCCCTAAAAGTTCATGCATGGATATTACCGTGTAACATTTTGGCATTGTTACATGATTATGCAATACGGCGGTGCTTTGGCTCTCTTTTTTTCACCTCCCTGCAATCTAAACACCATATCTGGGAAATGGTGAACCCTACCAGTACCTGAATATGAATCTAAATCTGTAATGTGTGGTTGAAATTGTAGGGAGGTGGAAAAGAGGGAGTCAAATAGCATTTCCTCGTGCAAAAATGTTGGATACCAAAATTTTTCCCAATGCAAGTCCCTAAAAGTTCATCATTTCCAGACAAGGAGTTCAGATGGTAGCCTCATCATGGGATAAACAAATGGGGGCAAGCAAAAGGTGGAGATATTTAGTGGTTTCGACAAATATGACTAAAAAGAATCTGGTTCGTGACACCGGAAGAGGCTATTCAGAATCAGGAGTGGTTGGAACTTGGTCTTGCCTTGTACCTTTATATCTTGTCTTGTACCTGCCGATTAAATTAAGGTTGTTTAGTTTTTTGTTTCTAGAAAATCTTAAAAGGTTAAAATAAAATACTATTAAAATTGTGTAATGGGCGACGAATGGATGTATTTTATTCCCCAAAGTTGGCAACTAGTGATTGTCCTGAACGTATACTTGCAAAGACTAGTTCTACTTCGTCAAAACAATGTTGGCAGTTATATATTAACTGCAAAATAGTCAAAAGTCAAGATATAGAAGCATTACTTATTTTTTACAGCAACCTCCTGAGAAAACAAATGAATGAAATTAAGAAAAGATAGTCTTGGAAGTTAAATATGTGCATGATTTTAACTGGCCATCATCAAAGTGTGGTCAAACAGGAGACCTAGTAAAAAAGGAGACCACTAATCCATCCATTTGCTATATCAATAATTATACACGAACCGGAAGAAAAAAAACAAAGCAAAAACCGGACAGATACATCAAATGAGTGGGTCCCGCCGATGGGGAGAAACAGGAGGTCCCATTTAAGCGATGGATGTGTGTATGCGATTTTTAGGGAGTTCACTTCCCCGGTTCATCTAAGATTTTTTGTTGCTATAGCCTATATACACCAACTATTCTGGACTTATGGTCTTCGATCGCCAAAAACATCAAGATGAGATGAGATCGGGCGTTCTATTTTAATTTATCATCTCTAGAACAGCTGAACTGATCAAGTGTTTTAAATTAAATTAAAATGAAGGACATTTTTCCACCACCTCATCATCATCTAAACAGTAAAAGTAGAAAGAAGCAGTAAAGTCAGCAGGAAAGAATTTCCACTCCTTTCATAATAAATAAATGGTTTTCCATCCATTCCAACAACTACTTCCTTGCTCCTACTAAATCAATCCACCCCCACCAAAAACTAATGTTGTTGGTTGCTCTAGATTTAGATACAGACTACAGAGTAATAGTCAATCAATTCAATACCCCACTTATTAAACAAGAAAATTTAGTGCTCTTAATGTCAATCTCTATATTAATTAAAAAAAGAAAGAAAGAAAAGGGTCTCTCTTTTCTTCTTCCTTTGATGATTTTGAGATGATAATGATCTTCTCAATGAGACTTGGTCACACAAGTACAAAGGAAGGAGACCATCAGAGGTTGAAAGTGAAACGATTTATTTATTAATAATAGAGCCTTCCAATCAAAATCATTCTGTCTCTCTCAAATAAATAGTAGTTGTTGTTCTATGTAAAACCTGCTACTGTTTTACTGCAATTTCCTTTCTGTTTCTTCCTTCTTCTTCTTCTTCTAATTTAGGAAATTTTTTGGGTTTTGGAATCAAAACATAACAGAGGAGTAGAGAAGAAGATGAAGATCAATTGGTGTTTTGGATTGGTGTCTGGTGCTAATTATTATAACAACAGTAGTACCACCTCTCTGGTGGTGGTGGTGGTGTTGCTGTTGACTACTCTCTCTTCTATTGGAGCACAGCCTATCACCGCTCCCATCGAAGGTAACTACTAATTGATTGGCACTAATTCATATACTTAACGTATGGTGTTTATGTTTTAAGAATGAATTCTTCTTAGTTTTTAATTGGAGTTGACGAATTATATTTGTCTACAGTGAATGCGTTACTAGCAATCAAACAGAATCTGATTGATCCAAGGAATTTCTTGAAGAAATGGAATGAAGAGACAGACCCATGTACCTCCAATTGGACTGGCGTGCTATGCTTCAATACCACCTCTCCTATCGACGGCTATCTACACGTCCGAGAACTGTATGTCTCTCTACTTTCATTAATTGGGTTGTAATTCTGATTGCTTCCTCTAATTAGTATAGTATAGTATGTCTAGCTAATCTCAATTACAATCTCAATTGGTTTTGGTAGGCAATTGTTGAGTATGAATCTTACTGGAACTTTATCACCCGAGCTTGGTCGATTCTCTTACTTGGAAATTATGTAAGTTTAAACCACCAATGCAAATTGTTGTAGTATACATGGTTCTTTTGCTGCTGATTCATTTTGTTTGTGTTTCGATATGCCAGGGATTTCATGTGGAATAAAATTACTGGGAGTATACCCAAGGAAATCGGCAACATTAAATCTTTGAAGCTGCTGTAAGTTGTTGTTTCCATTGGTGTTTCCTTCAGACCCCGCAAGTCAATACTATGTGATTGCTATCTTAATGCTATCCTGACTTGTATATATATATGTTTATTATGTATCCCAGTCTCTTGAATGGAAACAGATTGACAGGTTCTTTACCGGAGGAACTTGGTGATCTTCCAAATTTGGACAGAATTCAGATAGACCAGAACTTCATATCAGGACCACTGCCTAAATCATTTGCCAACTTGACCAAAACAAAGCACTTGTGAGTAGTTACTTGACCAGAATTCTCACAGTTTCCAGGTTACTGCTTTTTTATGTAAGTAATTTGTTTGTGTTTTCTTGCTTCTGCAGCCACATGAACAATAACTCAATTAGTGGATCAATTCCACCGGAGCTTTCCACATTACCTAGTCTTGTTCATTTGTAAGTTACATGCCCAATTGCATCCAGTGAGTGTTGTTTATTGCTCCGCTGGTGTTTGTTTTATTCTTCGGGTTTTCTTTCTCTTTGGAGTTCACAAAGTGTGTTTCTGCAGTTTGCTTGACAATAACAATTTATCGGGGCCTCTACCACCAGAGTTCTCTAGGTTGCCAAACCTGCTTATCATGTAAGATCTCCCCCCCTATCTCAGTTATATATGGCGCATACCATAGTCTTTCAGGTTTTTGAGATTGTAATTGTGATTGTAAAATTACTGGATGCACATATATCCAGTTCTTAAATATATGTGCATACCATAGAAGTAACTCACCCTTAATATTTTTAATGTTTGCATATATAATTTTTTTCACCACAGCCAGCTTGACAACAACCACTTCGATGGGGGAATTCCAGATTCATATAGCAACATGAAAAAGTTGTTGAAAATGTAAGTTTTTATCATTAAGAACTGGATTTCGACTGCAATTCTGTTGCGGAAAGCATTCTTGGGATATTTAGATTGAATTTGTAGAATAACATCAAGAATTGTACAGAGATCACTAATACACAAATATGTATTGATGTAACTGTATTTGGTCCATCAGGAGTTTTAGGAACTGCAGCTTGACAGGTCCAGTTCCCGACATGAGCAGGATACCAAAACTCGCCTATATGTAAGTTTGTGAGAGTTTCTTTATTTCTTAATATTATATGTTTAAAGCAGCCAGCCTGGCTCGCCCGTGTTTCCTCCATTTACGGTGCATTTTGCTGATAACACATTTCACGCTTCAGAGATCTCAGCTCAAACCAGCTTAATGGGTCAATACCCTCAAGTAGGCTCTCGGATGATATGACCACAATGTATGTGCAGCTATCTTCCCTAATTTAACTAAATGCATCACATTACTTCCGCTTGGCTTAATTTTCCCTTTAAGTAGAATTTTCCAGCTTATGAGAATAATAATGAAGAGCAATTCTGATAAATATATGTGCAGTGACTTATCAAACAACAAACTAGAGGGAAATATTCCTACCAGTTTTTCTGGGCTTCCTCGTCTACAGAGATTGTGAGTGTACTTCGAGTCTACTTGTATTTTCCTTATTATTTTTCTGGATATATGTTATGATCAACCAGTCCGCATTTATCTGGGGTTTCATGGTCCCTCATTGCGTGTTGTTGCAGGTCACTGGAGAATAATTCTTTGAGTGGTTCCGTTTCATCCATCATTTGGAGCAACAGAACTTTCAATGCAACAGAAAAACTCATCCTGTAAAACTCGCAACATTAAAACTCAATATTGCTCCGTTCATATGAGTATATTGCTGACTTTTTACTGTGTCTTGTAGAGATTTCCAGAACAACGCGCTTTCAAATATTTCAGGCACTCTTTCCCCCCCCTGTGAATGTCACTATCAGGTAGACACTTCATCACTTGGAGCCACTTCATGTCTTTCTGTGATTTGGGCAACTTCATATTTATGGTTACCCTCGATGTTCAGGCTTCAAGGAAATCCTGTATGTATGAATGCAAACCAACTCAACATAGTTAATATCTGCGGGATTCCGACTGAAGACAATGATCCACCCGACCAACCAGACAACAATGTCTGTCAGCCATGTCCTAAAGACTACGAAAGAGTCACTGCAGCCCCCGTACCTTGTTTTTGTGCCGCACCTCTAAAAGTTGGGTATCGTTTGAAAAGTCCTGGGTTCTCAGATTTCCGTCCATATGAGGATGCCTTTAATGTGTATCTTTCGTCTGGTCTTAGCTTGGAACTCTATCAGCTATCTGTTCTCACATTTGCATGGGAAAAAGGGCCTCGGCTGAAGATGCACTTGAACTTGTTTCCCAATCTCTCCAATATTTTTGATGGAAGTGAGGTTCAACGAATCAGGCGTATGTTCACAGGTTGGAACATTGACGACAGTGACATTTTTGGCCCGTATGAACTGATGAATTTCACTCTGGGAATTTATGGAGATGGTATGCTCACTCAGTCCTATTTTAGAGCCATACTGTAAATGAGAATGAAAGATACTTAAAATGAAACAATGCAAGTAAAGCTCTTTTTATTATGTTCTTACTCTTTACTTTTTGGTGCAGTGGACCTAGAGCCAAGAAGCTCAAGGTTAAGCATTGGTGCGTTGGCGGGAATCATAGTAGGAGTCATTGCTGGAGCAGTTACCTTAACTGCACTGGTTTCAATTTTTATTGCGAGAAAAAAAATGAAAAACTATTATCGTGCAGTATCAAAGAAACGTTTATGTACGTATCAGTGTGAGCCTTTTTCTCATTGTTTAGATGTTGTGATTCAAATTAACACCTCATCTGTAATTGAGCAGTGTCGAAGAGGATCCCTATCAAAGTTGACGGTGTTAAAGGGTTTACTTTCGAAGAAATGGCTCTAGCTACAAACAATTTTGACAGCTCTACTCAGGTTGGTCAAGGAGGTTATGGTAAGGTATACAAAGGTGTTCTATCTGATGGAACACTTGTGGCCATTAAGCGTGCACAAGAGGGATCATTACAAGGGGATAAGGAATTTCTTAACGAAATTGAGTTGTTATCAAGGGTTCATCACCGAAATCTAGTTTCTTTGATTGGATACTGCGATGAAGAAAGCGAACAGGTACATACTTCTGGTTTACTCTTACTTTACTGCTACATTTATATATCGTGCAAATAATGATCTCAGACAACATCGAGACAAGTAACATGGCCGCCATTCTCATGTGCGGATATGCTTTATCTGATGTTGTTATGACTGTCTTAATGCAGATGTTGGTTTATGAGTTCATGTCAGGTGGAACACTAAGAGATCACCTTTCTGGTAAGCATTTTTTGCTGGTATGAATTTTTAAATCTATTATTGGACTTTGTATTATCTAATTTTTATTCTCTTTGATGGGTGTAATTTATCGATATTAAAGCAAAAACAAAAGCACCATTGAGTTTTGCTATGAGACTGCGAATAGCTACAGACTCAGCCAAAGGTATCCTTTACCTACACACGGAGGCAGATCCCCCCATATTCCACCGAGACGTCAAATCCAGCAACATATTGATCGGCCCCAGATTTAGTGGGAAGGTTGCTGACTTTGGACTTTCACGTCTTGCACCGGTTCCAGATATGGAAGGAACAACTCCTGGGCATGTATCCACAGTTGTAAAGGGCACTCCTGTAAGCATACATCAACTTATACAACAAATACTTATTGCTGCTGCTACATTTTTTGTAGTTATTTTAGTAGAAATGCACAATCTAGTGAACTAAATTCTGCATCTTTGCAGGGTTACCTTGATCCAGAGTACTTCCTGACACACAAGTTGACAGACAAAAGTGATGTTTACAGTCTTGGAGTTGTGTTTCTAGAGATTTTAACAGGGTGGCAACCAATCCAACACGGTAAAAACATTGTCCGTGAGGTACTACTACTCCAACTCCTTTTCTAACTTACCTTATAATCCACCAGCAAACTATGGCTGAAACTCTTGCAAGAGCTTGACAATTTATAATCACCATCTTCTTTTTAAGGTGAATGGGGCCTATAACTCTGGCATGATCTTCTCAGTCATAGATGAAAAAATGGGATCTTATCCTTCTGAGTGTATTGAGAAGTTTGTAAAGTTAGCCTTGCAATGTTGCCAAGAAGATACAGATGCTCGACCTTCGATGGCAGAGGTTGTAAAGGAATTGGACGGCATCTTGCATATGATACCACAATCTGATATTTCCACAGACCACACTGTATATGATTCAGAAATATCAATGACAACGACCACCACCAGGACACCACCTTCATCATCAATGGCAATGAATAATAGGGATCGGGATCTCTATGTGTCATCAGAATATATCTCTGGCAGCAATCTAGTCAGCGGTGTCGTTCCAACCATTGCACCTAGGTAAAAAAGAAATGTAAAATAACCAATATAGATTATGTAGTTATACTCCTACTCAGTGAAAGTCTTTCAGCTCTCTTTTTGTGCTTATACACGTGTTCATATGTACAGTGAATCGCCAATTCTTATTGAAGTTTATTTTTTTATCAACATAAATTATCCAAATCAGGCCAGGCAGAAAAAGATAATGTGAAATAAAGATGCTTCAATGCAGCATTCAAATTTATTACACATTCACGGTCATATTTTCTTAAATCAGACCTGGGACACATCCAAAAATGTAAAACTACCTGAATGTATGATTCTTACCTATATCATTATAAACCCTCAAGAATATCCATTATCCGACATTTCAATTTTGAACAAACTTAAATACTACCGTTACAAATGAGGATTTCCTTTCTCGCTTTTGTTACATAATTACATGAACACATCTGATCTAGAAAAAAATTCTTCAATTTCAGCGATCTGGATTAGGAACTCTAATGCCTACCAATCCTTTCTCTCACCTCCCTTCACATAACCATTCCGTAAGCTCACAACAAATTAGAGACTTTGCGGTAGTACCCACCTTACCTGACAGCTTCTGGTGCCGAGTTACAGTATGGCGTGCGCAAGCAAACCAACCTGGTGGACCCCAGACACAAGCTTGCAAACGCTAAACCCATCACCATCCCGTAACTGCTCCTCCTCGTGTCTAACTTAACTGCTCTCTTGAACATGCTGCCAAAACCAGGAATGAGGGCCCCACATGCAAGTGCCATCCAGTAGTCAAGCCCACTGTAATCAATCCCTGCAAGTATTGCTCCAATAGCCGATGCTGGACTGGCAAAACCAGTCAGGGCAGCAGCTACAAGGGCTCCACGCCAGCTGTTGGTCGCACCATAGACACAACTTGCAACAGCAGCACCTCTAGGGACCCCATGTAGAGAGACAGGTAGTACCATATGTCTGCCGAGCCCATAGGCATTAGGTGCAGCCACACCAAGAGCCAGCCCCTCTGCCAAAGCATGTAAAACTACGGCCCCACAAGCCAAGAACGACTGCAGGGTCAGAGCACTCACCGAAAAACCCAATGACGTAGACAAGTCATTCACTGAATTCTTCTTGCGAGCTGCAAGCTTTAGGAAACCAGATGTTGAAATATGGAAGAACGAGGAACCCATTGCAAGTAGAAACAAGATAGGGAAAAACCCAATTTTGGACGATGCAAGGAGCTGCGAGGGTCTCCAGGCAGCAAGAACAAAAGCGATGCCAGTAGCCAGACCAGTGAGGAGAGCATGCTGGAGACTGGAAGCAAGTGCAAAAGCTACAAGAATGACACCACCAATCAATGGACCAAGACCAAAGAGTAGTGAAACCAAGAACCCAGAAGCATCCTCTAAGTTGCTGATATTCTCAAGCAATGTGCCGAGTGCTACCATAAATGCTGCAGAAAGTGTAGCAGCGGATGCAACCTGAGAAGGAGACGCTTCCTGGAACATAAAAAGATAAAAACTTGTGACAATACAATCCAGTAAGATCAGTCAGTTCACTTTATTACTTTACACTTCCCACTTGTTAGGTTTGTGAGTAAATGCATTAGACTCAAACCCCGAGATTACAACAACAGCAGACGAGAATGTAGCTATCTCTGAATCAAATTTCATCAGAATGTAATGCTGACAACTGGAGTTTCCAGAACTACAAATTTCCATTTTTTGGTACTGCTACAGAGTTATACTGGGTGTATTTGGTTCATGGAAAACTTTTTTGTCTCTACAAAAGGTTATGAATGCATTAATCTATCTGTGGACTAGTTAGCATAAATTCAAGAACGACGTAAACCAATCATACCTTACAAAAAAGTGTGTCTACTTTTCACTATGTTCAATACAATAAGGCAGAGTAAATTGCATTACCTAGATATCAAGGTTACAAATACTCGTGCTTTTCCTTTGCCAACTTAAACACATCGCGTTTATGCTAAGCACGGTTTGTCTCAATGCACAGGAAAAAAAAAATGGGAGGCACTAACACGATTATCCACCATATATCTGGTGATCCCACAGTGGCTATGTGAAATATGAGTATTTTAGGTTCTTAATCTTTACTTTCAAATAAACAGAATTACCTTGAAACCGTCAGGAAGCACCTCCGCTATGACCATCCAAATCATGCACCCAGCAGCGAAGCCCGTACAAAAGGGAAGAATTTGTTTAAATGCCTCAGCACACATGAAGGAGGGAACAGCAACAATGGGCTGCAGTCATAATTTCAAATGAGTTTGACAAGTCGAGGAGACAAGATGCAAAATCAGCTTTCAAGGAAAAAAAGAGATACAGGAAAAATCCAGCAATTTGATTACTTTGATGTCATTAGTTTTCTTGGTAGGCATAGACTACACAATCGTTCTGTCAAGATACTAGTACACCAGTTTTATTTTATTTCTGCCTAGGTTTACCAAATCCCTAAGGAATTATTTATCGTGTCCTATTGTAAGGCAGCAAGAAGCAATTCTTACTTTTCCAAAACAATTTTAGATCCATCAAATATAAGAATCTACATTTACTTTTTATTCAAAAGTCATTCAGTTAGAAAGCAACTAAGTAAATTACCTGAGGTAAAGATGTGATCACACTCCACAACATTGCATTCTGCGGAGAAACCCCTCTTGTTGCTAAAACCATACTCACAGCCAATCCTTCTGGTATATTATGTACAGCTATAGCTAAAGTAACCAAAAGACCTTGAGAAAAGCCTTTAGAGCCAGCAAAAGAGACTCCAACACCAGACCCCTCCCCAAAAGAATGAAGGGTCATTATCCCGATTACAAGAACAACCTTTCTAGCATCTGCACCTTTTATGTCCAGCATGCTTACTTCCCCGTGGTGCTCAAGAAACTGATGATAAAAAGATAGAGCAGGACTTGAGAGATATATTCTTAGGACATAATCAGCATGGTAATTTATATAAAGGTATTAGTAAATCAAACACAATAACCAGTAGATGCCATGGTCTCATAGTCGTTTTACTTGGAAAATCTTGAAAGAAACTATGATGGGTTGATAGAGCAATCACCTTTTTACAAAGAAAAATGAAAATACCTCCAGCCAGTATCCCAATGACAACCCAACTGCCACTACCATGGGTCTGCCCTTCCTGGATAAGGTCAAAGCTTGCAGCCAACATTACCCCAGCAGCCATACCATTGCATATTCCAGCCCATTGTGGCTCAAGCTCCACAAAAAAGAAGGGAACGGCACCCAATCCCGTGGCAGCAGCCATTGCCAAAGTAAGCCACGCCACCGTGGAGACGGAAACTTTACTGCTCCCGACCTTCCTATTGTCATCGGACACGGCCTCAGGTTTATGAAAGGCATCCTCTCTACCAGTTCCATCTATAACAACACTACCTAAATTCTTATGAGGAGCAGTCCTCGTCCTTAGTTTAATCTCATTCTCAGGATCGGCTATAACAGAATAAGCTTGTAATGATACCAAAACAATCAGAGAAAACAACATCCATCGCTTAAAATGTAAATCCATATCCACTTGCTCTATCCAACTTCTGCCTTGCTATAAGTCAAGTTAAATTCTTCTAGATCCGTCTATCTCAAATCCACTCAGACCCTGATGACACTGCACATCATATCCTCATAAAACTCAGTGCATCAGAGAATGAATATCGCAAATGTTGGGTGATTATCTCCGAACCAGCACAACAATTAAAGTGTCATCAAGGTAAATCCGAAGCTCCAGGCACCACTGGAAGAGTATAGTCCTTGGACAGAATCTGCTTTACATTAACCACAAAAAAAAAAAAAAAAAAAAAAATTATGAAAAATAGTGAAATAGGCAAAGCTTAGCGGAGTGGAGATGTTTGAATAATAGTATGTATGAGTTCACCTTCAATCCTATATCACTATCTAATCTTAAAATTAAAACATTGCAACCCAACGACAGGAAGCAGAAGAAGAAGATGTATGAACCATTAAAGTCAACACTAGCTAGGTGACAGGGACAGTATGTGATTCATTAAGAATGAAGAATGCTCTAAAGAAAATAAGGAGAAAAGCAGAAGGGAATATGATCTTAGCACAATATTGCAATTGATTAAAACTTTAATCATAATCAGAAAGTCAAATTCAGGGTTAAGATTTCACAAATATATTGGGTATTGGTAGATTTAGGGTCAATTGAATTGATAAGAAAAATTCACAAAGATATTTACCTGGATGGAGCTGGTGATCTCAAAATCTTAGTGAAAGAGAAGTCAAAACTGAACCTGTGAGAGAGAGATAAGAAAACCCTAATTAACTGATTGGAAAATGAGAAATTTTGTTTGTTTTTTTTGGAAGAAAAACAAAACTGTAACAGTCTTTACTTTAATTTAATGAATTAGAAAATTAGAGATGCGGAAGCACGTTGTATTGGTTTTTGGTAGGTAAAAACCATCAAACAAAACCACTTACCAGACAGATTCTATTTTCTTTTCCTTTCCTCCCCTCCCTTTTCTTTTCTGATTCTTCTTCTTCTTCTTCTTCAGGGAGTTGAGGAGAAGGCAGGATGGATTCTTTTCTTCTCCTTCCTTCAACAATCAATCAATGAATAAAAAAAAATAAAAATAAAAATTAAAATTTGGAGATTGACTTGAGCTCTAGTGATTATGCTCAGTATATCCAGATCGTTGAAATTTTATAATTTTAGAGACAGGCTTCAAGACTTTCTTTCTCCTTCAATCTTTGTCTTTGTCTTTGAGAGAGAGAGAGAAAAAAAAAAAAAAGTCTGAGAGAGAAAAAAAAATATCATGGGCCTTATTTTGGGCCCAAAAACAGGTCCATCCACCACCTGTCTCTTGGTATTAAACACACGCCATCATCGTCACCAACTAAAACTACCGCCTCACTAATACGCTATTTTTATTTTTTTTATTCTAGACTAGATTCCAGACGAAAAATCAAATCAAATCAAGAAGAAGAAGAAGAAGGAAGATGATGAGGATAGTAGAGATTCCGTGCTTAGAAGACAACTACTCTTACCTGTGAGTAGTCAGTCAGTCACTGTTAATTTCTTATTTTACTTATTATTCATTTATAGTGTTTCTGAATTCTCAGTTCTAATTTCAATTCAATTGATACCATAATCAAATTGTGTTTCATTCAAGAGATAATATGAGTAATTATTGATGGAATTACATTCACATCCACAGGATAATTGATGAGACATCAAAAGAAGCAGCAGTGGTGGATCCAGTTGAACCTGATAAGATTGTTGATTTAGCCCAACAACAAGGTCTCCTCCTTAAAATGGTCCTCACCACTCACCATCACTGGTACTCACTCTACCACTATTGTTATCCTAATCCATTCAATTTGATGATGATGGTTATGATTAGAGACTACTAGGCAACAGACATCTATAGGCTAGGCAACAGTTAATTGAACATTTATACTCTTTCTCATTTTGTTTTGTAAATTAGGGATCATGCTGGTGGGAATGATAAGATCAAGCAGATGCTCCCTGGTATTAAGGTCTATGGTGGTTCCATTGACAATGTTAGGGGATGTACACATAAACTTGACAACCGCGACAGGCTTTCCCTCGGAACACACATCAACATCACTGCACTCCACACACCTTGGTACCCAATCTTAGTCACTTCTTCTTCTTTTCAATTTATTGGTACCCTTTCTCTCTTTTTTTATTTTATTTCTGTCTTGGTTTTGTACTCAATTTGAATTCGTCCTGTTTTCAGCCATACCAAAGGTCATATTAGTTACTATGTAACGGGCAAAGACGAAGACATCCCAGCTGTTTTCACTGGGGATACATTGGTGAGTGTTGTTACATGACATATACTTTCTTGCCTTAGCGTTTTGCAGTTGTTTGCTTCTAAATGTGTCAGGAGGAGGTGGATCAACAATTGATTTTGAATAAGGCAATTGTTTACTAGTACAATCTAATTGTTTGGTTACCTCTGCGTTTCAGTTTGTTGCTGGTTGTGGGAAATTTTTTGAGGGCACAGCTGAACAGATGTATCAGTCGTTGTGTATTACGCTGGGAGCATTACCAAAGCCCACTAAAGTTTATTGTGGCCATGAGGTACGTGGTTGCAGTTGAAATGTAGTTTGGGTCTATGTTGTAAAAGGCGTGCGCCTTTGGCGCTTAAGCCCCAAAGGCCCACTAGGCGTTGGACCAGCGCCGAGCAAAAAAAGGCGCCAAGGCGAGACGGTACGACCAAATATTTTTTTTTTTTAATTTTTTTTGGGCGCCTTTGGCGCCTAATGAGCGCTTAAGCCCTAGGCCAGGCCAGGCGATGGGCTTGGCGCCTCGCCTCGCCTAGCGCCTTTTACAACATAGGTTTGGGTTTCCTTTCCGTCAGGAAATGCTTCTTTTTGGTACTGCGGTAATCATCAAGTCGTATATTAGTTTATTATAAGTTTACCAAATTTGGCTTTCGATGGTTTTTTGTCACAAATGGATATCCTACGGAAGGGACCAAAGGGTTATCAATAACAATCCTTGATATTTTATTCTTTTTCAGTACACAGTGAAGAACTTGCAGTTCGCCCTTACCATTGAACCAAACAATGAGCGGATTACGCAGAAACTATCCTGGGCGCAGCATCAACGACTAATGAATCAACCCACTGTACCTTCGACAATTGAGGAAGAGTTGGAGACCAACCCATTCATGCGAGTGGAATCACCACTTCAGCAGGTACATTGTTGTTACTTCATCTTTGTG
This sequence comes from Papaver armeniacum, assembly GCA_023531295.1. NCBI lineage: Eukaryota > Viridiplantae > Streptophyta > Magnoliopsida > Ranunculales > Papaveraceae > Papaver > Papaver armeniacum. The sequence continues at coordinate 302,377 of JAJJWW010019438.1, forward strand.
TTGTGCAATTACCTTTCATATCTGTTCTGAGTTTGGAACTCGCTACTTTTTCCCTTTTTAAATTTAGAATACACCTGATTTGTTTTGCAGGCAAGCGTGGGTTGTGATTCGCCTGTAGAAACTTTGCGTGAAATAAGGATGCGAAAGGACAACTGGAGAGGCTGATTGAAGATGGCCAAGTATACCCATCTTGTTAGTATATGATGCACTTTCCACCTCAGTTGTGTGTATGTATCTAACACTGGATTACTTGTTTACTCTTTCCTGTTGGATCAGAATTGCGATGATTGAGCCTATAATAAAAAGTATGGCGTCTGTGCCTGTAAAAATATATCACCTATATACGCATGGTACTACTTAGATGTTCTAAATGTGTATGCACTAAAATACAGTTGCTTCTTGATAGATCTAGTATTGCATCGAGTAAATGGCATTTTCTTTCCGAAACTCAATTTTGATGGAAATTTCATAGCAAGGAACTTATTTTTCCTTTTGCATGGTACCTTATTGTTGAATTGAATGTTTGTGCGTTGAATTGAATGTTTGTGTGTTGAAGATGGAAAAGTCCATGACCTTAATGTTGCAAAACCTTCACGGAACATTTAAAGAAGACATTTAGACATTTAATTCTTAAGTTTATTTAGATGTATAATTTGTCGAGGACATGCATACATAATACATTAATTAGCACTGAATGGAGACACTCTTCCACCCGAATCCTCTGCACATGTCAGCGTTACTGTTGAGCGTTGTGTGAACCGCACCCCCGCACGCATCTTCATTATATAGAGCAGCAGTTTGCCCTTTGTAAACAAAACTATAACCACCACGAAGATTAAGATTAATGGATGAACAATTACATTTCCTAATAATCTGCCCAACAATGGATCAACAACCTCAGAAGGAACATATAGGAACAAATTGTGTGAAAAAAAGATACAGAAGAACAAACAAATAGACCAACAACCTCAGGCAAGACCAATACAAAAATTCAAAGACATCACAATTCTCATCGTATGGCAGCCCCCACAACAACAATGGATCAAGATAAATTCAGACGGAGCAGCTCTAGGAAATCCCGGACCAAGACTAGCAGAACATCAACTATGGCGTATGGTTTGGTTCGAAGTAGACTCACAAGCTCTCGTTTCGAATGTTGAAAAACCAAAGTGACACCATTCCATGATACCAGAGAGGGATGACGACGCATTAGATTAAGTTGCTAATGGAGAGCATACCACAAGTACAACTAACACATGCGTACAGAGAAGCCAATCAGACGGCGGACAAACTAGCAAATGAGGTGGTAGAACATCAACAACAACACCTAACTACATCAGCAACAAGAATTTGCGCGAACAACCACAGTCCGTAATAATATAGCCGCCGTTGTCACAACCAGGTCCGTTATATACAGTCATGGCTTGTTGTGCTGCCATGACTGAAAAAGCTGATTACAACAAGAGTATTATATTATATTACAGGTATTAGATCGGCTTTAAGGTACGGATGATTTTAACCTGAGTTGGTATTGGGAAGTATTTGAAAACGTTAAAACCTTGCGATAATGACAATGAAGGGGAAAATGGTCGGGAGGAGAGAAATGAAATAACAGATATTCCGGTAGGTTTAATGTCTGAACAATCAAGAAGATATTAAGCTAGGCAGCTGTATAGTTTATCATTATCCCTCCAGCTGCAAACTAATTTAGTTTTCCTTTGGTCATCGTTATCACTCCAGCTGCGATTAGATGAATTACAGGAGATGCGATCTAAGTTGCACCGCAGCAGCTGCTATCAGCTGGACTGCAGGAGATACGATCAGTTAGATTGCAGCAGTTGCCGTGGTACTGGGCTATATCAGTTCGATCAACTAGACTATAATCGGTAGTCAAGATACTTCTTATAACTACCGAATATAGAGTAACCCCAAAATCAGAGTTATCATGACTTCCGATAATGAAGAAACCCTATGGGAACAGACACGTTTTGTGAAAATTTCAGGAAAAAACCGAATAGGTTTTCAAATTTATTAACCGAAAAAATTTCCACGAGACTCTGCTAGGGGGCGTTGCCCCCTAGACCCACAGCCGGGAGGGGCTACGCCCCCGGATAGCGACAAAAATCTTGAAAATACCCAACACATATAACTACCAAAAATAGAGTTGCCCCAAAATGAGATTTTTTTTCAAAAATCCTCTATTTTTCTAATTTGGTTTAGCCTATAATCGGTAGCAAAAATATTTCATATAACTACCGAATATAGAGTAACCCGAAAATGAGATTTTTCAAAAATCCTCAATTTTTCTAATTTGGTTGAGCCTATAATCGGTAGCAAAAATATTTCATATAACTACCGAATATAAAGTAACCCGAAAATGAGATTTTTCGAAATCCTCTATTTTTCTAATTTGGTTGAGCCTGTAATCGATAGCAAAAATATTCATATAACTACCGAATATAAAGTTGCCCCAAACTACCGATAACTACCGATTATAGATTAACCTCCCGATTATATAAGTATTTTCAACCTATTTTGTCTTTTAGTGTCGCCCCTAATTGCGTTGGGGTCACCCCTAAATATGCCAGGAAGAAAAGAGAACAAAAAACAAAAAAAAAAAAATCTTAATAAATAATCGGGGACATAATAAAGAACATTACATTTTAATCTAACCCGCAGAGTGTTGTGAGCAATACTGCCGCCCCACCTATCATACAAAACTGATTACTTGACCCTAACCTATAATGAGAACAAACAGATTACCAGAAAAGAGAACTCCCTATTTTAATTAGTGCCGAAGAGATAAATACTTATTGTTTAACTAGATGTTATGGAGAGCTTCCTCAGGTACTTGGAAATTTGATGCAACAAGGGGTTGAAGAAACTCCTGCTAAAATACTTGTACAAGAAAAATCCGGAGGAGGTTCACTACAGAATATATATAGCCATTAAAAACAATACTTCATTTCGACAAGCTTTTTTTAGACATGAGCGCAACCACACCACTCAAGATAGATGTAAAGAACATAAACCTTGGTAATATGTATGTTGCTGTTGATATTAGGGGGCGCACAGGCTGCACAGAGGATCACTACAGAATATATATACCCATTAAAAACAATACTTCATTTCGACAAGCTTTTTTAGACATGAGCGCAACCACACCACTCAAGATAGATGTAAAGAGCGATTGTCTATAAACCTTGGTAATATGTATGTTGCTGTTGATATTAGGGGTCTCACAGGCTGCACAGAGGATCCTTATTAAGAAAGTACCATTTCTTGAATATGGGGTGGAAGCTAGGATCAAATATTTCACAAGTACTACTTCTCTCACTAAACCTACAGCAGAACAGGGAAAAAGAAAGTCAGCTGACACTTGTATGAATCTACAGCAGATAAGTTATCACATGAAACGTATTAAATACACCAAGCAGAGTTTCAAATATAACCATCAGAACACCTACCAGCGATGCATGCTTTTTACAAACATTTTATAGAGCTCCATGGTTTTACATAACAATAACCATGGGAAGCACTAACATTTTCTTTGATATACACCGGAACATTCAATTAAAAGACAACATAAATTAGACAACTACTGTACTTTATGGATGGATTAAATAGAGGATGGTAATCGCTATAAGTTAAGGATGGGTAGAAACAATCATAGGAAACAAGATCCAAAACACAATGCAAGCACGTGAACAGAAAATCAAGAAAGAATAACCTAATCCCTGGGATATTTGTTATACTTGCCAATCCTAAGCTAAACCCTATGAATTTTGTGTACATGTACGGTCTAACGATTAACCTAAACCTATTAATTCCAATTTCAAATCCGTAAATCTGTAGCATATCAATCCCAAGTATTAAACATACAATTTATGTGTTGTTAATGTGCAATTTATGTTCATCCCATATCTCACTGCGTGTTTTTTGTCTAAACAGGATAATGTTTCTAATTTTCTAAAAACTGTGTTCTCACAAAACAATCTCCAATCGTATAAGAGAGAGGGGACCAGGACAGACTGCTAATGTGGGACTCTAGAACTGCTCATCTAGGTTTAATTGTTCACTCAAGAGAAAAAATGAATAGGCCAGAAGACGATAATTCACTTATCCTTGTTGCAATAAACTTACACTTAACATTCCAAAGGAAACTCATGATTAACAAAACAGTTCAAACCCAGCATAAACAACTAAAGAAACCAAAGGAACATGAGCAAGTCCCATGACGACCCAGTTAGGTTCTGCCAACAAACAACCATTAGGTGCCAAAAAGATATAAAAGCATAGCAAGTAAATGTACTTGTTGGGAAATTAATTAGATGTTATGTAGAGCTTCCTCTAGCATGGAAACTTGTTCCAACTACGGTTTCAAGTGCTCTGCCAGTTTCAGATACACTAGTACGAGAGATTATTAAAATAGGTTCACCAGAGAATATATATATGACCCCCCAAAAGACGGTACTTAGTTGCAGTTCAGATTGGAACAAGCTTGGTTTGAAATGAGTGCAACCACATCACTGAAGACTAATATCTAGAGAAGATCCAAGCTGGGGGTACACAAGCTGCATAAAGATTGTATGCAAACCTTTGTAATATTTGGGGGTACACAAGCTGCATAGAGAGGATCCATGAAATAAATGTGTACTCATTACTGGAATCTCATCGGCTTAAGTTTTATCTGCAATACACAACAATAGAATCTTCATATCTTTAACTAGAACAAGAATATAAAAGGTACAGAACTGCATTATGACAATGTGATCTAAGAGTTACAGAACTGACCAGACTGTTTTTTCCATCCACCTTTGTAGCCTACAGTTCATATAAGTTCATGACTGTCTTTGCATTTTGTCTCCACAGCCTCCAGTTTCACAGAACCTCACCAGCATTCTGTTTCGACAACCCTTCAAATTGAAAATGTCTAGGCTTGAGAAGGAGAGACCTGCAATAAACAAAAAAGGTACTCCGACGCTCAAGTCAGTAGGAAATTTATACAACATATAGTAAACATGGAATTGAAGTTAAGAATATCTACCTTTAGATGTGAAACAATGAAACTAGCTGTGTTCCAATAGTTTTCCAATAATAAGAAGAAAAAAACACACAAAATAGAAGAGAGAGAAATAGAGAGAAGTTCACTTAACTGTGTTACAGTGGTTGTAGCTGAATTACATAGGGATTAGGGAGTATCACTGCCTTGCTATGAACCAAACTTCCAATAATGTTTCCAATAAATAAGGAGAATAAAAAAAGAAAGAAGGAGAAGCACACTTAGCTGTTTTGCGATAGTTTCAGCTGAACCATATAGTATATATCCCGAAGCTGTTCTGGAGAGTGAGATGTTCCCCATTAAGCACATAGCTTTGCACCTCTAGTAATCGGAACTATCTGGTGGCCTGCCATTGCACCTCTCAGTTCACGAAACTGAGCAGTGCTCCTCTTAGCTCACGAAACTAAGTCATGGCCTGCCTTTGCACTGCTCAATTCACGGAACTGAGCAGTGCACCTCTCAGTTCACGGAACTGAGTGGTGGCTTGGCTTTGCCTTGTGCTTAATGGAGAACATCAGCACACAAACATGACCGACGTGCCTTTTCTGTGAACAAACATACGCAAAGCTCAATACATGTAGGATGACAGACACTAAAGATCAGTTGATAAACTAGTACAAGATACATGTTAACTAACTGGTTTAACATTCAATCATATTCCTAATATGACAGAGTTAAAAGTAAAACAGTAGTATAATCATGACCTATTCACACTATTATTAAGATGACGAACAAGCAAATCTTTACATGAACAAACATTTGAAGGAGAATTGAAGAAACAAAATGGTAAAGTTTAATAGTAGTCACCTAAATCTGAAAGTAGCAAGAGCTAGGGTTTGCTATATCATGGCTTCCTTTCCAGCAGCAGCAACAACCCCTGTGAAGTAAAACAAAAAGATCATCAGATCCAAAATTAGATGGGGGGAATAAAGAGAGAAAGCGCAGAAGATATAGAGAAAGATAAGATCACCTTGAATTGCTTAAATAATATAAGAAAGAAATTCAAAAGTAGAGAGAGAATTTACCTTAGCTGTGAGCCAATAGTTGCAGCTGAATAACATAGTATAGATCCCAAAGCTGCTCAGGCGACATATATTCTTCATTTAGCACATATCTATGCACCTCTCAGTGTTTGAAACTAAGAGATGGCCTGCCACTGCACCTCCCAGTTCACGAAACTGAGCAGTGCTCCTCTTAGTTCACGGAACTAAGTCATGGCCTGCCTTTGCACCTCTCAGTTCACGAAACCGAGCGGTGCACCTCTCAGTTCACGGAACTGAGTGGTGGCTTGGCTTTGATTTGTGCTAAATGGAGAATATCAGTACAGGAAACTGACCGAAGTGCCATCTGTTAGCAAACATATGCAAAGTTCAATACATATAGGTTGAAAGACATAAAACAAGAAAGAAAAATAGAGAGCCGTGATTCCATGAAAACTACAACACCAAAAGTATCAACATGGAAAAGTAAAAATTCAAATCAAAAGTAATGTAACACAATTGAAATCAATTACTTTCAGGGTTCAGAAATACAATCTTGAGACCTATTAACATGTGAAGTAGTCTAAGAAATCAGTACAAATCAAGCAAAAGCTAATTCAGTTCAAATCAAGAAAAAAAAAAGATATGGATATACTCTACAGGACACATCCTAAATTAACATGTGAAGTTGTCCAAATCAAGCATAGGTAACATCAGTTCAAATCAAGCAAGTACTCAGTAAACCCCACCTTAATTAACTGTTTTATCATTTACTCATACTCTTTATAATCCAAAAGAGAAAGATAAAAGCAGATCTAATATCTAAGAGATCACAAACACATCATGTATAAAACAAACCAGATCTACTACAGCATGGTATAAACCCCTCAGAAAAACTCTAACCCCATGTTTTTTACACAAGAAAGAAACATGAAACAGACAAACAAACATTTGAAATAAGAAGAATTAAAAGAAACAAAAGTGTAAAGTTCAGCCGTAGTCACCAAAATCAAAAGTAAGTAGAGCTAGGATTTGCTATATCATGACATTCTTTCTAGCACCAGCGGCAGCAAACCCTGAGAAGTAAAAACCAAAAATAAATTCAGATCTGACATTAGATGGTGAAAGAGGAGAAGATAAGATAGTTAGAAAGAAAAGAATAAGATAATTGGAAAGATAAGATCACCTCAAAATCAAAACAAGCCAGAGCTTTAAGTTTTCATTTCATGGCTTTCTCTTGCAGCATCTACTCTGTGACTCTCTCTCCTGCAAAAGCAAACCGGAAGAAAAATCAGTGACAATTGAAGATAAGACCCAAAATTTTGCTTATGTAGAGAGAAGAAGAGTATAGGACTAGAAAATTATTATTTTGAAAATAACAAGATAAGACTAGTCAAAGTCACACAAAATGTCACCCGGGAGCACAGTACAAATTTTGCTTGACGTTTTTACCCTTGAGGCTTCCAGCCAATTTTATCATTTTGAAATTCAAAATTTTGGCCATGTGTCTCTGGTTGATTGGCTTGTTACCGTTTGATGCGGATTGTGCTGTGTGTAAGTTTTTACACTTGGTTACAAAATAAGTAGTTTGGACTGAGAATTTTAATAACCTGGCGAGATTGGGGTATACCAATGTAGTTGATCTCGGATTTCGGTTTGTCTCGGTCCCGAGCGAGATACTGGTACAACGTTGTCTCGGGGAGATTCCGTTTCCAAATTTCGGTATAATTTCGGTTCCAACTTTTATACATATAATTTCTACATATGTTAAGATACAATGAAATGCTATCAAATTAACCAAAACAAACAAATATTCATTCTTCTCAGCAAAATTTGGACTAATAATATTGAAAAGTTGGACACAGACAAAAATGAAATTGAGTTGCAGGTGGCCAATACATTCGCAAACAAGGTCTGCTAGAAAAACATTATGCATGCAGTAAAATGAGAACATTGGTTTGAATTCTGAAAACCTCAAGCCTACTCCGAGCAAACATTGATTTCAAACTTTGTACCTCAAATGTGTTGTGACATATCTTGTTGGTAAAACTTACCTCTGTTGAATGAACTATCTGAGCTAGTATAATACTAAAGGGCAACCATGACTTGGTTCTTGACATTTACAACTTAAAAGTATCAAAATTGGTTACTTCCATGCAATGATGACAAGTTTACAATAATCAAAAAAAAAAAAAATTACAATAAAATAACAAGTTTTAACTCTTATAGAGTGACAAATTGTAGTGATACAACTAATATTACAAAGTGAAATCAGCACCTAGACAACAACACCAACTAGATTTAGGGATAGATTATGTTTAACAAGAACCATTCTTATCAGCAAAATTTAACAGATGAACATCAAAAGCATGCTAGCAGAGCAAACCACCCAAATTCAAAGTTCTATTTGCGTTAACACGGTGTTTTACTAGCATAGATCTCAAAATGAATAACGATCTTGCACTTTGTGGTTACATCTAATATTCATTGAATATCAACTAAATAAACAATAAAAAGAAAGAATAAAATTGAAATCCAATACCCAATTATTCAAAATCACAGAAAAAATACCCAGTTGAAATCGAACACCAATCTTTCTCAAGCAAAGAAAGACTAAAATTAAATTAAATTCAAAACCCTAACCTTAAATGAACACCACAAATACAAATCTCAGTAGAACTCACAACACAAACTAATAAAGCATAGAGAAGTTCTCAAAAAAATACAAACCTAGCTCATGTGTATCTTGATCTTGCTTCGATTTACATAGAAATCTCTTGAGACTGCAGAGAACGAAGTGAAGAAGAAAACGAAGTGAAAACTGAAGAGTGCATTCGGTTTCTTTTGGTTTTAGGAATATTTACGCAGAGTTTACCAAACTACCCTCGTTTGGTGACTCATATAATGAATTTGGTAGAAGTCAGTGACATTTCCGGCACCTTTCCGTTTAGGCGAAATATGTTGTTTCGCTGTGTTGTGAGCCGAAAACGGAAAAATCGGCGAAATTCCGGCCGAAATGTCCGAAATTGACTACCTTGGGGTATACCCAAACTAATTGGGGTATACCCAATAAGACAAAATAGGGTCATTTTGAAGTAAAAGAAGCCACCCCTTAGCAATATATTTTTCTAAATGGCTAATATACCCTTGTTTAATTAACACTAAAAAAACGATTAGCTTAATTAATTGAGTTTAGATTGATTAATTGAGTGGATTAAAACTTATGAATTGAAATTTTGTTTTTGATTGAACTTATTTGGGAAGATTTTTTATGAAAAAAATTTGTTTTGAGAAAATCTTTTGCAACGGAAATGAAAGCACACGACCCTAACACTTCTAAAAGGGGATTGCGAGAGTTGTTGTATGAAATCATACTCAAAATTAGATCAAAAATCAACACTTTCGGTTCGAAAGTATAAAAAGTCAAGAAGGTCGACGAATGAAGATCATCTTAGGCCAAAGTTTGGCCTAAGATGATCTTCATTCGTCGACCTTGCCGACTTTATTTTTTTGACACACAGAGACGACGTGAAAAATTTATTAGCCAAGCAAGGTCTTCAAAAAATACCCCGCCGATTGTTGAAAAAACATTCGTAAGGCAAGGTATTTAAAAATACCCTTCCTATTTGTTTTTGGCCGACAAGGTATTTTAGAAATACCCTTCCCATTGTTGTTTGGCCAAGCAAGGTATTCAAAAATACCCTTAATTTGTTGAAAAAAAATTCTGATCACCGCCATGGTTTTATGAAAAGTCGGCAAGATATGCATGTTACGACCTTGCCGACCAAAAACACAGAAATCATAATTTTCGATTTCTAACCTAATATAACAATCAAATCACACAACACAATGATGGGTTTGAGTTTAAACATCATTTATAGTCTTCTTTTCGCCAGGTAGAGTCAACGATTTTTTGGAAAATCAAAGTTCAAGATTTTCGTTTGATGTAAGAAATGGAAGAAGATGAAGGGGAAGAGCGAGAGAGATTAGAGAAGAGAGATTAGGGAAGATTATGAGTTTTTTAATTTTTAATTTTATGGTTTAATTTTAAGTTAATTAGTTCAAGGGTATTGAAGTAAAATCAACCTATTTTGTCTTATTGGGTATACCCCAATTAGTTTGGGTATACCCCAATCTCGCCAGGTTTAATAAGGTAGTGGGTGGGTAAGTACTTGGGACTTGGGACTGCAATTGTATGAGTTAGAAGTGAAATAAGGAATGGTTGGGGGCTATAGGTAGGGGTGAGCATGGCCGATATGGACCGTTTTTTACCTCGTTCGCAAATCCAATTCACTGCGGATTTCAAATTTGGCATCTGCATCAAATCCAATATCCAGCGGATTTGCATCCAATGGATGAACGGATGGACGGATTGGATGCGGATAATTCAATGAATTTGTGTTAGTTAAAATTTATAATGAAAAAATAAACCAATATATATGACTTCTTATAGAACCTACACATTTTATATATGTATATAAATATAAAAGTGTCATGGACAACACTCCAATAAAATACCTTAAAAATTCCAATACTATCTATATATTTTCTAGAAACTATATAAATGCTCTTTATCTAACGGATATGGATGTCCAACAGATTTTCAAGGTTGCATCCGGGCCTAATACGTAATCCGTTGGATTTTAAAAATCTCATCCGCGTCCAACCCATTAGCGAACGGTCCGGGCATCCATCCGCAAAAATACGGTTGGTTCCGGTTAAATCCGCTATAGGTGGTGGTGATGGTATGACTGTCCATATTTTTTAGAATTAATCCTAGTTCAGCCGATCATATTTCTTCTTTTGTTCCCCACGATCCACACACTCTCTGGTTTCCTGAGGTATTCTTGTGGGGTGCATGTGAATCAATTGACAATTTTGATGATGGGGTTCTTTCATACATGACTAATGAATCATTTTCAATGATCATTAAACAGAAAACCAGGCGAAGGGCCATGAAATTTGAGGTTAATTAATTGCAGCCTAAGCTTAAATGACAAACATACCACACCAGCCTAAGTTTATTAATTTGGTGTCTTTTCTTTCTTTCTTTTTTTTTGGATGGAAAAGGTAATATATTAATTAAGAAAAAAAAATACATAAGATTTGTAATGTCCTTTTTTTTCAAAAATATTGGACATCACATTATTTTGAGAAATCCTAATCTGAATTTGGGTAGAGAAATGCTAAATATATCTTATTCGAGCTTCCTTTGCTATATGGTCCGCTGCGGAGTTGTATATTCTATTAATATATTTCACCAGAGCTTGAGGGAGCTTTTGCAAAATTATTTGAGTCACCTTTATGGTGTTTTTTGCACTCCATTTTGATGGTTTCTGCTAACATTTTGCAATTCGTAACCAAGGTGACACTAAATAATATATTCTTACTTAGCCAAGAGGAAGCTTTTAGTAAAGCTTTTGATTCTGCATGAAACGCCGAAAATGCCCTTTCTGATCCAGCTGCAATGTGCATGAAAGTTTCTTCGTCCGCAGAGTATAAAGTGAAAGCATATCCCATGGTTGAATCTTCCTTTTATAAGCTGCATCTACAAATACTATCCAATCCGAAGTTAATTCTGACCATTTTTTCTTGAAATCCATACTTTTCTGAATTCTTTTACTCTTTAGAGCATTCTCTTGAGGGTATTGTTGTATGAATTTTTTGATCTGCTCTATGAGAGAGTTTGGGTCTGGACTTATTTTTTCAAATACTACTGTGCATCTATACTTCCAGATGAACCAGGAAATAATTACAATCTTATCTGAGTAGGTAGTGAAATCCGGGCATGTAATCCATTCTTTAATCCAGTTTGCTATATAATCTGTATTAATTCTTATGTTCATTGCTTCCAAAGAGAGACCAAACCAAATAGCTCTAGCACATGGGCAAGTTCTAATTAGATGTTGCTCTGTTTTTTGGACTTGGGCGTGCACATTGGACAGTCCGTATTAAAATCTTTATTGTGTGCTCATAGCCTTGCATTTGTTGGGAGAGCTTTCTGGGTTAATTTCCAAATAAATAATTTGATCATTGGAATCACATTAATTTTCCAATTTTTTTGCAAAGGAAATTCACCTGAGTTGTTGTTTTCTTGATCCTGGTTAGCAAGGAAGTTATAAACATTCTTCGCAGAGAAAATTCTAGAGGGGTGGTGTTGCCATCTAATCTTATCTTGTTCTTGACTATTTGGAGAAATGGCTAGGATTTTTTCTTGTATATCAGGTGTGAATAGATTATCGAGTTTATCTTGATCCCAACTTTCTTCTTGCATTATCAGTTCACTAACCTTTTGTGGAGCATGCTCTGGAGTAATCATGGGTGTTGTATTATGTCTTCAGAAGGTACCTATTTATCTTCATATATTTTTACCGACTCTCCATTTTTGACTTGCCAAACAAAGTTACCTTTAGTAAGGTTTAGACCTTTTTGAATGTTTGTCCAAATCCAAGAAAGATTAGAAGTCCTAAAAGCTTCTAGAGGGTGGTTATTAGGAAAATATTTAGCTTTTATCAATCGAGCCCACAATTGATCATGTTCTGAGATAAGTTTGTAATAACCCTACTTTCCATAAAACCCCGGCCGATGATTAAATAGAAAGTAGGTCATTAATTTCCTGTAACAAGGTACATAACCCACAGAAAACTAGGAACACAGTTCCATCACAATTGAATATACAGAAGGGAAAATTATTTCTTAACAAAAAGTATGTCAAGTAAAATGTTGTTCTAAACTTCAATAGTATAATCCACCTTCAAAACGAACTAACAAAGAAAAATAAAGAAGTCTACCCGAAAGCAAGTAACCCCACTGCCTCACAACTACATGACGGAAAAATAAATAAATGAAGAAGTGTAGATGTCCACCCTCAGTTAGATATCTTCATAATATCTACCGGAACTGGAATCAATCAAACTCTTTCGCGATTCCTAACAACACCTGGAAAAAAATAGTCAACAGGAGTTAAACTCCAAAGCAAGCTCACTCGATCGCCGAACCACGGAAAAATATAAAAAGGTTATATTAAATAAATCACAAGTCAAACATGTCACAAAGAAAATAAAATAAATTAGAAGCTACTAGTTTCAACTTAGACAACCACCGTACCAAGAATTTAACTCGCTACTTTTGTTCTTTTTTAAATTTAGAATACACCTGATTCTTTTTGCAGGCAAGTGTGGGTTGTGATTCGCCTGTAGAAACTTTGCGTGAAATAAGGATGCGAAAGGACAACTGGAGAGGTTGATTGAAGATGGCTAAGTGTACCCATCTTGTTAGTATATGATGCACTTTCCACCTCAGTTGTGTGTATGTATCTAACACTGGATTACTTGTTTACTCTTTCCTGTTGGATCGGAATTGCGATGATTGAGCCTATAATAAAAAGCATGGTGTCTGTGCCTGTAAAAATATATCACCTATATACGCATGGTACTACTTAGATGTTCTAAATGTGTATGCACTAAAATACAGTTGCTTCTTGATAGATCTAGTATTGCATCGAGTAAATGACATTTTCTTTCTGAAACTCAATTTTGATGGAAATTTCAGAGCAAGGAACTTATTTTTCCTTTTGCATGGTACCTTATTGTTGAATTGAATGTTTGTGCGTTGAATTGAATGTTTGTGTGTTGAAGATGGAAAAGTCCATCACCTTAATGTTGCAAAACCTTCACGGAACATTTAATTCTTAAGTTTATTTAGATGTATAATTTGTCGAGGTAATGCATACATAATACATTAATTAGAACTGAATGGAGACACTCTTCCACCCAAATCCCCTGCACATGCCAGCGTTATCATTGAGCCGTGTATGAACCGCACCCCCGCACACATCTTCATTATATAGAGCAGCAGTTTGCCCTTTGTAAACAAAACTATAACCACCACGAACATTAAGATTAATGGATGGACAATTACATTTCCTAATAATCTGCCCGTTGTTGTTACAACCAGGTCCGCTCCATATCATCATCGAGCTTGCATTCGCAAAATCGCTTACTGAGGCTACAAAAACTAGAGCCATGATAGCGATTGAAACAAAGCTGGACGATGAATTTTTGGTGTAAGCTGCCATAACTTTCTTAATTAGCCTATTGTGTTTAGAAAGAAAAATTAAGAGACCGGAAAAAAAAAATGATTACAGGAACTAGAAAGAGGCTCTGGGGATGGATGGATATAAACCTGAATTGGTGTTGAAGTAGTATTTATAGGCAAAGTTTTGGAAACGTGGAGAAAGATATGACGATTACTTGGTCGATATTGAAGTCTGTGTTGATGACTTTCTGGGTCGATAGTGAAGAAAGATACCACGCACAAACCATAACTTTATACTGGGTCCCATTCACTACAAGAAAACTTGGCTTTAACGACTAGTTTCTTACCAACTACAGTGAGTGGAACTCTTCAGCAACAATTGTTTGCAACGAAAAACAGCTCCGGTTGGAAGAAACCTCTAACCACCAGTTTTCCAGCAACTACAGTTTCTGGAAGTCTTCGGTGACAATAATTTAACAACCGAAATTTGGTATTTGTTGTTATTAGCCTCCTGACACGAAGATTGGGTAACCAAAATGTACCCTAGAAGGTATATATTTTTTGTAACTTGTCTTGCCCACCAAAACAATATGTTGGTAGACACCTACATCATCCATCAAATTGTTGGCGTTGGTATTAGCTTTCGGCGACGAGAGTTTGGCAACCATAAAGTACAATAGAAAGTAAACACTTCAACCCACTGTATGTAGCCGCAAATTTAATTTGTTAGTAGACTCATATACCAACTCACCAGTTTATTGGTGTGGTTAGTAGCTTTCAGCCACCATGATATGACAACTACTAAGGTTGAAGGCTTATGAAGCATGCGAAGAGTTCATTCTTTTGTGCATGGTGTCTACAACGTAGCTACGACAAATATGAGTCAATCCCACATGAAGTTAGATTGGTAAAACTAAATTCTTAAGTTCTATGGATACTAATTTTGAACGGACGAGGAGTCGAATGACCAAAAAATGGATGATTATACTAAATAAACAAGATTAAAACATATATAGAGAATCTAAGGTTTCAAAATCACCTCCTAAATGCATATAAATCCCTAGGTTGATCAACTAATTCTCTTTTTAATCAAGTAGTTGTAGAGATGTTAGCATCGACTTCTTCAGAGATGTGATACACTCACATGTACATATTGATGAACTAAAGCATAATATGTCTATTCCTAACTTTGCCTATATGTTTAAGGCATAAGTATTGAACTAAATATATGAACATATATAGCTATGCTTCTAACAACCCTGGATGCTTGAACTAAATCAATTAACATACATGGATAAGTTTCTAGCTCGGCATAACTCAAAAAGTATTTAATTTCCAATTTCTACAATATATTCTACACGAATTTTTGTTCAAATTCTACAAGAAAATAGTTGTTCAAGAAGCTAAGGGTGTAAATTCATTAAATTGTTTTTTAAAAGGCCATGAACCTATCCCAAATAGTGTCACATGGTTCACCAAGTCATAAAATTGAATCGGTCGTTATAAACGCACAGAACCGCCAGA
Organism: Papaver armeniacum; assembly: GCA_023531295.1. Lineage (NCBI taxonomy): Eukaryota > Viridiplantae > Streptophyta > Magnoliopsida > Ranunculales > Papaveraceae > Papaver > Papaver armeniacum. The sequence continues at coordinate 317,980 of JAJJWW010019438.1, forward strand.
CACATTTTCTCTACATCAATTTCGTTTTCACCTTACTTCAGCTTCAATTGCATTGCATAAGCGCAACGACAAGCAAGTTTACATCCTAATTGGTTAGTTGGAAGCGACAACACAATTTATTTGCATTTCGATTTTTGATGTTCAGGTATGTTTATAGGGTGATGAATTTAGGATCATTGGATGAGGTTTACTAGGTGATCGAGTCTGCATCGATAACGGTTTTATCATGATTGCTCGGTCTAATTTCAACCGACTAGTTGGCACTCCACTGCTTGGTAGGGACTCGGCCTTACTTGGCCAAGATTTGCCACCAAGCCAGGTTAGTGGGTGCAAAACCGACAAACTGGCAAGTTTCCTGCGCCCATAGGAACCGGGATAAAAAGAACCAGGCGTTCTTTTTAATGAAAAAAGAAGCACACATTCATTTTAATCCGTGTGGGTCTCCAAATCTAAATCTACACCGTAAAAACTTCCCTAATCCCCTTCTTATCCACTGTTCAACCTATTTTACAATCTAGAGATTTTTTCTTTTCTTTTCTTTTTCTCATTTTGAAGGAAAAAGATTTTTCTTCACCTCCATTTCACCTTCCCCTTCCCCTTTCCCTTTCTCTTTCCTCTCTCTAAACGGCCCCAACCTCTTCATTCATCTTCAATCACATATCTACTCTTTAGTTGACTCCCAACAACTTCTTATTGATGATAACAAATAATCAAACATACTGGATGCATCCAGATTTGATAACAGAGATTAAAAACTACTACCAAGATGAGTTTTCTTCCCTTTACCTTTTCTTTAGATTTTTTTGGATCGAGATCTGATTTGGTTTAAAGAAGTTTTTCTGCTTCGATGTTTGTTTTATGTTTTTAATTTACTATTTGATGATTTTGTAGCTTTGGGTTCGGAAGATTGTGCTGGTTAAAATTCAGTTTTGTCTTAAAATAAAAATCAAATTCTCGTTGTTTTATATGATTTTTTTTTTTTTTTTTGCTGATTTTGTTTTCAGATCAAGCTTCAGACTTTTGGTTAACAACATTCTGATGTATTTGAAAATAGGTTATAAAAGTTGTTGTTGCTTCCATTGAAACAGATGATGAACGGAGAGATTAAAGAAGAGATTTGAGTCCTGAAATGGATAGGAAGGATTGTATACACACTGTATTAAAAGTGTTATTGTGTGAGATACGACGTCATGCTGTGAGTGGGAGGTGGCATCATGTTGATACAATTCTGATAAATCGGGGGTAGCTTGGTGAAGACGTAACGCTGAAGAAGATTGCTCGAACTCCTTTGCTCTATAGTAGCGGCTATGTCTGGCGCAGTTGACCTAGCATCTCGGTTTGGTGATGATGACTTATGGCTCGCGTCATGGATTGACATAGCAACTGGACTTGTCCGTGGGAGTTGAGTGCACCAGTTGAATCAAAACTGGATTGCAGATTGTTGCCGTGGAGTTAGACTACAACAGCTGCGATCAGCTGGAATGTAACAATTATGAGTAAGAGTTACAACAATTGCGATCAACTGGCCTGTGACAGTTATGCGAAAAAGGACTGCAGCAGTTCGATCAATCTGGACGCGATTGTTCTTGAGAAGTCGGACTACAACAGATTCGATCAAGCTGATGAGAGTGATTATGCGGAAAAGGATCGCGAAGTTTGATCAATCGGATCAGATCGATTCCGAAAATCGACTATCTTGATTCGATCAATCTGGATTGTAGCAGTTTGGAGGAAAATGATTGCAGCAGTTCGATCAATTGGACTGCAGCATTGCTAAGGAACTGGGCTACAACAGTTCGATCAACTGGACTGTAACAGTTGCTGAAAAACTGGAATACATCAGTTCGATCAACTGGACTGTAGCAAATTTTACCAACATCGAACATGAGCGGGTTGAGATTTAAGAATTGAACAAGCACTTAATAAATTTGCACACAGGCATGTTGTGGATATAAATCGACACAACAGGCTAGCTGACTTGGCACCCGGTTGATGTTGTGGCGTCAAGATGTTGATGATGTGGTTTCTCCAAAAATATTCTCCTCCAAATGTAAAAATTTTACCTTCATGATGTAGGATACTGAAATACGATCGCAACGAGCCAAAAATCATCCAATTCGGACGTCATATGAAGGAGATATCAAAGAAACAAGATCGATCACCAAGCCCAAAAAATGATAGTAGTTGGCTAAGACCACGAAGTGGGGTAGAAATATCCTCAAGTCAAAGCAAACGGGGTTGAAACATCCAGCAATGTTGGGTTGGCTCAACCGGTGAGTTGACTCGACAGAGTTGGCTTGCCTAGGGCGTGAACATCCAGCAATACAACGTTGTGGGGCGGAAATATCTAAAGACCACTGAAGTAAGTTATGTCGCGAAGCACAGGATCAAGACCAACTGTCGCTGGATGGAAAAGGTCGTCGCCGGCAAGGCCGCAGAGTTAGACCGCCGGACTTTGCTGCCGACGTTGACCGCCGGCCTTGGTCTCAAGTGTTGGCCGTCGGCCTTGTCGGAACCGGTAAACTGCAGCCTGACGAGGGTGAACGAACCCTGATGTGGGTGAAGTAAACCACTAATGTGGGTGAGCAACATTGCTGACGTGGGTGAACGGGACTTGCCGGCGGGTAACGCCGCCGGACGTTGCCGCCAGGAAAGGCCCCTGACCTTTTTTTTTTTTTTTTACATTTGAAACTTTTCGCAATGCTTTTCAGGAATTGTGGTCTTTGCTTCTGAACTTTTGGTAACAGTCCCTATGATTTGTTGTCTTTCTATCTACCCTCTTGCAACAGCTTTATCCTTGAATTTTCAGTAACGGTTTTCTGTGGACTGTTGCCGTTTCTTTAAAACTTCTCTGCAACAGTTTTATGTAACGACTATTCGGGGTGCTTTTGTTGACCTTTTCAGGAGCCTTTTTGAGATGCTTTTCTGGGGATCTTCCTTAGGGTTTTCCCCTCCCATATCCGTCGTGTATGCAGTTGGTGTTGTTGATGTTGATAGACGATGCAAGTGGCAGGGGCGGAGCCAAGAATTGTGGGAAGGAGGTGCAAAAATTTGTTATGGGAAGCAAAAAAAAAAAAAAAATTAGGGGGTGCAAAAAAGCAAAAATGGGCTTACATATACAAAAAATTTCTCTAATTGGGCTAAAATAGGCTTTGGATCCAGCTGGGCAGGGGGTGCAAGTGCAACCCCTTGCAATGGGCTGGCTCCGCCCCTGGCAAGTGGACAGAGATGCAGGTAGCTATACAACCCTGCGAATATCGTAGTAGTGATTTTGACAAACTACGAGCTTGAATATGTTAACGCTGCATTATCTTGGAAGCAAATTCTTTAAACATTGGACTTAAACATGTTGCGGATCGAACATCCAGCCAACAATTGTAACGATCTTTGTGGCGGTCCAATTCTGGTGGCTTATGAAGGTGATAGTTCCAGCAAATCTCAAACTGCGAAGCTGGAATGCAACAGTTGTGATCAACTGGACTGCAGCGATTGCGATCAAAAAAAGGACTGCAGCAATTACGATCAACTGGACTGCAGCAGTAAAGGTTGAAGGCATCCATAGTGGAAGTTTCTGGACCTTATCATGTTGGGGATCGAACATCCTGCAACAGTTTCTTTTACCGTGGACCGAACGTCCTGGTTTGTAGCGATGCAATTTCAGTGGTTTGCAAAGGCAATAGGTTAGCAGATCTCGAACGGCGAATGGGAGTGTAGCGATTTGCGATCAATCTGATCGCAATAATAGCGGTTTGATCGAACCCCGCAGAAATTGCGATCACCGACTGCACTAATCACGATCAATCGACTGCAGCGATTCTGAATCGATCAATCGGATCGCATCGATTATTTTTGGCAGCTTCCAAACTGCTTTCTCACGAATAGGGTTTTGGAGCTTTCTGTACTACTTTTCTCAACGGAAAAAGACAATTCCTTTTCTCGTAGATCCCCTTAATCGGCGCCAATGTTTGTACCCAAAATTACTTTTGGGCACGAAACACTGTTGAATCGATGATTTGATGTGTAGCTAGGGTTAGGAAATGAATTGAAGAACAAATAAAAGAGACACAGATTTAACGTGGTTCGGCAAGATGTGCCTACGTCCACGGATGAATCCCCTTGGGGAGTGATGTTTTATTGATCTCAGAATTACAATGGATTTACGATGGATTTTTTCTGTATCAGCTAGCCTCCCATCATTTAGGGTTATAATTCCCCTTATTTATAGTTAACGTCGGTTGGCTGGATGGCAGGCTTGGATGAGGGCCAAAAGGTGATTCAAGTAGCAATTTGGCCCATTATGTGGCATTTTTACTCATGGTACAAACAAACTATTTTGGGCTTACGTACGTATATTCCACTATCCTACTAAAATAGACACGATTATTGAAGAAAAAATGAGTAAAAGTACAATGGCTAAAAAATATAATAATGTCTCGGGCAAATAATCAAGTAACGAAGTTATGAAGACATGAGAGTAATCAACATACATATGCAAGGAAGTTATTTTCCTTTTGGTTTCACCTATTCGCCACCTACGCTTTTCCTATTTGCCACCCCTCTCAGAATCCTTGAAGTGGTTCCACTTTTAATTGTAATTTTTCCTATATACCACCTACAAAGTCAAATTACATTTGACTCTAATTATGTTCCTAATTATTTCCATTTCTATTAGTCATCTTCTTCATTAATCTCGATCCCTTTCCATTAAAATACCATTATAAGCCATTAACCATAGATTAAAGGGTTGTTTCGGTGTATAGAACAAAATGTTTTTTTAATCATTTAATCTTCGAGAAATTAGCTTTTACGATTCTAATTTTTTTTTAATATGTATCAAAACTAATGGATTTGTTCAATTGTTTTATTAAAATTTTAATGGAAAATACTCAGTGTGTTAAAAAATTATGGAAGTACTTAATGTATTTATGAAATAATTTCAAGTTATAAGAGAACAACAGTAGTCGTCCAGAACATGACGACTGTCAGTTAATAGTTTCAATATCTTAGTCGTCCCTACATTAACGACTTAATAAGTAGGGCTTGTCATGGAGAAGGCTTTCAATTACGGTCGTAATCATCCAGAAATCTTGCGATCGATTCCATTTACAGTTTCCACGTTAAAAGATGAGGTCGTCAGCAAGACTGTCAAGAAGAGTCATAGTATTCCAGCATTTGCCGGCTTTCAAAATTCCTGGATGTTTTCTGAATTTTAGAAGATCAGTAATTCGGAGATTAGAAACTAATCACTTGCCTTCTTGGTAGCATCTTTTGATACAAGATCAGCGATTTGGAAGAAAAACAAGAGGGGTTAACGGAGGTGCCGGCTGTGGAAGAAGAGGATGGCATGAATGGTGGTGGGTCGAAAATATGGCGATATTTGGTTTGGAATTATAGATGATTTCGGTTCTATTTAAATATGGTGTGGATAAAAAAATTCGCAGACCAAAAGATAAAGTCAAAATATATGGAAGTGGTATTTAGGATATTTTAGAATATATTTGGGTGGTAAATAGGAGAATGAGGGGTGGTAATTAATGTAGGTGGCAAATAGGAGAAGTGTGGGTGGCAAATAGGTGAAACCTATTGTTGAATCGATGGATGAGTCCATGACTTAATGTTGCAAAACCTTCAGGGATTTTATTCAACATTTAATGACCAACATTCACCGGTAGCAAGCAATCATGCATAACTTTATTGAGATATAGGTCGAGCTCATGCAACATAAAATATTTATTAGTATGCTTCACAAAAAAAAAGAAAAAAAAAAATAGTTAACACTGAATGAAGATACTCTGCCATCCGAATCCACTGCACATGCCAGCGTTACCGTGGAGCCTTGTGTGAGCCACACCGCTGCACCAATCTTCATTATATAGAGCAGCAGTTTGCCCGCCGTAATTGAAATTATAACCCCCATGAGCAAAAATGGATGAACAACCACAGTCCGTAATAATATAACCGCCGTTGTCACAACCAAGTCCATTATACACGGTCATCGAGCTGGCATTCGCAAAATTGCTCACTAAGGCTACAAAAAGTAGAGCCATGATCGCGATTGAAACGAAGTTGTACGATGAACTCTTGTTGTAATAAGCTGCCATGACTGAGAAAGCTGATAACAAGAGTATTATATTACAGGTATATATTAGAGGCTTTGTGGTAGGGATGATTTTAACCGTATTGAAAAGTATTTATAGGCTAACGTTTTTGAAAACGTCAAAACCTTGCGATGATGACAATGAAGAGAAAAATGAAATAACAGATTCCGGTAGGTTGCATGGCTGAACAATCGAGAAGATATTAAGCTAGCTAGCTGTATAGTTAATCACTCACTATCACTCCAGCTGTTTATTACAAGATTATAGGCAACAAATTTGTTTTCCTTTGGTCACGACGATAAACAATGAATTTGTTTTCTGAATTTGTTTTGTAATTGGAATTAAGTTTTGGAATGGGAAGATCCTTTTCGGTCCAGAAGTGAACTCAAAAGGAAAAAGTCAAATTTCCGGGAATCCAATGTATGCCGAACTACACGAAATGGTCGGATGGTACAGCTTCTAAAAATTTTAAGTTTGGAGTTACCCTAGTACGTTGACGAAGAGTTGGAGACTAACCTCTTAATTAACATTCATGCAAGTGGAGTTACCACTTCTATGGTACTGTTATTGTTAGATTTTTATTTTCACAAAATTGGTCGAAAAGACCAAAATCAACAATTTCTGGGTGAAAAAGACACTTAGGTTTTGATACTGTTTAAATAGCCAAAAATTAAAAAGATACTGTTTAAATGGACAAAAATTTAAAAATAGGCAGGATGTAACCAGTTTCATCCTGTCCATTTTCAAATATTTTTTTCTTATTTTTATTTTACACGGGATGCATCCAGTTTCATCCTTGCTTTTTTTTAAGTATAAGCCAGGATGAATCCAGTTTCATCCTTGCTATTTTTTTTTGGCTATTTCACCCGTATTTTTTTTTACTCGTCCATTTGAACCGTGTTTTAAATTTTTTGGACAAATGACCCATTTTCTCTTTTATTTTTGTGTCATCTAATTACCTCTCCTATGAAGAAGCCTGTTATAGGTGCGACATATTTTATTAGAGGGGCAGTGGGTAATAGGACAAAAAGGGTCATTCCATGGTAATTTCAAGTGCCCTTTATAAAAAAAAAAAAAAAAAAAACTGAAAAATGACAAATTTACCCTTACCTAATTTAGTGCTGATAATCTAGTTTAGTGTTAATGATTAAGTTTCACTTCAATTAACTCTAAATCAAAACAAAATCAGATTTTTGAGTTTAAAAAAAATTCCATTTTTTTACATTTTCAGAGTTAATTACGGTTGGAATTTTGCTCGTAACCAACCGTAAATCTTAGTTACGGTTCGTAAAATATGAACTACCAATCGTAACTGGTTAAATTTGGGGAAAACCCAATCGTAAAACCAGTTACGGTTGGTAACCAAATGCTCGAGAAGAACCGTAACTTAGTTACGGTTCGTAAACTAAAATGGTTACCAACCATAACAGTATTTACGGTTCATCTCGAATTTTAGTTATGAATCGTAATTGGTGACCTTTCTGAACTCTGGGTTCCAGGGTTATTTACGGTTCGTAATTCTGGTATCGACGTCAACCGTAAGTTCGCTTGTGGTTGAAAAAAAAAACGTAACTGAAGAAAATTTTCAGATGTGAGAACATACGGCAGGTAATAGTTCAATTACCAACCGTAACAACATCAAAATCTCCAGTTACGGTTCGTAATTGAGTTAAAATCAACCGTAACTTACATAAACCCAGAAATTTCAATTTCAATTTTCATCTAAAACCCTAATTTTTGATAGAAATTAAACTTAAATTGAACAAAATAAACCAAATCGTACATGGGTTCTTCAAAACATACCTCATATAAGTCATTACACTACACTTGATTAATTTTTGAATCGTCGATTAATCGAAGACGATGAAATTTTGAGTTTTAATGGAGGTTACGGTTGATGGGAGGAGGAGAAGAGAAGAAGAAAGAAAACAAATTTTCAATTTAGCTTTCATTTTAAAAATGAGGAGGGTAATCTAGTCAATTTATACCCCTATAGGACATCCCCTAACCAACTAGAAGGAAATTATTATCACATTGCCGCCTCTCTAATAAAACCCGCCGCCCCTATAACAGGATTGCCTATGAAGGTATATATGAATCATAAATTTGACTACATGTATGTACTGATGAGTTTGGAACTCGCTACTGGCTACTGCTCTTCCTTTTTTACTGTATTTCATTTTTTCTTATTAATTTATTTTAATTTAATAATGGGTTTTGAGAAATCTATTATCATGTATTGCTAAATTTGTAACTATGGTTTTACCTAGGAAACCAAATTTTAGCAATAGGCTTTTAAGAATTTAAAATATATTGTTGAATAGCGTCCACTAATTTTATATAGAACAGAATGTTAATTTTTGATCGTTTAATTAATTTTATTTAATTATTTGTGTTTCTTATTTGATGATTTATGCTTAGTAAGATAGTCTACTTTGACACAAGGGTCGAACCATAAATGGGAAAAATACGGTTTAGTCCAAAATCCTATCCAAATATACTAGTTAGCCCTGACCCATTCAACTAGGTGCAAATTAGTTTTATATTATGAAAGCACACAAATAACCTTCCTGATTTACAATTAAGTCCAAATATTTACACTTTAGTCCAAAGTGCCTCGTGATGATGTCAGCAGTTTTAAATAATAGTATAAAAAAAATTAAAAAAAATCAATCTTTCGAATCGTTTGTCCAAAATTCACAAACTTTATATATTCGAACTATCAGGGGTTAGCCAAGTTGGCCAGGAGCCTAACTCTCAAGTAGGTGGTTTGCGTATCGAGTTTCCGCTCACGAGTTTGAAGATCTCATGAAATACTCATGTTATGTAAAATTTAGTTTAAGTTCTTAATGCAATGTATTCGGAAAGCTCTTTCCGAGAGCTACAAAAAGAGTACCCATATGACTATATAATTTTCATTTTTAAATTTACATTGGTGTAGATTTATGCACACATCTGCAAAAATCCAGAAAATCCAATATCAATGATAGCCAGACCCTAGTTAGCAATTCGGCGAACGAGAAACGCATGGAACGGGATACGTACGTGTATTATGCGAATTTATAAAAGCCGAGTTCGGTCAAGAGTCCGGTCAACGGTTCGTGATACGGAAGTAATACGAAACGGCATACGTACGTGTATAATTCGATTTGTAAATGTCAGTTCGGCACTGAAAATTCGGCATGTATTAACCAAGGAAAAATAACTACATATATGAAGAAAATACGATGGGAAGGTTGATTTCTTTACTAAAATTACATTATATTCCAAATATATGGTGCTTTATTAACAAACGGCAGTTGGTTCAATGGAGTAGAGACCTTGTGGGAATTATGACAATATGACATCAAGAATTCGTTCGAGTCTCTCCCCATGCTCCGTAAGTTATTTTTTGGAAAAAGGAAGTAAAAGTGAAGTTGGGCCTTGTAAGACGCTACTAATCTAGGCCCAGTAGTTACTTGAACCCAATATGTCTGAGACTAATGGGCCAAACTAATATGCACGAATTTAATACGCAACGTTAAAACCGCGTATAGTTCGAAAATCTGAGAAAACACGCGACTTGAGTGCGGAGTTTGAATTGTGCGGAGTTTGAATTTTAGTTCAGGACTAAAATTGTAAAACCAGTATTTAATGCGCTGACATCCTGTAAAGGGTAAAGCCGTTTGATAACTGATGAGTACTTCTTCACTTTATTTATTCGAAGCAATTCAATAAATACACAAAATTCACCCAAAATGGTGCATGCAGCAACAATCCCAATTATTCTGTGAATATTAACATTATTAATTAATGCATAATTTGCCTAGTATTTCCTGTGTTGTTCCTAGCTGAACTCTCATTACTAGCATGACATGACGATTAAGTGTTCACACTCAGCAAAGTAACAGGAATCTCCAAGTGCCAATTTTGAGATAAGCACGAGATACCCGTACAGGCTGCATCACTCTCTGACAAAGAGAATTTCGAATCGACGTGCTTTCAACCCGATCGAGCATGCTTAATTTCCTTAAGGGAAATCTGGATGTTCGTATCAGTCTCAGAAACGACCACGACCACGCAAGTTGGCCGCATGATTTAACCAGCCTAGCCAAACCCCAGCAGGAGCAGGCGATCACCGTGATGACCACCGGCGGGCCAACTTATGCCCCAGTCGGTCGAACACCACGTCATAATTCCTGACGAAACAAACGCCAGCCCTAAAATAAGGTGGCCGCGCTGCTTCAGAAGAAGCTCGAACGAGCAAGACTGTTCAGGGCAGTCTTAAAGTCATTACGACTGTCCAACTTCGCCAGCCTGGTTGTACGGATTAAATCATCCCGTGAATGATCAGGGAAGTGCTAACGCACACGTTGGCGGGCCCACTTCTCCCTCACCCGATCGGTTTTCTCACGGAAGGACATGGAGCAATGAAACGATTGCTCAAACCATGGCATGCGTGATGCTTCTAAGGGTCGCGGAAATTCCACTAATGTCTTAAATCGATCACAACCATCCAACTTAGTCAGCCTATTTGGATGGCTTAGATCGCATTTAGGACCATCATGAAGCTGCACATATGTTCACCTTCAACCCAACATGGGCCGCACATGATCGATCTCCCTAAAAGAGAAGCATGGCTTGCCAAACCGTTTGGCCAAATTTGCGTGTGCGTGATTGTTTCAAAACCCTAATTAGGGTTTGCGGCAATGGATTTCTGTCGCAAATCGATCACGACCACTCATCTTTTCCGGTCAAATTGAGTGGCCTAGATCGAACCTTCATGGGACCGAGAGGTGTAGACATTCACGCCGTCTCCATGCATGCTTGGTCGGTCCCACCAAAATTAGCGCCCATGCTTTGATTCGATCAAGCCAAAGAGGAGACGTTGCGCACCTCTGGAAAACCTTAAAATCCATCAACAACAGCAAATATGTGTCGTAAATCATCTCATCCATCCAACTTTGCCAGCTTGGTCGGACGGCTTAGATTAAAAGTTGGGCGATCAATGAAGCGCCTCAATGATTACTGTCCGCTACTCTGCCACAGGGAGTGATCGACCAGATGGTGGCCCGCCAACGCGGCCTCCAAACGATCGCTCAAAGATGGTTGGACGTGTTGTCATTTTAAGACGCTTAATCCGCGACTTACTCGATCAAGCTTTAAAACAGCGATGCTTCATACATATCGATTGTTTTGAGATGCTTGCTTTAAAACGATGTGTTACATGCATCGAGCATACACGATATTTCACAAATATCAACTCCTTAAATAACTTAGTTATTTAACTTAATAGCACCATATGTTATTTCCTGCGGCGGTCCCACGACTCGACCCACCCATTCGAGACATCAAACATGTCACAAATTGGGGGATACTTACTGGGGTATTGGTCTGGCGGTTTACAGCGTGCGGCGTGCAACGCGCCCATTACGAGAACGTGTCAGGAGGCATGGACGGTTAACGATGATGAGGGAAGTGGGTTGTGACAATCACCTACACGACCCAACTACTCCATCATCCAACTTCCTCAACTTCCTACGACATGAGGGTTGCGCTCAATGACTTGTATAAATAGGTCCTTCACCTATTTTAACCAAAACAGAAAAAACCAAGTTGTTGTTAACACCGTATTCAGAAAACACCCAGAACTGATAGCTTACATTGTGCAAGCCAGTTCAACATTTACAAGTCATAAACAGCCAACACCTTCACAATCTCAACACCTTCTTCGCTTCCCACCCTAAGATCAACCCCATCTCCTTCACTTTGTGACCGAAGCAAGTCTGGAACGACCATTTCTTGGTTTAGGCCAGAATTGTATAAATTGATCTCTCGAATCAAAAAGCACTCCCGTGCAGTGCATTTGTTTAGGGTTTAGATTCGTTTCTCATCCACACACACCTAAATTTACCAAAACCAGTAGAAACAGTTTTCACCCATAAACAACTAGTTAATTAGCAATTTTATAGAAATTTTGTCAAAATCTTAATTATCAATAACTAGTATTATTATTGCTAAAGATAAGTTTAATTTGTACTCTTGGTCTCTTATTTTTAAACCCCTTGAACAGATCGGTTTCCTAGTCTCTGTGTTAGGTTTGTTTTCAATATTTGCGGATATAGACACATGTTGTTTGTTGCAGTTTTAGGGAAATGGAGGGATGAAAATGGTGTGGGGGTTTTTGAGCATAGTGAATGTTCTCTAATTAGCTTATACTATCATGTTTGAACTATTAAAGTATCATATTACTGTCTTAGCTTCTGCTCAATTGATTTTGATTGATTGGAGTCTCTTACTGTCACTAAATTTACCTTAGAATTTTTCCTGGATATACATACAAGTTGTTTCCAAATGTGGTCGACTTGAGTGCTTAACTTTAAAGAAGAGATTATCCACCACATACACGACGGTCTATATAACATTGCATCTACTGTTTGTGCTGAGGACTTGTACCTCCTGTTAATCAAGGATGTGCCTCACCTCAACTGTATGATGAGTATTAATAGTGTTGGAATTTTAATATGAACTTCGGAGATACACGAGCATAGTTGTGTTGCTCGTATAGAGCTCCTAGGAAGCAAGACTTACACTAGAAAATCTTAATCTTATTATTCACTTCTAGCTTCGTTACAAATTACAAATGAATGTGTCACTGCCAATTTATAGGCACTACAAGACCGACTACCATATTACCTAGAATACTCTAGAGAACACTACAATTGTGCCCATCTATGACCTTCTTTACGTAACAATTTGGCCGACCTTACAATCATTCACATTAGACTATTCTAGACTTGAGATACTGTAGCTAACTCTAGAAGCTTCTAAACTATTCTAACTAGCTAATCCACAACTTTCACTGTGTAGAATTCACTACAGTCGTCTAAACCAATCTGGACAACTCTAGATTAAAAATTACAATCTCCAACAAATAGAACTTAAAGCCACGACTGCGCTGCACAAATCAATCTAGTTTTAACTGTATAATGCACATCCACATTTTGCTGTCTCAAAGTCACCTGCAACAGTTCTTAGAATTAGTCCAAAACCAGAAGAAAAAAATTTTGTTTTTGTTTTATACAATAGTCGAACAAAAAATTAGAAGATGAAGTCCATGTAGATTGAGATGGCACATGGATTTGGTTTTATGTCCTGGAAGACACAAATTTCCCACACAGCATTAGCCATCTTGATGTCTCACTCTTCTTCTATATGAAAGTCTTCTGCAACAAACCAGCTTCTGATCCAACTAGTAACTGAAGAACCTGAAATTTTACCATTTTCTTGCTCCGGAGATAGAATGCCATATTGCTCTGAACTTTCTATCTCATCTTGTTATTATCTTTGGGGTTTAATTGAATGTGGAAATGTTTTTATGAATTTGTTTCTCATTTTGTCTGGAAAAAAATCAATATTGTTTCCTATTTTTATCAGTTGCCATCATGAAAAATGCTACAAGATACAAAACGGAGAACAAAAAAAAGGTACACCAAACTTAACCGTGAGAAGAAAAGATTGAGAAGAGCTGAAGAATTGGCTGCTGCTGCTGCAGTGGAGAATGCAGTTCCAATAGTCCATTTAGTAGAGGAAATTGGACCTACTAATGCAACAAATCAAGTCCCGTCCAATTGAGATGCAACAATTCAGAACCCTCTTAATGGAGCTGATGATGCAAGAAATCAGGACCCAACTGCAGCAAATCAGGCTCCTAATTTTGATCCAGCAGCTGTCCCTAGGCGCTATTGCTGAAACATAAAAGGAGTTTCAAAGTGCCTGGACCTAAGGAGATAATGCGTCATGAGGGGAAGCATGTCTTTCATCATTCTCGAATTGGTGGAGATTTAAAAGCCAAGTGGCAGAACATTCTTCCTAATTGGCTTAAAGAAGAGGAAGAATCTCTGAAGCATTAACTTGGACATCATGGAAGTGTGCAAACTGAGGGACCATAAGTGTTTAGATTTCTCTACAGTATACATGAATAATCAGTTCTGTTACTCTTGTTTTAAGCAGATTATGTACAGTAAATTTTTACATGTAGTTCCTCTAAGAGACAATTCGGAATCCTTACGCAATGTTGGACAATACATACAAAATCAGTTAGACAGCTACGCACCATCTTAGACTGGCACAAACAAGGCGAAGATGGTGCGTACTGTCTTCTTTAGTAACATTCTCCAACAGGAAATTATGAAAACTGCCAGAGTTAGAATGTAAGTACCATCAATGACATAGCTGGAATTGAGCATTAAGATCTTTACAGTCCGGAAAATTATCACAAATTCATACAACTGATAAACAAAGGAAAAACCCGCTTTGTGAAGTAACTTACTTCACAGTGACCAGACACGATTTCATTGAGCTTTCTATATTTCTCCTTATAATCATGCTCAGGATTACAAGGAAAAATGTAAAATGGTACAGTTACCATTTTTCCAGTAGTCACCCCAACGGTAAGGATCTTATTTGTATTTTTTTTTAAATCTAGTAACAGAATAAAAAATAAGTTTAGAGGTCAGGACTCAGAAAAATAATAGAGTTGGACACACAGTTTTTACGTGGTTCGGCATAAGGCTTACATCCACGGGTTAGTGTTTCACTATTATCGATTCCATTACATTGAGGTTGGAGCTCTATAAATAATAGTATAGAGAAATTGAGTCTTGTGCACAAAGCATAAACATTGCACAGATAAGCACCAGCCCCCTTTTTCCAACTACATCACTTTCCTTGTACAAGTAAAAGATAGAGCATAGACATTGCCCACAAAATCGACTCTAACTTGAGCACATAGTCCAGCATGAATTGGAGGACAAGTGTTGGTCTAACTCTACATGATTTATGAAGTATTCTAGTATTTTGAAGAAACGGTAATAGTTATCCGAAGTATGTCTTCCCCAATTGTATGGAGTTACAAGTACCTCAATTCCAATGCCAAAAGAATGGATCTGGTAGTTGCCAAGTTCCAAAATTTTTTGCAAAGAAGAGACATTTCCAAATCGAGAACTTATAGTTTGAGGAACTTCATATGTATTAAGTGCAGCCCCTACAAGTAACAACCAGAAACTTGACATTAATAGATGAAAAAGCTCTTTTTCGGACTGTGATAATACAAGAAATACCCAACTAAATAAGTAAGAGAAAAACAGCGAGAGTACCATGGAAACCAATTGACATGATTTTTCTCTTCCCCTGGATTCAGAACGAAACACAAACCCTCTTTACTTGTGGTGTGAACCATTCCTTTGATACATAACCTTCGTATTGATGTATTGTTCCTCACTTGAACTGTACAACAAGTACAATATATAGATTTCACTGAGAAAAAAATAGGTGTAAAAGCTCAATCCGTATATGGTACTTTTATGTGTGCAGTCACATAAAAGTACTTTTTTAAACCAAAATCCTACAAAAGCTGGAAATGAATATTAATAGAATGTAGAAAATCCGTCACCAAGGTACTTACCAAGCAACAGAATTCCCACCGACCAATCCACTAAGTATTATTCTGCTTTCATGTGTGTTAATTTGTAGTCGGTGTTTGCGCATAATCCAAGAGGCATCTGCAACAGATAACATTTAGCAATTCTAGAGAAGTTAAGATAGAGAAAGAGTAAGATATAGAAAGTGAGTACAGAGAATAGAATCTGGTGTTATTGTCGGAAGAAGTTGTACTAACCTGGTGATAGTGAAGATAATAACCCATATATTTTGTGTGCTCTTGAAATATAAAATTTCTTTCACAGCTCCTAATATATGTAGATCAATAACCTGCTCCTGTAAATCACAACAACAAAAACAAAAAAAAAAACATTAGAATGATGTTCAAAAACCTAGGTTAATGTGCAAAAATTGAAAATCGTAAAACTGATCTTACATTTCAGAGGTTTTGTTAACAAATTCTTCCATAGCGTATAGACTTGCACGGGAGAGAAAGCAACTCGGTCAGGACCATCTACCACACATCAGTTTCACCACGCACCCATTTCATCACTCGCCAATTTCATCACGCATCAATTTCACCACACAATGTCTGACGATGGTGTTAACTATCAACATCATCAACCTGGGAGAGGTTGTATTAATTTTCCTTGATGTTTACCTACACCAACAACGAATATGAGACCAAACATTAGTACCAAAATATTGTCAGTAAACCCAACCAGCAAAGTAAAGTAAGCAAAATCTTCATTTCAAGGTGAGAAATAGGTTTTCCACTGAAAATTAGCACAAACACAAATATGTTGACAGCAACATGCTGCAGAAATTAAGTACATATTCAATTTACAAGGATTAAAAAACTAAATCTATTGCACCATGTTTATTGTAATTCATTCATTGGCAAGCATTTAATTGCATCAGCTATTTGGTTTACTATAGATGCATATTTCCTATGATGCTGATCATTTTCATCATTGACTTTTATAACTGATTTTCTAATTGATACTCAAGAGATTACTAGTTATGACTAGAACGTTTTCAAAGCCAAAATAGCAACAGTTGTCATAACTAGTTATTACATGGATATTCTCTTAAACAAGACATATGATCAATATATCAACAGCTAGGTCCCTAAAATTCAGAATACATAAATTTCAATGAAGTCTGAACAACTTGAACCATCTCAGGATGAAGAATGAGCACTAGAAAATCCATAACAAGATAATGAAAAGTTTGGGCTTCCTAGCGTCTCTTAGAACTAACCCAAAAGAGAAAATAAGGCAGAGAGGATATACACAACAGAATTTGCAAACAAGCACCATCATGCAAGAACCGCATAACAACTTAACCCCATGACAGAAATGAACCATACAATACCAAACAGTTCTCACTAAATGTATGACAGGGGTAAACACAACTAGATCCGGTTGCTGAGTAATACAGGTGAAATTTCAGTATAAATATGAAGTTCAAGATGAAGTTGTTCAGTGGTAATCAGTCCATCTAACTTGAAAACAAATTACTAATAAGGGCCATAAACCAAAAACTATTTCCCAACCTAGACTGCAATTAGAAAAGCAAGACCATATTTGCAAATTGAAAAGACAGAGCAGTTACACAACTTGTTAAATGGAGGTCATCTCTTCAAAATTTGCCATGAATTGGCATTGACATAGGAATGTTTTTACCAACATATATCAAAGTCAGTTCATGCATAACTGATGAAAACAACAACCAAATCAACACATATCTGTTAGATGTTCCACTCTACCGCTCATGCATAACGGAGTGTCATCTTTCTCCGTAGTTGTTTGCCTGCGGCCATAAACTGTTGTTCTAACTCCACATAATTAGAATTTAAACGAAATATTATTATGCAGAATACATTGAGAGTAGTATACATATTTTTCTGTGGAAGATTTCTTTTAACGCAGAGTAGAGAGCTACACTATCGAAAGCAAAAACTGCCTCTCTAACTTAATTCTGCTCTCTAATTCAATAAAAATTACAGTATGTATGATAAATAGCCAATTTCTAAAAGATGTTGGCATAAATCGACGCGAAACAAGATCAGATGGGTTTTCAAATTCAAGCCCATAATGAAGGAAGAAGATAATAAACACAATATTTGTTAATTGCTATATTAACTAAAAGATACTGACCTCTTCCAAAATTGTGAGTAGTAACCCATAACAACCAGATCTTGAGGACCTTAGAAGAAATTAAGTGCAGCCCCTACAAGTAACAACCAGAAACTTGATCTCAATTGATGTAAATGCTCTTTTTCAGACTGTGATAATACACAAGAAATACCCAGCTAAAGAATAACAGAAAATCAGCGAGAGTACCATGTCTGTAATGAAGTGATTCGAGGTAAAAAAAAAAAACGTAGTTTCAGCAATCTTTCCAACAATTTCTTCTCCGATATATTTCTTCTCTGCTAAGACCAAATGTAATATCTCATTACAAACTCTGAAATAGCGATCGAAAATCAAAATTCTAAGAAACAAAACTAGAAGAGGCCAATTGGAAACCTATTGACACAATCTTAACTTGTAGTCAGTTTTTGCTCATAATCCAAGAGGAATGTGCAACAGATAACTTTAGCAATTCTAGAGAAGTTAAGATAAAGAAAGAGAGAAGAGAATCTAGTGTTATTGTCAGAAGAAGTTGTACTCACCTGGTGATAGTAAAGATAATAACCAATATATTTTGTGTGCTCTTGAAATATAAAATTTCTTTCACAGCTCCTAAAATATGTAGATTAATAACCTGCTCCTGCAAATCACAAAAAAAAAACATTAGAATGATGTTCAAAAATCTAGGTTAATGTGTAAAAATCGAAAATCATAGAATTGATCTTACATTTCAAGGTGAGAAAGACTCGGTCAGAACCGTCTACCACACACCAGTTACACACCACACCAATTTCATCACTCCCCAATTTCATCACTCCCCAATTACATCACTCGCCAATTTCATCACTCGCCATTTTCATCACTCACCATTTTCATCACTCGCCATTTTCATCACTCCCCATTTTCATCACTCCCCAATTTCATCACTCGCCATTTTCATCACTCCCCAATTTCATCACTCGCCATTTTCATCACTCCCCAATTTCATCACTCCCCAATTTCATCACTCAATTTGTGACAATGGGTTGTGACGATGGGTTGTGACGATGGCTTGTGACGATGGGTTGTGACGATGGCTTGTGACGATGGGTTATGACGATGGGTTGTGACGATGGCTTGTGACGAT
This sequence comes from Papaver armeniacum, assembly GCA_023531295.1. Taxonomy (NCBI): domain Eukaryota; kingdom Viridiplantae; phylum Streptophyta; class Magnoliopsida; order Ranunculales; family Papaveraceae; genus Papaver; species Papaver armeniacum. Next base: position 336,762 of record JAJJWW010019438.1, read on the forward strand.
GGTTTGTGACGATGGCTTGTGACGATGGTGTTAACTATCACATCATCAGACCTAGAGAAGTTGTATTAGTGTTACTTGTTGTTCACCTACAACAACATAGATAATGAAACCAAATATTAGTATCCATGAATCCAAAATAAAACCAGCAAAACACAAAGTAAGCAAAATATTCATTGCAAGGTGAGCAATAGGTTTTCCACTGAAAATTAGCACACCCAGAACCACAAAAATTTTGACAGCACCATGCTGTAGGAATTAATTACATAATCAATTTACAAGGATTACAAAACTATGTTTTTAGCACCGTGTTTATTCATTCATCAGCAAGCATTTAATTGCATCAGCTATTTGGTTTACTAAACATGCATATTTACTAAGATGTTTTCATTGATGACTTATCTGTGTCCCTTTGGAATGTTATAACTGATTTTTTAATTGATACAATCTATTCAGAAAATTATTAGTTATGACATAAACATTTTCAATGCCCAAATAGCAACATTTTTCAAATTCTTTTGGTATGACACTGTTAAACAAACAATGTGATTCTTCTGCAGTTATCAAGAACATCAACAGTAATGATACACCGACCAACACCGACCAAATCCGGAAGGGAAAATAAATCTACGAAAACCCTAAATCAAACAACCTTGTGATCATTTTCACATCTGATAAAAATCCTAACCAAAATAAAACAAAATCAACATCACCTACCAAATAAATCTACGAAAACCCTAAATCAAACAAACTCATGATTATTTTCACATCTAATAAAAACCCTAACCCAAATAAAACAAAATCAACATCACCAGAACATCTAAAAATAAAAAATAAAAATTAAGCGGAGAACTACTTACAAATCTTGCAGCGAGATAGAGCAGATCGATCTAATCTAAGAAGAATCGAAGTCTCCGTGAGCCAAATCTTCTAAGGTTCTGGTATGGAGACCCTATTTCACTGAGATTTTACGTTTTAAGGTATAGAAATTTCTGGTTCTTTCCCAGGGGTTTAATGGTGATGAGAAGGAATTTGTTAGGACCATATGATTATACACTGGAAGATGATGAAGAAGAAAAAGCTCTGGTTTGATTTTTAAGTTTCTCTGCTCCTCATTTTTTTTTTTTTTTTTGGAGTTTCAGATCTGTTTTCTAAAGAGAGAGAGTATTAGAGAAAGAGTGAGGAGGATGTCGTCATTTTGTACTCCCGTCCCTTTTCCCAAAACAATTCCCGCCCAATCCAAAAGTTTTCAAAATTTAAAATTTGGTTGTGTCTACCAATGCAATATGCGTGTGTGGAGAATACTGCCTCACGTCACGTATGGCTAGATTTACATCGATAGTTACATGATCCTACTTTACTGCTAGTATCCAACCAACGAAGAGGGTATGGTACACACACATTTTGCACAGATTCATCTTATTTTCATTTATTTTTTGAAGCATGGATTTTTTTATTTGTTTTTCATATCCTTCAATTCCATGGACCATGAATTTTTTGATTACTATTTATTGTTTCCGACAAAAATAAACGGAGACTAAAACAGAAAGAATAATGTCCCCTCCTTGGAAAATGACATAAGACAAAAAAAAAAAAAAATATGTATACATGGAAATCAATCTAATTAACAACATTATATAAAGTCGCAATGCTATTCAATTTCATCTTTTACACATTCCTATTTACCTCCCTACAATCTAAACCCCATATCTTGAGAATGATTGACCCAAGCTGAACCTGAATGTGAATTTAAACCCAAATGTGGGGTTTAGATTGAAGGAAGGTGGAAAATAGGGAATTAAATAGCATTTTGGATTGTAAATTGCTTATAAAATAGATAGTGTGTGTTCATCCAAAACCGAAAGTCCACTTGTGTGCTAATAATCTGAAACCCTTGTTTGGGGAACTTTAACAACCATAAGAGCAACTTCAGTGGTGCGATCATAAACCAAAGAGCAAAGAGCAAAAAAAAACCAAATTTTGGTTTTAGTCCGTGTTGTAACGCAGTGGAGGGAGACCAAAATTTGGTCAGGCGCAACTTTGAGTTACGCCCCAATCAGGCGCAACCAAAATCTTGCGTCCCATTTTTTTTTAGTACGGGCGTAACTCAAAGTTACGCCCCATCAGGCGCAACTTTAATCTACGCCCGACCAAAACTAAACCAAAGACCAAATATGGTTTGGTTTTTGGTTATAGTCTGATATTTGATCGATAGTACTGTCCGCTGCGTCTGTGTTTTCGACCAAATTTTTAGTTTTGGTCGATGACCGTGGATGCTCTAACACCCATAAAAATCCTCCCTAGTTTGAGGCTATGCTTATTTTTTGAGGCCTACACAAATTTTTCTCCCAATTAGAAGAAGGATAGGGGGTGTCTAAATTTGGTGAAACGACCAATTTGTCCTCCATTAAATATTAATACTACCAATTTACCTCATTAAATCTTAATAATAAAACCTAAAACTCTAATTTTTTTTTCATTACCATTTCATCTCTACTCCTCCGTCAACCGATTTTTCTTCTCATTTTTTTCCAAACGAAATCATCGACGATTAATCGTTTTTTTTTTTGCATTTTAAATAATGTTGATACCAACAAGATTCAATCATCCCACTGGAGCTACTTATCCAATGAGAGTAATCCCGAAATTTATAAGCGATTGGAAACAAACCGAAGACACTGTTAAACAAACAATGTGATTCTTCTACAGTTATCAAGAACATCAGCAGTGATGATACACCGACCAAATCCGAAAGGGAAAACAAATCTACGAAAACCCAAAATCAAACAACCTCGTGATCATTTTCACATCTGATAAAAATCCTAACTCAAATAAATCAAAATCAACATCACCAGAACATCTAAAAATCATAAGAAAAGAAAAAAAAATTAATCGGACAACTACTTACAAATCTGGTAACGAGATAGAGCTGATCGATCTAATCTAACAAGAATCGAAGTCTCAGTGAGCCAAATCTTCTAAGGTTCTGGTATGGAGACCCTATTTCACTGAGATTTTAAGTTATGAGGTATAAAATTTTCTGGTTCTTTCCGAGGTGTTTAACGGTGATGAGGAGGAATTTGTTAAGAGCATATGATTATACACAGGAAGATGATGAAGAAGAAGAATGAAAGAAATCTCTGGTTTGATTTTTAATTTTTTCGCTCCTCATTTCATTTTGGAGTTTCAGATCTGTTTTCTAAGGAGAGAGATAGAGAGAATTAGAGAAAGAGTAAAGTAGGAGGATGTCGTCACTTTGTACTCGCATCCCGTTTCCCGAAACATCTCCCGCCCAATCCAAAAGTTTTCAAAATTCAAAATTTAGTTGTGTCTACCAATGCAATGCGTGTATGGAGAATACGTGTATGGCTAGATTTACATCGATCTTACATGATCCTAGCTACTCTACTGCTAGTATCCAACCTACAAACTTGGTATGGTACACACACCATATTCCACTCCTCTTGCACAGATTCATTTCATTTTTATTTATTTTTTGAAGCATGGGTTTTTAAATTATTTTTTTATTATTAAATATAAAATATTACATTAACTAGTTGGAAGCCTAACAATCTAAGCTCCAACAACATACTACTACATTAATTGAACAGGTTGTTGTGCTAGCCTACCACCGAGCCTCATGGGTAACCTATCCAAGGGAACCGAAGCGGATGGTGGGGTTGAGATTGTGTCACAAGGGGGGCAAGTTAACTCTACCTTCCATGTTAATTCCTGCAATATTACGTCATTGGGGGCTCGAACCTAGGACCTCCTGCAATATGGATTTTTTATTTTATTTTCATATCTTCTAATTTCATGGACCATGAATTTTTGGATTACTATCAACCTCTCCAACTGTTCTGTCAAAACCCAACCTTTGATTGATTCTTATGGGAGATACAACGTACCTGCTGATTCTTCTCCAATCAACAATGGTGTCGCAATAATTCTCATCTCAATGCTGCTACTTCTAGTTTTGATTCCACCCAAAATTCTTCTCGGAGTGGTGGTGCTACCAGTGCTTCTCCTGGTGGTAGATCTGACTCCACCACTCGGGTAAATTCAAAACCTCCCCCCCCCCTATTGATAATTCCAATAATGTTAGAAACCAATTCCATGTCAATAATATTAATCCGATTGCTTGGAACATTAGAGGCCTTGGAAAAAAATTGCTAATAAGGAGCTTAGCTTACTATGTAGGAAAGTTAACCATGACATCATCTTTCTATCTGGGACAAAAATGAACAAAGATGTGGCCACTAGAAAGCTAAAAATATGGGATTCCCTTGCACTTTCAATGTTTCTAGTGTTGTGTTAGAGCATAGCTAGGTTGAACCCACCAAGCGTTGGTATGTCAAGTTTGGTTGTCATATTTTAGTAAATCAAAAGTCATTTAAGGAGTCGCTTGATTATATACTAGAGTCAACTTCGTATAGGTTAGCTTGAAAGTGTTAGGATATGAGACTTACAAGTACTACATGAAGACTTGAAGAATGTGAAGAAGTATGGAGCTACAACGACAACATCATCCTTCCTCTTGAGGTTAGTAATATTTGACTTGAACTATTTCACTCCCTAACGTATCTTTCAAGTCGTGCATATTGAAAACATAAAATGCGAAGCTATGTATGATACTCTAGTTAGACATAGTATTAAGGAATACAATACGAGGTTTATTGCTTAACCATTAAACTTTGTATATAAGACATCGACATGATCATATGAATGCTATTTTGATTATGTATGGGTATGAGTGAAGATTTCATCCTAGGAAACAATGTTTTACATTCGTTTAAAGGAAGTAAGTTCATAAACTTGTTTTATGAAACAAAAGGGAAATCGCTAGGCTTAATGGTATTGTTATTAATTGCAAATATATTTTGAATTACCAATATGTGTGTTTAGTATAACCGCTCATAAACTTGTTTATGTATCTTGGTAAAACTATTCACAAGGCCTGACTTATGTATTGGTATGACTTTTATTAGTGAAACCGATCTTAAGTAATCACTCAAGATGGTATGATCGATGCCTTGTAAATAGCAACTTTTATCTAGTCATTGGGGAATCGATCCTATTAAGAGGTGCAACAAATTTACAAGAGGGAATCGATCCTTGTAAGAGGTGCAACACGTTTTTAGTAGATGGAGGAACCGATCCTATGAACATGTGCAACAAGTTTGTAGTTCTGGGGGAACCGATCCTATGGACATGTGCAACCGAATACAAGTAGTTACCATAAGTTGTGGGGAACCGATCATAGTACCTAGTCAACCGAATTTTGTTAACTAGCGTGACTATGCACAGTACTCACATGGAGGTAGAACCGAACTTGTTTTGGTAGAACCGTGAAACCCATGATTGGTGATTTGATAGGATAATCAATCACATAGTTCTTGGAATTCAGGCGAACCAATTCTAAACTTGTTTGGAAGTGTGGCAAATTGTTTCCAAGATTGTAAGTATGAAGAAGGACTTGCAAAGTAAAGATGTCGACATACTTTGAACATGTTCAGTAATTCTTACCTTTTATTGTTCAAAGATATTCCTTAATAGCTAGAGGAAAATCCCAGGATCGAAATAAATTGAGAATCTTTTATTTAAGGTTTCTTAGTTTTTATATGTTATTTATTTTCCAGCAAATAAATGCATATCTTTAGAAAATAATAATTAGTAATGTGTATTTACTGATTATAGATTTTTCTATTGGGATTTCGGTAAATATTTGGACAGTGCATTTCCAGGAATTATGAAAACCGATTTTGTGTTTATTGCATATCTTTGAGAATATTTGGTTTTGGAAATTCCTTGGTGTCCAAACTTCTTTGTCTATAAATATTGAAGTTTGTATTTCAAGCTAACTAATCCTCAGAGCCAGCAAAACTACCTAGTTGTGTTGTTACTGGTGGAGCCACCTATTCGGAGAGGAAAGTAACCTAATTGGGCGAAATCTCTTACGGCTGATCAGTTTAAAGACTTCTTTGGGATTGATAAGCTCTATTAGTACCGTTGGTGGGAAACTAGATAATTGCAGTTTATTATTAGTTTTCGATTGATTTGATTGACTAACGGTTGTTTAACTTTGATTGCACCTAGTTTGTTTATGCTTGAGAATCTTCTCTTCTGATATAAGATTCACTCAAACTAGATCGAAGTTTCGACTTGGGATATTTAGATTTGTTTGTAGATCTAAAGACGTCTTGTGATAATCCAACGTTAACAGACTCCGTTCTGTGTGATTGATCACAAGAGATTCATGTTGATTGTGTGCAGGTGCTGATTGAAGATTAAAGAAGATTTGAAGATAAGAAGACTTTTTGGGTTCATAATCTTTGGTGTGCACAATACTTGTTTCGGCTGGAAAAGGGATCCAACTATAATCGGTTTATCCTTGTGGTAGATTGGATTGATTAGTTGAGTAGATAGGCATCAATACAATTCTTTGTGATTCAAAGTATTGATTGCAAAATCTTGACAATTACTTTGGTAGTTGTTATTGGATAGATCTAAGGACCTGACAAAGGAGTTTATTGGTTAAACGGAAGAGCCTTTGTCAAACTCATATCATATATTTGTTTGAAAAGAGTTGTTAGAACAAATTTGTTGTTCCTTTACTTGTTTGGAATACGAACCAAAGGAATTGTTCCAAGCACGTGACTTATTACAAGTTGGAGGCATGGGAATACTGAGGGAACTAGGTGAACTATATGTTTAGTTGCTTGGTCTCAACTATACGAAGTTGGTTTGATTTTGTATATCGGCTTAATTCAGAGAGTATTCAATTCTGGACTAGGTCCCGGGGTTTTTCTGCATTTGCGGTTTCAGCGCTAACAAAATCTTGTTGTGTCTTTTACTTTTCTATTTCCGCAATTATAATTGTTTTATTATAATTAGAAGTAAAATACACAAACGTTAATCCCTATTTTACTTGATAGACAATCCCTAGAGTTTGGTTAAGTCCGAACCTATTATCAAGTAAACATACTTCATTGTTGTATTGTCTCGATCTTGTATCCATAGTCAATCACACAAGTTATCTTGTTATCGTATTGTATCGATCTCGTATCCACAGACGAATACACGAAGTGTGAACCGATTAGTTGTATTGTCTCGACTCAGTCCATAGACAATCACTTTCGGAAAAGGACTTATAGGTTGAATAGTTTGAGATTGAGGTATATTAGGATACCCTCGTCTTTTCGTGTTGGTAGAAGTGGTGGTCTTGTTCTGGCTTGGAAAAAGGAAATTCAACTTAACATTGTTTCATCCAGTATGAGGGGCATCTATGTTACATCCACTGACATCATTCATTCTAAAACTTGTCATATCCATTTTATGTATGGTGAACCTAATAGTAGTTTGAGACAAGCTTTCTGTTAACAACAATACCAGCAACCTAATGCTCCCTTAGATGAACCAGTCTTCTTTATATGTGACTTTAATGCTCTCCTAGGGACTGAAGATAAAAATGGTGGGCTAGAGGTTGATGATTCTGATTTCTTAAATATTAGAAATTTATGTTCTGTTTTCAACTTGCATGATCCTGGTTTTTCTGGTCCTAGATTTACTTGGTCTAATATGCAACAAAGTCCTGATTTAATCCTTGAAATATTAGATATATGCCTCTTAAATCAAATTGCTGAAGACCTTTGTCCCAATTTGTGTGTTAATAATCTACCTAGAGACTCTTTTGATCACTGCCCCCATACATATTGGTTTTAACTATGAGGAAGTTTGCATGCCTAGACCTTTTCACTTTATGGCTATGTGGATTGAAGATCCTACTTACAGAGATATCATTGCTAACTCTTGGTCTATGAATGTTATATGCTCTCATGCCTATAAATTAAAAGCTAAGCTTTTAATTACTAAAAGAGGTCTTAGGGACATGAATAAATCTTCTTTTGGTAATATTCAAAACAATATATCTACCATTAGAAAGGATTTGGCTGAGGTTCAGGTTTCCAATCCTACTGATACTAGTACAACCTCTAGACTTAAAGTTAGATTAGAATACCTCTACAATCTAGAGGAACTATATTGGAAGGATAAGTCCGGGGAGGTTTGGTTCATGGAACGTGACAGAAAGTCACCCTATTTTCATTGAGTTACTCTCTTTAGGAGAAAAAGAAATGTTATTAGCTGATAAAAGACTCCACCAATATTGTTCTAACTAATAGAGATAGTATTGGAAACTCTTTTATAAATTATTTCAAAAACCTGTATTCTTCTCACTCTCAACAGTTCCATGATGACATCCTTGCTGATCTCCCCATTAAATTTTCCACTGAAGATAACTCCCCCCTGAATTTACCTCTAGCTGCAGAGGAAATAAAGAATGATGTATTTCAAATGGGGGGGCTCCAGGTCCCGATGGTTTTACCGGGTTGTTTTACCAAAAAAATTTGGATATTGTTGGTGAGGCTGTTATTGACATGACTCAAACATGCTTTAGGACAGGCCACATTGCTAAATTTTTTAATCACACTAATATAGCTCTCATCCCAAAAGTCCCTCTTGCTGAACTTGTCTCCCAGTATAGCCCAATATGGCTTTGTAATTTCATCTATAAAATCCTTTCCAAACCTCTGGCTAATAGACTTTAACCTTTTATGAATAACATTATTTCTCAAAACCAAAATGGTAGTCCTACAGGGTTTCCTATTATGTAACCTTTGTAATTTCCTATTATGTAACCTTTGTAATAACATTATTTCTCGAAACCAAAATGAATAACCTTTGTAATTTCATCTATTGTTTCCTATTATGTTCTCCTAAATGGTAGTCCTACCGGGTTTTTTCAACCTGAAAGAGGTCTCAGACAGGAGGACCCTCTCTCCCCCTATCTCTACATCATTTGCTCTGAAACTCTTTCCTCTTACATTGATAGCCTTCAACAGAAAGGAATCTTAGAAGGCATCAAGGTTTGTAAAGATGCTCCTGAAATGACACATCCGTTGTTTGCTGATGATTCCCACTTATTTTCTAAAGCAACTACCCATAACTTTCAAATTATCAAAGATTATCTCCAAAAGTACTGCTTAGCTTCTGAGCAAGAAATAAATTTTGATAAATCTGGTATCCTATTCAGTAGGAAAATTCCTGAGCATAGGAAAGCCATTTTAGCTAACATTCTACAGATTAATAACAGAGATTTGGGAGAAAAATATCTTGGCACTCCTACTGTGTTTCAAGCTTCTAAAATTCAAACCCATATGGGTATTCTCCAAGTTGTGGATGCCAAAATTACTATCTGGCTACACAAGCTCATGTCTCAAGCTGCTAGAAATACTTTGATTAAACACATTGGCCAGGCTATCCCCCTTTTTCAAATTGAAGCTTTTCTTATTCCTAAACATCTGTGTAAACAGATGGACTCCTATCTTTGTAAATCCTTGTGGGGAGAAATCTTAGATCCTAAATATAGGAAACTGCATCTTCTAGGATGGGACATTCTTTGTTCCCCCAAGGCTGAAGGTGGACTTGGCTTTAAAAAGGCTGAGCTAAACAACCTGGATATGCTAGCTAGGAATGCCTGGAGAATTCTAGAAAATCCTACATGTATGTTAGCTACTATTCTAAAAGCCAAATATTTTCCTAAAATTGATTTTTTGAATGCCAAGTGTACTGGTAAGTGTTCTTGGACCTGGAAGTGTTTGCATACCACTAAAGAACTTATAAAGCCTTTTATTTCTTGGATTGTTGGGGATGGTCAATTTATTCACCCATGGTGTGATAAATGGATCCCTTCCTTGGGATCTGCCACACCCAACCCTCTAGTTCCTCCTGACCCTAGTATTAAAGTTTCTTATTTCATTGATCATCATACCAGAACCTGTAATATGTCCAGGCTTAACACCCACTTTGATAATGCTTATGTTAAGAAGATTGTCACTATTCCCTTAAGCCATCTTTGCACTCCTGACAGGAGGGCTTGAGATCTTTCAAAGAATGGCAAGTTTTCCTCAAAATCTGCTTATATGGGGATTAGAGGTCTTAGACCCTCCCCATGTAAAAACCTTTGGATGCACATTTGGAAAATCAGAGTTACTTACAGAATCTAAGTCTTCATATGGAAAGCTGCTAGAAATGCTCTCCTTGCCATAACCATCCTGCATACCAGAATGCCTATGCATAATGTTGAGTGTGCTAGATGTAATGATCCTCAAGAATCCATATTGCATGCCATGGTATTATGCCCCTTTGCTAGTCATGTTTGGTTTCTTTCTGACTTCTGCATTAACTCTCAGTTTTTTCAAAATAAATCCTTCATTGATTGGTTATTATTTTGGTTAATTGATAATTTGTCTAGACTACCTGATGAAGCTCAGTACATTTTGATTGCCATTCTGTGGTATCTGTGGACTAGTAGAAATTACCTTATTTTCCAAAACATTCAGGAAAACCATACTATTGTCCTTGCTAGAGCTAGAGATATGCTTTTAACTAGGAAAACCTGTCTCACTGTGTCTCCTACTACCCCTGTAAATTAACCTATGTGACGAATGGATGCCCCCCTCTGTTGGATGGATAAAATGTAACATTGATGGTGCCTATGATGACATTACTATATATAATGGTGCAGGATTTGTGATGAGAGATTTCTCAAAGAAAGCTTTCTTTTGTGCTTCCCTGGTGTTTGAAGTAAAGTCTGCCGAAGAAGATGAAGCCAGAGCTATTTGGGCAGTCCTGAAGAAAGCCTTGGAGCAATAGTTAACTCATGTCATTGTTGAAAGTGATGCTAAGACTCTTATCGACCAATTTTCAGCTGGCCAGTTCGATAGAGACTCGTGTACGGATGCTATTTTCAAAGACATTCAGTTTTTCTCTTCCAAATTAGTAGCTTGTATGTTTAGCTTTCAACCGCGTGTTTGTAATTCTGTAGCTCATGAACTAGCTCAATGGTCAAAAACAAACAAAACCTTTATGTACTGGTATGTGCCTCCTGTTTGGCTCTTGACAACAGTTGAGGGGGATCATTAGCCTTGTTGAAGGCCTTTATCTATAAAATAATAATAATAATAATAATAATAATGTCCCCTCTTTGGAAAATGACATTAGACAAAAAATTATGTGTAAATGGAAATCAATCTAATTAACAACATTATAAAGCGGCAATGCTATTCAATTTCATCTTTTGCACCTTCCTATTTACCTCCCTACAATCTAAACCCCACATCTTGAGAATGATGAACCCTAGCTGAACCTGAATGTGAATTTAAACCCAAATGTGGGGTTTAGATTGAAGGGAGGTGGAAAAGAGGGAGTTGAATAGCATTTTGGACTGTAAAATGCTTATATAATAGATAATGTGTGTTCATCCAAAACTGAAAGTCCACTTGTGTGCTAATAATCTGAAACCCTTATTTAGGGAACTTTAGGATTCGTTCATTCGTTTGGTGCGTCTAAATTTATTTCGTTCATGAAATTTTCTAAATGATGATACTCAATATATATAAGTGAATTTAACAACCATAACACTCATAAAAATGCTCCCTAGTTTGAGGCCTATGCTTATTTTTTGAGGCCTACACAAATTTTGCTCCCAATTAGAAGAAGGATAAGGGGTATCTAAATTTGGTGAAACTACCAATTTGTCCTCCATTAAATATTAATACTACCAATTTACCTCATTAAATATTAATAATAAACCTAAAACTAATCTTTTCATTACCATCTCATCTCTACTCCTCCATCAACCGATTTTTTTTATTTATTTTTTTTCAAACGAAAACATCGTCGATTATCAACGATTAATCGTTTTTTTTTTTCTTTTACATAATGTTGATACCAACAAGACCAACAAGATTCAAGCATCCCACTGGAGCTACTTATCCAGTGAGAGTAATCCCGAAATTATTAAGCGATTGGAAACAAACCGAAGAAGAAAACGTTGAGGAAGACGAACCATCTTTGAGTGCCATAGAAACAGAGGAAATTGCTCGAATCAGGTACTTTTTTTATCAACTCAATCCTCTAAATTAGGTTTTAATAACATGCAATTACTCAAAATTCGAATTTTTTAAATCAAAGTTTTTTGGGTTTATTAGAATCGCTCTACGTCAATGTACTTGTGACCCTATTTCGATTAGAAACCGATGTTGTCCCTGGATTGTATTATGGTTGGCGAAAGTTCAACCAGAATCGGTCCATGTTCACGACCACATAGCGCGATTCTGTTATGGAAGAGATAACCGTTTTTCTGTATGTTTTTTTTGTTAGGACTTAATTACATGAGTGTCCACATAAATCGACTATGTAGTACTTGATTTCTTAAACTTTTTGGCCTATAATCGGATTACATGAGCACTTATATAAACTGATTCTTTTTGTACAATGTTAGGAATCGGTCTTTATGTGTGTATCGTGGAAACCGATTATATAGCTGGAACTCAAAAACATACTTTGATCTGATTGTTGTTTATTGTTTATCCCCATACTTTCCATGGACAAGAAAAAAAAGCAAAGGAAAGCCGAAAAAAATATAAGAAGAAACATGATCTTGCTTCTCCTCATAGTTTGGAAACTCGTCGTCCGGGCGATAAAAACTTAGATGCTAAACATTGTAGGGGCTCTGAGAGTAAACCCACAGGGATCCACATCAATGAACCAACACCTCAATTGGAGTTGCCACCACGGGATGAATCTGATTCTGATATACCACCTGAAAAATAAAATAATTAAGAACAAACTAGTGACAATGAAGTTGATGAAGAAGGAAGTGGCAAGGAAGTTGATGAAGAAGAAAGTGACAAGTGAATTTATATAGACATAGTTAAAGACTGATTCTGAGAAACAAAAAAAAAATCATAATTTTGACAACCTACAGATGGTAAAACATATAATCTGATTCTTGTAAGAAAAAATAGCACTTTTCCTACATATTTTTTTGACAAGAATCGGATTACATGTGCTTCTTGGTAAATCAATTGTGACAAGATAGTTTTTATATGATTTTGTAAGGCCAAAATCGGTCTATATGGATATTACTAAAAACCAATTGTATACATTGATTTCAAAAAAAAAATAGTCGTTGAGTCTTCATATATATATAAGGAAAACCTCTTTCCTAGGCACATTTCGCTCAAAACTTGCAACTTTGAGCTTGGAAAATGGAATGGGATCCGGAAGAAGATATGCAGCTCGTGAAATCGCCCATTTCAGCCTTCCACAAACGTCCTAATGAACCGTATTCAATGTTTGAAGAGGGTGAAAGAGTTCTATTATGACAGTCCGGAAAAAAAAATCGCTTCCAATTGACCGTGAAGTTCGATCAATTGGAAGCGGAAAAATTCTGGACTATCACAGTTGGTATCAGAGTGAACGTCTCGATTTTCTTTAGGATTTTCATTGTTTTTCATATAGTATTTTCCGCAATTTTACTCTGTTATGGTTGGAATTTCAATGATTGAAGTGTTGATTCTATTGTAGAATTTCTGAAACTAGAGTTAAGAGTCTTCTTATTTTGGAATTTTGAGAAAAACAATCAGATGCCATGATTTCTTATTTTGGAATTTTGAGAAAAACTAGAGTTAAGAGTCTTCTTTAACCAGATTCATTCTCCCCAATCACCATAACCACTAACTCAATCACAATATAACTTCACACTCAACTGTAAGATCATTCTGCTTACTAAAGTCCACCTGCACACTAAAATTCTAATAGCTGCATCTAATCCATGAATTGCCTCAACTCAGTTCATTACCATCTCAATTTAATTCATATTCACTTTAATTCAATGCCTCAACTCTCGACAATAACATCAATTCCTGCAAGAACAACCACCATTTCTTCATCTATTCTACATGTCTCAGTCCATACCTCACCTAATAGATTCATTTACTTCAACTCAACACAATAACCCTAACACCCACATTTAAAGCTTATCGGCACTATCAGTTGAACAACACTCTGCATCACATACCACTTGTCCCAAACTCAATTTGTGTATCAACTCATTTCCCTGTAAACTAAGATATACCTAAAACCCAACTATAACTTCAATCCATACTCAATTCAAATCTTAATTCCATTATCAACCATACATGATCAATAAAACAAGCAATTCAAATCAAATTACTAAAGTTCAGAACAACTAATTAAAGACTCACCCAAGCATTGACATCTTCTGAATTGCTAATTTCTCAAATCAATTCTGCTAAAACCCTAATTCATCTTCTCTTCATAAATCTGAGTTGAATCAACACTCGAGTTAACACCCATTAGAATCTCAACTGATTCATCAACCTTTTATGGATATCTTCATCTCAAGAACAAACCCTCATTCTACATTTCTTATCATCTCTAATTAAAATGCAAACAATAACTTAATTCTTCATACCAACAAAACCCATCTATTGATTCTATCTAATTCTTCTTAAATCACCACTCAAATCGAATTTGAATACAATTTCGAAAAACCTAAATCTATTCTAAAGGATTTACTTCTTCCTTCAAGTCTAAATCAAGTATGGATACCCACACCTTCATTATCAACTACTCCATGATCTTTTTCACCTTCTACCGACCATAAATCTTCCATTTTATCACTCTATTTCAAAAACAGGAGCAAAAACAAAGAAATAGAAGAGAAGAGAGAAGAACGAGAAGAACGAGAAGAAAGAAGAAGAAGAATAATGAAGAAGAATTAAAGAAATGAAAACAAGTTTATCCTCTCGGTCAGGGGATAAAACCGACGAGACTTACTGAGGCACCCAAAACTTAGATATGGGCTGCCAAGTCGGCTGGACTGTAAAAAGTCTTTTTTGCCCTTCACACCACTCTAATGACATCTTCTTCGTCCAATATCCGATTGACACGTTCGAGTAGTCTATTTCACATAATTTTTCGAGATCTATCTAGTGGTAGTAGTTTCCTATCTAGATCGTTGTTAAATTAATTCCTATTAATTAAAATCTACATTAACTAATTGAGTCATTAGCGACTTAAATATCTCTTGATCATCACTAGGTCGTCTCTTGACCAGTCTAATAACGTTGATGTGCTTGAGGGTCTTTACATTTCAACACAAAATTTGGAATAATGTAAAAAGTGTTAATGTACATTATTAATTTATTATACAAATGACCAAATGATATAGGGTTCCATAACAAAATTGCATAAACGCAGTTTTAACTGATAACGTTTTATGAAACGTAGTTTAAAAATTGTGTAGAGGTGAGATGGAATTTTAAAGGGCGTCCAACACCGAACAAGGTTTATAATTACGTTTCCGATCAGACGCTTTTCAGTCAAACGTAATTAGTAACAACGTTTCTTGTCAAACGCTGATTTAAACTGCGTTGAAGAATAGGAATTAACCTTCCTTGCTTCACAAACCAAATTGCAAAAAAAAAAAAAGAAAAAAAAAATCTATATTTGAGATGGAAATGTGAGAATTTGGCAACTCATGGCTAAAGTTGCTCAACGGGTATCTTAATTTGATCACAACTAGTAATTTATAACGAAACGTAAACGTGCCAACGGGAGGCCACATGCTTAAATGGGCCGATCACATCCAGGCCAGAGGCGTCCCATGGTCAATAGAAAATGCGCCAGCCCGTCACTTACTGGGAAGGTACTTAGTTATTGGCACGATCATACGATCGACGGCTCAGATTAAGTATATTTTTTTTTTATCTCCACCTGTCGCATTTGCAGGTTCTAAAACATCAAACCTCGATGGTAAGTAGATGATACAACAAACTATTGAACAAAACCCTATCCCAATCTGCACTCATTTCTCCACCAAGGGAAAACAAATGCCGACACCCCTCATCTTCTTCTTCTCTAGTTTGTTTCTAAAGGATCAATCGATTCTGTTCAAATCGGTGACGCCATTCAAATAATCTCAACGTTTCTATGATGATCTCATTGTTCTGGTTAGTTACTCTCTTTTTTAGATTTCTCGCTTTTGCTTAGGGTCTGTTGTTGATTGCTTATAGATTAGTATTTTGAGGTGGTTACCTAAAACAGATGCACGATTTTTTATATAGAAATTGGAGTATAAAATGATCCCCCCACAGAGAGTTAGAGAAAGGAGGAAGGAGAGCTCATGGTATCAATAATTCCATCTCAGGTTTGAACACTCGCTTACTCTTTCCAATTTCTGCTATATTTCAGTTTCCCCTAAATGGGTGTTGTTCTTGATTTGATTGTCAATTTGAGAGTTCCATTTTTATAAATATGATGAAAATTCATTGTTTTATCAGTTTTCCTGATCTGGGTTTTGGGTTAGATTCATCATCAATTAGGTTAGGTTTTGTGGGGCTTTTTAGTTTCCATGTTATTATCTGCTGGTTCTGGGGTTTTTCATTTTTATTTGGTGAGTGAGTTTTAGAAAAAGGATTTATGGTGTTTTTAAGAGATGAATTGAATTTGTGAGATGTTGCAGCATGAAACACCAAGAGATTGACAATTTTCAAGCTGTGGATACAAACAAAACTGAGGAGACCAAGAAAAAGAAAAAGGAGCTAAGTATGAAGGCCAGAATTCAGAGAAATAAACATGCAAGACAGAATTGGAAGATCAAATCGAAGAGAAGAAAATTGGAACAAAAGGGTCAGATGGGAGCAAATGTTGAAGAAGAAAAGGATCCGATGGTACCAAATGTTAATCAAGTTTCTCAAGAATTTCAACAAGGCCCTGATTATAGAGACTTGTAAGTCCAGAAGATCTTATTTGTTGTTTGGTTTCCAGGAGAGTATGTAATTTTAAGTGGTTAATCTAATTTCTTTTTCCCTTTGGATGCAACTCATTTGTAAAAAATCTTCCAGAGAAAATTGCTTACAATAAGGAAAAGGAAGAGAAAATCAAGCTTGAATTATTTAACATGTTGCTTGATAGTTGTCTGTAATTACTTATGCTTATAATAAGTGGTTTTAGCTACAGGAACTTGAAGATTCTTATAATAACTAGCTCCAGCTGAATACATGATCTTACTGAATTTAATTACTTATGCTTCATCGTTGCAGTGCTTACAAGAGGAATCGAAAGAAAACCCAAGGTTTCATCCTTCAAATGCGGTAATTACTTCAACTTTTATTATAGAGGAAGTTGTGCAATTGATTTTCATTTGGGCATTCCTTGTTTAATTCTGAGATAATGAAGTCAATATCATTAGATACAAACTTTTTTGAATGTTACTAGTTTTTACGGGTAGCCATCAATATTTATTTATTTTTTCTATAAGATTGGATTGGATTTCATATAATGAATTGTCAGTTTGATCTTACTCGCGTCTAAATTTGCTCCTGAAGCTAAATACGAACAGTAGGTTAACAAGGACGAACAGGATAGAAGCATACTAAGATTATTGAAAACAATAAAATTATGAAAGTTATACTTACTGGTGTAGGTAGTGTAAAAGCAGCTGCAAAGGCAATAGTTACCAGAAGTGTTGCCACTATCATAGTAGTGTTGCCCGCTAGATCTTGTAGGTGTTGATTATTTGCAATTTCCTTTGTGCCCTATTATTTGAAGAAACATTGAGATTGTAATCACACGGATGCATATAATGTCTCACTCTTGGGTCTAACTTGATAATTCCTAGGCACTTATCTCTATCAGGGGTAACTTTATCAGGGAATTCATCAAATCGCAGGGTGTTTTCCCATTGTTTTCCCGTGGTAATCCATGTAATATATGGTTGGAGATGGGATGTTTCTGAATTAAAAAAAAAAAAACATTTTGAAGATGCCAAATCAAAAGGCATCATTGTTCAATCCTTGGTTGTCATAAATCCGCGCAATCCAGCTGGTCCTGTATAACAGCAACACTCAATTGTTTCCCATACATATTTGTTGACTGTTACAAGTTTCTTGAAGATTTATGTTTCGTTCTTGTTCGTGATTGTAGGTTATTGTGGAGGAAACCCAGCGAAAAGTTGTGGAATTCTGCAAGAATGAAAATTCTAATTTGGTTCTCCCTGCAGATGAGGTACCTATTTTATTTATGCTCAGAAATTCAGATCTAAAGTAGTTTGTATCACTTGAACTTATTAAAACCAGTAACCAACATATAACCATCTTTCTTTCCACCCTCACCATGATAACCTGGCATGTAAACAACGGTTTTCAGTTGTAAAACTTAGATTATTTCATTTCACAACATGAGAGCACACATAACTTTAGAAAGTGACTGGAAAGATACTAATGATGTGTCATTCTCACCATATCCCACTGACAAAGCAACCTTCTTAAATGAGTGGAAACTCTTGTCCTCAACATAAACATTTTCTTGGTAGACCTGTAAATAACTCAAGTTAGCAAGCCACTTATTAACTGCTATCTTTGTAATGCCCAATTAATCTTGGAATTTATAATGAATTAATATTTAAATAGATAAGAAACTACATGGTAGAATTGAATTCATAACATTTATGGAATTTGGTCGAATCGATTCATATAGGATTCCAGGTACTAGTCTAATTCCAACGTTGAATACGGAAGTCAGGAAGTGACCCCTGAACAGTATGTTTTATATGATCATTGTCTTGTTTTTTTTTTTTTACATGATCATTGTCTTGTTTTTTTATTTACTCATATAGGTGTTCAAGGAACGCATAATTAACGAATCAAATTCTTGGCAGGTTGGGGATGACTCTTATGAATCAAGAATTTCTACATCTATCTCCCAAGAAGATATGGAAGAACTGATGACTTCCGTCAAGAAAGATCCATATCTGAAAACTATTCTTTAAGATATCGAGACTGGTGGTCCAACTGTACTGATGAGGTATTAACCTACCTTTTTGTGTTTTTGATAACTTTGCATTCAGTTCTATTAGATGTTCCTTTTTTAACTTCGCTTGAAAATTCAAATGTTTTTAGGTACTTGAATGATTCAGAGATTACGCAGAAGTTGGCGCTAGCTATGGGTTTTGGAGTTCTAGGAGGGTAGTGTTAATTCTGTTGAACATAATGCACCAAATGCTGATGCAGAAGATCAAACTGCCAAACAGACTTGAGGCAATTGTTCACAAATGAAGCTAATTTATGTTCATTTCCGTATCACAATGTTTTTTTGAACTAATGGGGTAATGTGCTTTTAATCATGGTGAATTAGGATGATACATTCTAGAGAATATGTTTCTAATTGCTCTTATTAATTGGGATCTTCATCAGAAATTATGAATGATTCTGTGTGGGGAACTTTGCTGGACTTTTTCATTCATCTGTTATTTTGGTTAGTCATTCAGGTGATTGTTTTCATTCTTTCGCGCCATCGTATCCATGTTGTAAGGTCACAGAATATGCATCGCAATTTGTCGATCAAAAAGATATTCACCCGAGGCACGCTAAAATTACTATGGAACAGTGCAACTTTTCAACCCCATTTTAAGCCGTAAAATGTTGAATCTCCAAGCAAAATGTTTAACATTACTGTGGAAAAAAAAATGGACATTTATTCCCATCACATCACATCTTTACAAGAAAAAGAAAGACTGACACTATGTAATAATAAACTTAGCATTGTTAAACTTTAACAAAAACGGAGTTCAAGTTATACTACTATACATATTCTTAAGGGATATTTTGACTTTGGGTCACAACAAAGTGACCAGAGTTGCGTTTGGGTCACCCCAAAATTTTAATTAGAGTTTGGGTCACAGGACTTTTGTTGACCGTTAGGGAACTCAGCTATATCTTGAAATGACTAAAGTGACCTTAAGAGTTTCCTTGTTTTACTAACGAAACCAAACAGATCTCCACTTTCAATGTTGAGAGAGATTAACAGGATGAACTATAGATAAAAATCGAAGAATTATTTTTAGTTAATGGATTACCAGTAGGATCGGACAAAAAAAAACGTAAGTGTATCAAACCCGTTATATTTTGCTTTGTGTCGAAGTTATGGGAAGAACCCCGATCCCCAATTTCTTATGCTTTCTGTGTGTAACAACATCATTAGTTAACATCACCGTAACTCTGGCACTTCCTGCAACAACCATTTACATTATTCCTGAGATCCAAAACAAATACAATCAGAACCCATCAACATAGACTCCAAACATCACCACCTGAAATCATCACCAAGTGAACAGCACCATCCATCTACAATCAATTTTCATCTTCAAAATCAATTTCTACAAAAATATTCAAACCAATCCCTAATACTTCACAGCAACAAAGTCTTATTCTGAGCTTCAAGACCTTGTCCAAATCCTCTATTCACCGTCCATTACCCATTCTCGGATCAATCAGCAAACCCTTAATCGGAACCAATTTTTCCCGTCTGTTCATCACCATCAATTCGACCTCCTTAATTCACAAGCTCAACTAAGTAACCGATTTATTTCTTGTTGGATGATTCATCATCTTTGCTCAATTTACACAGATTGAAGCCATAGAATCAGTCTCGGCTGCAGCAGAAAACTCACGACGAGAAGGGGAAGAAACGGATTTTTCTTTGTTTAGATTTTAGGGTTATTAGAAATGAATTTTGGTACACGTGCAATCCACATGCAGACGGTTAATAACGGTGTTAACTAAAGTATAAATTAATTAAAAAAAAAACAATTCCCTAACGGTCAACGATGGTCATGTGACCCAAACTCTAATTAAAATTTTGGGGTGACCCAAACGCAAGTATTTGGAAAAATGCTCTTTGCGTGGTTATGGGTTTGGTGTTTTGGCCTTTTCCGCTTTAGGTGAGCTCGGTGCGGAAACAATTTCTTTTCTTAAGAGATTGAGAAATTGCATGGCCAGGCATGATGCCAATTTCAAGTTAGGAAATTCTCTTTTTCATAGGCTTGGGATTGTTATTCAAAAAGGTATTGGCGCTCAGATTGTTGCTAGGATGCCCGCCATTCCTTGTAATATTGATCTTCTTTCTTTTAGTATATTTAATAATATAAACATTTATTATTAAATATCAAATAATATTTCCGAAATCTCTCTTAGAATTTTTTTATTATTAGTTTAGCACATTAAATAATAGCCTTTTTCAAAAGGATATGCTTTAATCGCTGGTAATTAAAAAACATATATACTCGAAAATCATAATTAAATGCTTTTCATTAGGATCACCTTTTATTAAATGTGAATTTTGGAAACTCTATTTTTCTCATGGGACCGGTTATACCATGACTCCCAAACTAAGTTAGGACCAATTATACCATAAGAGCAGTTCCTATGGAATGAACAAACTCAGAGTTTGTTCATTTTGATCCCACTATGGAATGAACAAACATGAAAAATGGATGTTCAAATTAACAAATCTGTTGCTTTGAACATTGAGTCGGAACATCCA
This sequence comes from Papaver armeniacum, assembly GCA_023531295.1. Lineage (NCBI taxonomy): Eukaryota > Viridiplantae > Streptophyta > Magnoliopsida > Ranunculales > Papaveraceae > Papaver > Papaver armeniacum. Next base: position 358,011 of record JAJJWW010019438.1, read on the forward strand.
GCGCGCGTCTGTGGTAAAGACGGGCGTCATTGCTACCAACACTGGCGTCAGAAGAAAAAACACCAGCATTTGTAAGTCCAACGCGCATTTTCAATTAAAGCGCCCGCGTGAGTATCAAAAGCGTCAGCGTCTGTCCCAATGACGCCAATAGCTCAATCTGAACGGCTACAAAAACCTTTGATCCAACGACTACATTTTTTGAAATCTATAAATACTCATATTTCAACTCTAAATTCACACATTCTTCCCTCTCAAATCATCTACAAAAATTCCTCCCAAAGTTCGGTTTGTTAGATTCACTCAACAATAGGATTTAGCTATTTGCAGAGCCTACATTTTTCAAACACAAGATGTTGCCGCTGATGTTGCTACCGGTAGGAATGTATCACAATCGACGTTCTGGCAGAAAGTTTTTAAAATGTTCGCTGCTGAAACGATGAACATTAATAGGCGTGATTGTCACGGATTGGCGCATAGTTTTAGTGTAATTAGTTGTAATGTATCGGATTTCACCTCTCAAATAATGGAGAATCACAAAATAAGCTCAACGGTGAAGCCGAACATGAAGTGGAACCCAGAACTCTAGCGATGTGGAAAGCATCTCACCGCGGTAATCCTTTCGACTTCCATACTTGTTTCAACATTATTAGGGTTCTCAACAAATACGATCCCTACATCTCCCTAGGAATTCCACCACCCGCCGACAACTGACGCCGCCTATGTAGTAGTTGTTTTAATTTGATGTATTTCTTTTATTCTCATGTATGGTGTGGTTGTTCAATGCAATATGTTTTTGTTTATGAAATTGATGGTTTTACATAATCGTAATAACACAAAATAAACAACAAATTAAATAACATAATACCATAGTGAATCGATTTGTCCTACAACTTCAATCAGCCCACTCCACCAAAAAAACACCTAGGACATTCCCAAAAATGCCTTCCATATGTGTCTTCTTTAGAAGAAGTCCGCAAATGCATAAAAGTCCTGCAACCGGGCTTTGAGCATGAACTGATTCTCTGTGGAAAATGTTTGTATTCGTGATCTCCATATCCAAAATGCTTGCAGTCTAGTAACTCTTTCTTCAATTTGGCTTTAAGTTTGAAGTTTTTGCAGAGTGTTGTAATCTTTTTTTCTTCTTCTTTTTTAATCTTCATAGTATCATCTAGCATATGTGGTTCCTATGGACAGTTGGGATCTTGACATTGCAAATACCTGAGCTTTTCCGGTTGTGATTCAATGACCATTCTAATGCGTGAACAACCTTTTCGTGGACACTTTGAATACATCCAGAGGCATTGCATAAGACTGTGGTTATCCATGAAACATAATGGACAAACCTCTTTTGCTTCGACACAAAATATTTGCTTCGTTTTGCCATTTGTTGCTTTGGGAGGAAGCTCACGGCAAACCTTTTCGTTACGAAGCGTGTTTTAGAATTCTAAAAGATGGTCCATCTCAAGCACATCGTTACTGCACTCGAATGCCGCTCCCTGTATTTACAATGGAAGAAGATGTTACTCTTGTTCGATGTTGGATACATCGTTTGATGAGACCAATGAACATTGACAATTTCTGGGAAAGAGTATTGGGACATTTTGTAGCATCGCGGAACGAAGCCATAAGAAACACTAAGAGCCTAGAACTAAGAATTGCATTCATCACTAATGAAGTCAAACATTATACTGAAGTGTTATGGATGGTTCATCGTAGCAATTCTGGATTATCCAATGAAGAACTGGAAACCATCGCTTAGACCAAGTTTACCGAAGAAAGCGGGAGAGAGTTTATGCATTTTGAATGCTATGAACTTTACAAAGAGAATGTCGCTGGATTTGATGTAGTTTGATGTTTTTTGTCGTGGTTTATCAAGTACAAGTTTTGGCCTCCTATTTATCTTCATTTGACGTATCTTCCATTCAACGCGCTTTTTTTTCGCCTTTGTTTTTGAATTTTTGGTTGTTAACTTTCAAAACTGGAGCTCTTCTTTGCCTTTTAGCGGAATATTTTCTTGGAGCAACTTCAAAAACTTGCACTTCCCTCTTATAATTTTCAATCTTTTTAAAACTCCCACATATCTTAGAAACAGCAGCTTCAAGTTTTGCATCGCAAAAAAGTGTGATCGCCTTTTCAGCCATTGAGAAATAGATTTTAGAAGAGAAAATTCAAGAGAAGTGAATTTTGGTGTGAGTGAATTGTTTGAAATTGATGGTAATTTATAGAGGTAAAAAGTGAATTTCGAATTTTAAAAAAACTACCCGTTGGCGTTTTCGCTAGAAACGCCAGCGTTATATGCTCGATCGCCGCGTTGAATCCTTGAGCGCCATCGTTTCTCCTTCCAACGCTGGCGCTTTACCTACGATCTCTAGTGTTTGTCTTACGTGTGCACGCTTGTTTAACTAACGCCAAGTGCTTTACCATAGTGGAAAAACTCATTTGGCCATCCACCTGGCTGAACAAACACATGGATTTGTTCATTCCCATAGGAATTGCTCTAACTCCCAATATAGGTTTGGAAAACAGTTCATAAATTTTGATGATGTCGCATGCTTTTATCTGAAGTTAAAAAAACGTTGTCTTTTAACTTAAAAAAATGTGTAAATGTTATACGCGTTTTTAGTTGTCTAATAGTTTCACTATCAGCAAGATCGTTGTTTTCTACATTCTCTGTGATTGTCCCCAACAAAGAACACGACTAGCAGACAACCGCTGATGGCCGGGACAGCGGCTCGCTGGATCCAAGCCGGGGTGGCTATTCCGGATTCGACACTATCGGTAGGGCGGGATGTACAAGGTAGGGATGCATTGGGAAGTGGACTAATCTAATGTGCGGAGAACCGAGACGGAAAGCCGAACTAATCAATCGTCATCGAGAAGGGCAGAGCGAAGAGTTCTCCTCTTGGAAACAAGGGCGCTGAGGCGGTCTGGCCACGCCGGCGGGATATGATGTCCGCAGCACTCACAGCCTATTTGGGGGACAGCTCCTCCCCCCAGACCTACCTAGCCCACATAAGAATAAAGGGAAACAAGGGTATTTCGTAATCTGCTTGGGATTTGCTTGAAAGAACATCATTTTGTAGGAATTGGCATTTGGTTCCATTACCTTCAACAAACAAACAAACAAAAAAGTGAAGTGAGACTGAGAATCGAACCCTGAACCTAGTGGGTGAGAGGTAATTCAAAAGCCAATTCAGCTAGTTAAAGATTCTGAACGATTTGGTAATGTCCAAAGTAGTATAATATATAACCAGTACGTCCTGATAAAAGTACGGAGCAACTACTAACCACACAACTAAGGGTTATGAAATGGCGGGCAAAATCTCCCAATTCAACTCCAACATCTCTCATACCAAAAACAGGGTTTTCTTGATTTTCTTTTCTTTGTAAATTAAAATATAAAGAATCATGATCCCCCATAAAGAGGAGTTAGAGAGGAAGAGAAGAAGAAGCTGAGCTCAGGGTTTATTTATTTCAGGTTTGTTTGTAATTAACTAGATCTCTGCTAATTGATTTTGTAGAGAGCTCTGATCCACAGTTTTCTTATAATAATATGATTTCATTTCCCCCAAATTGTTTATGTTTTTGTTTTTGTTTTGTGTTCAAATCCCTAATTTGTGTGTTTTTCCCTACAGCAGAATTTCTTCTTCTTCAACTTCTCAAAGATTCAAAGATTGTTCATAGACCACTTCTTACGGTTTGAATTTCTATACATCTTGCTGCTGTCCTACAGTCCTTGTTAGTTAGTTAGTCAGTTAGCAATTTTATAGAAAATGTCAAAATCTGAATTGTCTGTAACTACTTCATTGACCAGTAATTGGGTAGATGTTTTGATCATTGTAGTCCATCACCAGCTAGTGGTTGTTTAGGTTTTAATTTCTTTGATCAATTTCAACAAATTAAAAAGAAAACTAAGAAATAGGAGTAGAAGAAAAAGTTACAGGGGAGTTAGAGAGAGCCACTAGAGTTTGGCTTGGTACTTTTGACTACTGCTGTGCTGAGTGAAAATGCTGCTATTGATTTCTTCAGTGGTCCTCGACCTAAACTTAATCTATCATTATCTGATTTACTCAATTTATTGTTTCTCATCACTGGGTTTAATTGGTTCAGAATGTGGACATTTCTTATTTTCATCTGTTTCTCATTTGGTTGTTCGTTTCTAAAAGGAATCTAAGATTTGTTTTCCTTTATTTGTTGATTGTAGCTATGAAGAATAGCAGGAAGTACAAAACCGAAAGCAAAAAACAGTACAGAAAACTTAACTGGAAGAAGAAAGTGCAAAGAATAAAGGAAGAAAAACTGGCTGCTGAGGTATATATCTATCACTTCCAGTGGTTGTTGTATTCAAGATATTTCATTTTAATCAAGTGCCCCCAATCTAATTCCTGAATCTAATTACTTATGCTTCTTTTGCTTTCAATTGCAGCGCTTACAAGAGGAGTTAAAACAAAACCCAGGATCTCATCCTTCTAGTGAGGTAATTCATCTTTTATCTTTGAGGAAGCCCTGTGCAATTGGTTTTCATATTGGTATTACTTGCTTAAAGCTTGTATTTAAACATTGGAGTTGAATTATCATTTTTAATCCTACTCGCATATAATTGTGTCATAAGAAATATGCCAAATCAGAAGGCATAACCATTCAATCCTTGGTAGTGATAAATCCGGGCAATCCAACTGGTCATGTATAGCAACAGCACTCAATCGCTTAGCGTACAATTAGCTTGTTATGCCTTACACATTTGCTGACATTTGTTACAAGTTTCTTGAAGATTTCTGTTACATTCTTGTTCATAATCGTAGGTCATTGTGGAGGAAAACCAGCGGCCAATTGCGAAATTTTGCAAGAATGAAAATTTGGTTCTTCTTCCAGATGAGGTAACTATTTGTTGGAATTTAGGTGCCTATTTTATTTATGCTCAGAACTTCATCTCTAAAATAGTTCCTATCACTTAGAACTTAGTAAAGCCAGTAATCTCCATATAACCACCTCCCTTTGCGCACTTTCTTTGATAACTTGACATGAAAATTAAGAGTTTTCAGTTCTATAACTTAGATTACTTTAAAAGAAACCAGATTTATAACATTAGAGCCTATATACCTTTAGAAACTGACTGGAAAGATGCTAATGATATATCCTCACCATATCCTATTGAGATAGCAACCTTCTTGAAGGTGGAATTTCTTGTCCTTGACATAAACATTTTCTTCGTAGACCTGCCAGTAACTCAAGTAAGCAACTTCCATCTTGCTGATACCCAGTTAGTTTTGGAATTCATAATGGACTAATATTCAAATTGATAGAGACTACGAAGTAGAACTGAATTCATGACATTTAGGGAATTTTGTCGAATCGATTCATACAAGATTCCAGGTGCTAGGTCATCTCCCATGTTAAAAACTTTCTAGTGAATACGTAGATGATCCCTGAACAAGATGTTTTACATAATCATTGTCTTATTTAGTATTTATTTACTCTTAGGTGTTCAAGGAATTCATAATTAACGGATCAAATCCTATGCAGGTTGGGGAAGGATTCCATGAATCTTATTCATCCAAGACAAATGGAGTTGTACCTTCCCTAGCTAGGCTTTCCAAGGTTGGTTAATCAGATACATATGTTATATGAAAGTCAGTCGTACAATAATGTATATACTTATACACTTGAATGAATTCATAGGCACTTGAAGACACCTTCAATAGCTTAGAAGGTGTAACGTGTGACAAAGCTAATGATGGAATGTATTTATATCCTCGTATTCAATTTCCTCAAGAAGCAATCGGAGCTGCTGATGCTTTAAAGACTGCCCCAGATGCATTTTACGCTAAGCGTCTCTTAGAAGCTACTGGCATTGTTGCATCGCCTGGATCTGACTTTGGACAGGTGAGACTATTCACTTATCTTCTTTACTTTGCCCTACTTTACATGTATTCTATTTTTCTCTGCAAGGCACATGTGAGCATGTCAATTGATTCTTTTTTGTTTGTAATAGGTTCCTGGTGTATGGTTTGTTGGATTGTCTCTTCTAGTTCAAGAGGAAAAGATCCATCAGGAAGAGATCCCAGTTATTGTCGCACGCCTGACAGACTTCCACCAAGCTTTCATGGCTGAGTTCCATGATTGAGGTCTTCTTCCCCGTAAAGTTGTAAACATATATTTTGAGCTTGGTAAAGTGAAATCCATCCATTCTAGTTTTACAAATGGAACTCTGGAAACAGTTAATGACTTTTGATGCTACCGAGTGCTTGTATCTAATCTTAAAACGATTAAATTTTCGTACATTGGGTATACCAGTGAGAGTGCTTGTATCTGATCTTGAAACGATTAAATTTTCGTACATTGGGTAGAAACAATGAGTTTATCTTTTAGTTGACTGAGTTTCGCAGTTCACTGCAACATCTCTTTCTGAATTGTTATTTGTTTGTGGGTTTGAAAAAATGAGATTCAAATGAAGCACAAATGCACAATTATGTGAGGAAGCAAGATGCTTGCTATATAGTAGACACTCTAGTAACTGCTTGCTGGCTCTACTGGACTCTAATAATTGTGCATCAGTTATCCCGGGTGTTGGCAACATCTCTCCACATCTTTCACTGTTTTATTCGACACTCAAAACCATAACCTGAAGAACCTTCACAGCTCTTGTAACATTTTGATTCATAATTGTTCTCCCATTTTCCTCATTGACCTTTCTTGTCACCAACCTGAAAATGATGGTTTGATAAGTAGCTATTTGCTCAACTCGACCTAACATAGGTAACTTTTCGAACTCCCTATCATTTTAGGTGGTGTAAAGAACCACAAACAGTGTTGCTGAATCAGTTATTCAGACTCAACTAATTTGGGAAGCAAGGAATTGAATTTATGTTGTTGTTTAACTAAGCCACACAAAAATGAGAGAATACAAAAAATTACACTAGGATTATTTCCCAATTTCGCCGATCCATTTTTCTCTCCTTGGCCTCTATTAGTACGCAAATAATAATATATAAAATGTTAGTATCCTCGTGTGACTCGAACACAACCACTTGAGCTGCCTGATAATTATTAAACAAATGGATTTTAACTACCACTTGAGAGGTGAGAGAGGTAGAAACAAAACAGTGACTATCAAGTACTCCGACTTCCAGTGCACCTCTCAGTCGCAGAACTGAGCAGTGGCCTTCCATTGCACCTGTAAGTCTCCGAACTGAGTGGTGTGCTTTTGACCAGAGTGCCATCTGTGAGCAAACATAAGCAAAGTCCAATACATATGACATGAAGGACCAGTTGATATACCAGTCTAAGTAAGTCGGTGTGAAACAAGAAATTGAGGCAAATGTTCCAATACAAACATCTTACTTGTCATATTATTAGTCCGTATACTTGTATAAGAAAAAGACGAAACTAGAATTAGCACATTAAAAGAGAGGTCCTAATGACATACTGGTACTAGCTACCTTTGTGTATATACATAATATGCATAGTCCAAGGATGCAGCAGATCTGAACCATTAACAAGGAAGAAAAACAAACAAAGGTGACAAGTGACAACTAGGACACCACAGTGTCAACAATAACAACATTGGTAAACCGAAATGCAAGATAACAAGACAAACAAGTCATTTAACAACTTGAATCGACTACTTTGGGGTTCAGATGAAGTCTAGTACGAGGAAGTGTAACTACAAGATGAATCTTCAGACCTAATAACAAGCAAATCCATGTATGAAATCAGTGCTAATAAATAAAAGTAAGCAAATACTGCACAAGACACATTTTACCTAAACTGCTTTATCATTCATTCACATTCCTTACGAGGAAAAGATTTACAAACAAACAACAGATTTATCGCCTAAAAGAGGTAAATATCATAAGACTAAGAAAAACTCTAAGCCAAGCCGTGTTTTTAAACAAGAAAGGAAAACGATGAATCGGTTAGAACGGCATGACATGATAAAATGAAGCAACCAAGATGCGCAAACTAGAGTATAGTAAACAAACAAAATATCACCCTTTTATTAAGATGAGGCAAAATATCAACAAACAAATATTTGACAAAAAGTCTACGAAACAAAAGGGTCAGGTTAGCAGTAGTCACCTAAAGGGTTTGTGATGCCATAGCTTTCTTTCAAACAGCAGCAGCAACCCCTGTGAAGCAAAACACAAAAGAAGACAATCAAATATGAAATCGGCTGGGAGAAATACCAGAAAATGAAATAATTAAGGATAAGCTAAGTAGTCACCTAAACGTCCGAAGTAGCTAGCTGGGTTTTCAAGTTTCAACTCTTCCTTCACATCTCAAGCCAATAAGAAATTTCTGCAAAATACAATAAATGTAGTGTTGGAGTTAAAATGTCTAACTACAGCAAAAAACATGACATTATTAACACAACTATTAAGTAGATCTTGGAAAGAGATGGCTCAGATTAATCAGACGAGTATAGGGTTCTATTTCCTGATTGGTTGCAAAACGATCGCTCGAATGAAGGAAGAATAGAGAAACGTAACGCAGCCCATTCTATCCATCACAAGACTGATAGGTGTCTAAAACACCTAATTTAATATCTAGTATTTATGCTTTCTTTGCGAATTTTCGTGTGAATTATGTATCTTATGTGTGCTTTTGAGTTTATTAGGTGCAATGGAGTCATTTGGAGCAAAAAGACCAATTGGAACTCGTTCAAATACAAGATTTCTACTTTTCATTGTGTAGAGGACGAGAAGATGAAGACAATGCCGAAAGAATGGAGTCATTCCGAGTTCGTATGAAGAAGTTATGAGCAAAATAAGAACTTGAAGCATAAAAGAGCAAGTGTTATTGACACCCCAAGTGTAGGTTAAGGGGTAGTCTTTCTGTTAAGGGGCAATCAATCTTCAAAGGAATTGCTCAAGGGAGTCACGTCATTTCTTGAGGGGAAGTTAAAATTCAAATAATACTAAAGGGAACCAACCATTTTACTATGGGCACCTTCATCTTCATATTTCGGTTTAAAAGGAACCATTGTTACGGTGATTGATGACAGATGATGATCGGTAATTGGTAAACGGTGGGGAAGGGTGTTTTCTTTCTGTCACGATGAAGTTGGCAGTGAAGATAGGAAGGGCTCGAAGTTCAGGGAGCTGTTGGTAGAGATGATGGAGCTATTCACGATGGAGCTCAGAACCATGCTGCTCGAATGAATATTTGTCTGTGGGTTGCTGGATATTTCGGTGAAGACGACATGGAGCTGATGCAGTCGATGGTGATGTTGTTCACGGGTGATGATCACCATTAACGATGAGCACTCGAGTTGGAATGGGAGAAAAATAGATACGGAAAATGAGTGGTAGCTGCCATTGTTGTTGTCCGTGATGTTGGTTGTGAACGGAGAAGACGAGTATGGTTGCTTCCGGGGAATGGTCGTTTCTTTGCTACTGATGTTGCGCTCGAGAACAAAACAGGAAATCCATGGCTGGATACTTGCCGATGGTGATTGTTGGAGCTGCTCGTGATGGAGCTCGATAGGGAAGTCCCTATGGTGATGGTTTATCGGTATGGTAACGGAGATGATCAATGGTCACTTGTGCAGATGATAACGACATGGAATGATGGTGATGGAATGGGCTGGTTATGGTTCACGAAGTACTGACATGGCATGGAGAAGTGTGTTGCAGTCCCAATAAGAGGCTATTGATGGCAATGAGTCAATGAACTGTGAAGCAATGCTCGAAGGAGACAGGGGAGATAATGATGGCAGTTGAGCTCGAATCGGTGGTGGTAATGTCGGAGAAAGAGAGCGGTAGAGATGAAAGCGCTTCCATTAACGATGATGATATAGGTCTTGTTGATCGTGGTCTAGTGATGGCATTCAACCGAGAAGGAATCGACAATGGCGATCCGGCACGAATGGAAGAAGCCCGTGTTTGATGTTGGCGAAAGGAGGTGAACTCGAGGAAGGATAGCCGTGACGAGAGTCGGTTCAAGTCTGTGAGGGAGTTCTCGAGTGAAACGGTCTCAGTGCAGAATTCTTGACCAAGAAAACAGACAAAGAATGTGTTGTTGCTGATGGGTATGACTTAGTTGAATCTGGATGAAGTTGGGAGAATCTCTGAACCGATAAACCAGTGGAAGTCAGGGAGGAGATGAGGTATGGCACAAGATTTTTAAGATCAGTATGAAATATTTCTTACGCGGAATGGAGAAGAAACACGCATGAGATAGAGATAGCTGTAGCCTAGTATATCAAATTTGATGTGCACTGGATTTCAAAAGGAAAACCGTTCGGTACAAGTGGGTCCGACTGAAGTGCGAGCCAATAATAAACTGTGCACAACTTTGTTAACTTACTTCAGCGACAGCGTATCAGTATCACTTGATTTTCCAAAATATGGAAATCTGCTTACCGACTTTGTATTCCTTATCTGATTGAGGATTCTCGTGAAAGAAAGCCCATATAAAGGCATGTTGCGGCAGCTTTGAAAGACAACTTTTGGGAGAAAAAAATATATCTAACATCTATTATTCTTTTTCTTCTACTTTTTTCTAGGGTTTACAACATGATAGAGTTTCTTTTTCTTCTTGTGATGAACTCCTTGAATATGAATACCTAATTATCTTTTGGTTATGGAATAAGTTGGATTTCCAAACATGGGTTTTAATTCAATAAATTAGTTTTCTCTCATATTATCGTTTATGATTCACCATGAATATTGTTACATGATTTGGATGCTTGTTTAGTCGAGTCGCGAATCGATTGAGTTTGTTTTCATCTCTATTGCTAGATTAGGGTTATTATACGCAAAAGTGATAATTCCGGATTGCAAGTAGCATAAATATGATTATAGTTTGTAGTGATATATTCTTATGATCATATGTGAACCATAACCTTTGTTAAATCGGATTAGTGCGCTTTCCACGTTCGATTGCTTTGATTGGCCTGATTTCATAGAACCTAATGCATCTAGGGAATTAAACTTGATTAGTGCTTTTACACGTTAGGTTGTTCCTTTAGGTAGAATTCATATTCGCATCTTTTAATGTGTTTGTTGATGACATGAGGAGATTTTATGGATATTCTTGCGATCAAGGTATTCTAGGGTCGTTGATAAAAGTTGAGATTAAAATATCAATTCTAGTTATTGTGGTGAAACCATGTTTGTGATTGAAGACGAAATCCATGACCAATACTTTCTTATCCTCGATTTGATTTGTTTGCTTATTTCTTTATTTGTTTTATTTAGTTTATTATAATCACAAAACCCCGGTGTTATTTATAGGGAACCGAAACAATTTGACAACCTAGACCTCTCTGTGGGATCGATCCTTTCTTGCCCTTGCTATATTTATATTTTGAGTAGTAAGAAAGTGTAATTATATTTGTGTCGGCTGACAACCGATCAAATTTTGGCTCCGTTGCCGGGGAGGCAGCGGTTGTTAATTGTTTTTGGTTTCTTATTTTTGTATTTAGTTTTTGTTTTATTTTTTTTCTTATTTTCTGGGTTTTAACCTTGGTTTGAGAATTATTTCAGGTGCTAATTTCTATGGAAGGAGCATATTGGAACAACGGATACGAGTTTCAACCTCAACAATATGAAAACTACCAATTCCATGGGTATAATCAAAACCAATTCATTGGTTATGACCAATATTCCATGGAACCTTATGGTTTTCCTCAACAACCTTATGGCGGGTATGTGTGTGAACAACCACAAGTATGGGAGGATTCTTATGCTCGTGAACAAAAAGTCTCTAATTTTATAGACAAAGTTTCCAACTTTTTACAAGAGGAATTTAAAAAAGCTAAAGAGACTACAAACGAGCAACTCCAAGAACTTCGTGAAGGTATGGATAGCTTGCGAAGAGGCATTGATCAATACAAGGAAGATATGGATAATTCTTATGTGCATATGGTTTGTGATGAATATTTGATTGATGCTAATGTTGAAAAAGGCCAATCCTTGGGCACTTTCGTGGATAATTGTGTGGCTAACTCAACTCTTGATCGTAATAATGATCATTCACCTATTCAAAAGGATGAGTTAGAGATTAACAACACTAAATTCAGCGAGGAACAATCTTATGTTGACTATGATAGTGACGGTGATTATGATACATTGCTTGAAACAACTCATGGCGACATCTCCGAGGAGTCTTTTTGGGATCAAGATGAAGATGAAGAGGAATATGTCGACACTTGTGTAGATTACTCGAGCATTGATCTTAATAATGATCAAGAGCCTATTCAAAGGGTGGAGCTTGAGGATGATGCATTTTCGAGTGTTCTAAAAAAGTTTCTTATGATAAAATTTGGATCCACAAAAGAGTATGTGCCTTACAATAAAAAGGAGGAATATGTTGAGAATGAGACCGTTATGACCAATATTGTGGAAGACCCAATTGAACTTGTGCATGATTGTAATGATGATGTTTATGTCGAGACTATGGTTAAGGCAGAAACGGACGAAGAATGGTTGCAAGGTTTGATAGAGGACCATGATATACAAGAGGTGAATAATTCACTTGAGTTTTTCAAGGATGAAGAGGATTCCGTGATACAAGAGATTGTGAAAGGTTTATCTAACCCTTTGCCTATTGTTTCTTCTCCTTTACCTCTATTTGGTTTGAATGTATGTGCTTCGAGAATATTGTTGAATGACTTTGTTTCTCGTTTTCCGCCATTAGAGATACTTGATTCTCATACTATGCAGGTTATGGACCAAGAAACCGTGGAAGTACCCGAATTCTATATTCTTTATACACTTCCAAGTGTGGACAAGAATGAGTGTGGGGGAAGCTTTTATCGGTTCATAGCTTCACTTTTGCTTTATATTACTAATATTTGTGTGAAGCTAGTGTTTCCAAAACAGGTTCTATGGACGGATCCCCAACTTTTCAGATTGTTGGTGTATGGGGAATGAATCTTGCAAGGATATAGTCGGGCTGACGACTATAAAACAAGCGCTAAGTGGGAGGCAACCCACCGGTTTTGTATCTCTTATCCTTTTGCATTTTATTTTTGTTTCGTTTATTTATTTTTTACTGTTTTCATATCATATTTGCATCCCTATGTTTAATTTCATTGAGTCCGTAATATATCTTAGAAGAGAATTATGACGAATACCTTTTCGTCAGAAAATTTCAGACTGCGCGCAGTTCAGTACAGAGACCATAACTGTCAGACCGTTTATCAAAATACTGTGAAATTTTGACACTGTGTAGAAAACGCGTAGATGAACAACTTTTGTGAAATGGAGTTTTTCCAAATTCCTTACCAATTTGCACAGTTTTTGCGTTTTATCTGCTGTTACGTCAGAATTCAGAACTTTCGGTTTTACACATTGAGGACAATGTGAAGTTTAAGTGTGGGGGAGCATTTATATGTTTGTATAGTTTGTTTTTGACACCATTAGTGGATGGAACCATTTTGAATGCAGGAGTTGAGGAACCAATTAACTAAAAGGGAAGAATATAGCTCAGAAATCACAATTAACATGATAGTTGTTACCATATCTCGGAATATCACCATATCGCATTCTATTTTTATTTTTCCATATTTATCTATTGTTCTCTAAGTGCTTTGGTGGGTCACTAAACATCGACGTGTTATTACTGCTAGGATGAAATAATGTGATTGAGTTACAAAAAAAAAAAAGAAAAAAAAGAAAAAAAAAAAGACCGACCAATTAGACCAAAACGGAATAAAGAATGACACTTGGGAATAGCAGTATGTGTGAAACGTAGTCCCTGTCTCCGTCGCTTAAACAAGCGTGGAATGCAGGATCCAAGGCAACTATCATATACGTGTTGACAAGGAAGCATGCGCTTGGATCCAAAAGATCTAATCATGTCGTCTAAAAAAAAAAAAAGAGAAATTGGATCCAGTTTGATCCAATCAAATAAAAAAAAAGAGAAGAAATTATCATTGTGTTGAATAAAGTCACTCTTGGTTCCCTTGTATATGCCAATTGATTTGATGTAGCATTCAGCACCAAGTAGCTCAATTCAATAGGATTAGGTTCATCTTAGCAGTGACCTTCAGACAGATATGGGAAACATCGAACACTTGTGAACATTCGCCAACATCTACATCTTTATCCATCTTCTTAATCTTTTCATTGTGATTGTGGTTTGTTAGTTTCCGAGTATTGTGGCTTGTTTGACTATCTAATTAGAGTTATTTACTAATATATGAATTGAATTTGCAAGGTACCTCCTCCTGTAGTCATTTTGGATTCGTTCATTGATTTGTCACAAATAGACGGAGTTGGAAATATAGGTTTTGTAGGTATATCTCTAGTAAACCTTCACGAGACTATAACTCGTCCACTAGGGACACCTAGGGGTTTAAAGGCTTGTTATTTATGCTAAAAGTGACCGTAGCCTCGACGACACGGAGTTGTATGTATGTTTTACAATTGTTTTGTTTGATTTGCTCGAGGACTAGCAAAGTCTAAGTGTGGGGGAATCTGATAGGTGTCTAAAACACCTAATTTAATATCTAGTATTTATGCTTTCTTTGCGAATTTTCGTGTGAATTATGTATCTTATGTGTGCTTTTGAGTTTATTAGGTGCAATGGAGTCATTTGGAGCAAAAAGACCAATTGGAACTCGTTCAAATACAAGATTTCTACTTTTTATTGTGTAGAGGATGAGAAGATGAAGACAATGCCGAAAGAATGGAGTCATTCCGAGTTCGTATGAAGAAGTTATGAGCAAAATAAGAACTTGAAGCATAAAAGAGCAAGTGTTATTGACACCCCAAGTGTAGGTTAAGAGGTAGTCTTTCTGTTAAGGGGCAATCAATCTTCAAAGGAATTGCTCAAGGAAGTCACGTCATTTATCGAGGGAAGTTAAAATTCAAATAATACTAAAGGGAACCAACCATTTTACTATGGGCACCTTCATCTTCATATTTGGTTTAAAGGGAACCATTGTTACGGTGATTGATGACAGTGATGATCGGTAATTGGTAAACGGTGGGGAAGGGTGTTTTCTTTCTGTCACGATGAAGTTGGCAGTGAAGATAGGAAGGGCTCGAAGTTCAGGGAGCTGTTGGTAGAGATGATGGAGCTATTCACGATGGAGCTCAGAACCATGCTGCTCGAATGAATATTTGTCTGTGGGTTCTTTGGATATTTCGGTGAAGACGACATGGAGTCGATGCAATCGATGGTGATGTTGTTCACGGGTGATGATCACCATTAACGATGAGCACTCGAGTTGGAATGGGAGAAAAATAGATACGGAAAATGAGTGGTAGCTGCCATTGTTGTTGTCCGTGATGTTGGTTGTGAACGGAGAAGACGAGTATGGTTGCTTCCAGGGAATGGTCGTTTGTTTGCTACCGATGTTGCGCTCGAGAACAAAACAGAAAGCCATGGCTGGATACTTGCCGATGGTGATTGTTGGAGCTGCTCGTGATGGAGCTCGATAGGGAAGTCCCTATGGTGATGGTTTATCGGTATGGTAACGGAGATGATCAATGGCTGCTGGCAGATGATAACGACATGGAATGATGGTGATGGAATGGGCTGGTTATGGTTCACGAAGTACAGCATGGCATGGAGAAGTGTGTTGCAGTCCCAATAAGAGGCTATTGATGGCAATGAGTCAATGAACTGTGAAGCAATGCTCGAAGGAGACAGGGAGATAATGATGGCAGTTGAGCTCGAATCAGTGGTGGTAATGTCGGAGAAAGAGAACGGTAGAGATGAAACTGCTTCCATTAACGATGATGATATAGGTGATGTTGATCGTGGTCTAGTGATGGCATTCAACTGAGAAGGAATCGACAATGGCGATGCTGGCACGAATGGAAGAAGCCTGTGTTTGATGTTGGCAGAAAGGAGGTGAACTCGAGGAAGGATAGCCGTGACGAGAGTCGGTTCAAGTCTGTGAGGGAGTTCTCGAGTGGTCTGGTCTCAGGCAGAATTCTTCAGCCAAGAAAACAACAAAGAATGTGTTGTTGCTGATGGGTATGACTTAGTTGAATCTGGATGAAGTTGGGAGAATCTCTGAACCGATAAACCAGTGGAAGTCAGGGAGGAGATGAGGTATGGCACAAGATTTTTAAGATCAGTATGAAATATTTCTTACGCGGAATGGAGAAGAAACACGCATGAGATAGAGATAGCTGTAGCCTAGTATATCAAATTTGATGTGCCTTTGGATTTCAAAAGGAAAACCGTTCGGTACAAGTGGGTCCGATCAAGTGCGAGCCAATAATAAATCTGTGCACAACTTTGTTAACTTACTTCAATGACAAACAGATCAAGATCACTTGATTTTCCAAAATATGGAAATCTGCTTACCGACTTTGTATTCCTTATCTGATTGAGGATTCTCGTGAAAGAAATCCCATATAAAGGCATGTTGCGGCAGCTTTGAAAGACAACTTTTGGGAGAAAAAAATATATCTAACATCTATTATTCTTTTTCTTCTACTTTTTTCTAGGGTTTACAACATGATAGAGTTTCTTTTTCTTCTTGTGATGAACTCCTTGAATATGAATACCTAATTATCTTTTGGTTATGGAATAAGTTGGATTTCCAAACATGGGCTTTAATTCAATAAATTAGTTTTCTCTCATATTATCGTTTATGATTCACCATGAATATTGTTACATGATTTGGATGCTTGTTTAGTCGAGTCGCGAATCGATTGAGTTTGTTTTCATCTCTATTTCTAGATTAGGGTTATTATACGCAAAAGTGATAATTCCGGATTGCAAGTAGCATAAATATGATTATAGTTTTGTAGTGATATATTCTTATGATCATATGTGAACCATAACCTTTGTTAAATCGGATTAGTGCGCTTTCCACGTTCGATTGCTTTGATTGGCATGATTTCATAGAACCTAATGCATCTAGGGAATTAAACTTGATTAGTGCTTTTACACGTTAGGTTGTTCCTTTAGGTAGAATTCATATTCGCATCTTTTAATGTGTTTGTTGATGACATGAGGAGATTTGCGGGATATTCTTGCGATCAAGGTATTCTAGGGTCGTTGATAAAAGTTGAGATTAAAATATCAATTCTAGTTATTGTGGTGAAACCATGTTTGTGATTGAAGACGAAATCCATGACCAATACTTTCTTATCCTCGATTTGATTTGTTTGCTTATTTCTTTATTTGTTTTATTTAGTTTATTATAATCACAAAACCCCGGTGTTATTTATAGGGAACCGAAACAATTTGACAACCTAGACCTCTCTGTGGGATCGATCCTTTCTTGCCCTTGCTATATTTATATTTTGAGTAGTAAGAAAGTGTAATTATATTTGTGTCGGCTGACAACCGGTCAAAGACCTCCACGAGTTACCTTCCAGGATCGAGGAGAAAGAACAATCTAAGTCTGAAACCCTACTTTGTAGGGTTCATCACTGCCTTAATATAACAAAATAAATAAAAAAAGAGAAAAAGAAGCTCAATAGTTGTAGCCGAATTATATAGGATCATAACTGCTTCACTTTGAAAAAGAAGAAAAAAAATATAAAAAAAAAAGAGAAAGACAAGATCACTTAGCTCTGTTCCAATGGTGAAAGCTGAGCGATTAGTGTCTTCGAGCTTTGTCCTCAGAACTGCATGAGAGCCTGCCTTCCCCGTCTTCCGTTGCACCTCTCAGCCGCGTAACTGAGTGGTGGCCTGCCTTCGCGGTCTTCCCTTGCACCTCTCAGTAGCGTAACTGAGTGGTCGCCTACCTTTGCCGTCTTCCTGTGCACCTCTCAGTTACGTAACTGAGTGGTGACCTGCCTTCGACCGGAGTGCCATCTGTGAGCAAACATAAGCAAAGGTTAGCAACGGTCACCAAATCCAAAGTAGTTACATAGAGTTTGCTATGCCATTGCTTTATTTCAAGCAGCAACAACCCCTGTGAAGAAATTAGCGGGGAGAAACATCAGAAATGAAATAAATAAGGATAATCTTAGCAGTAGTCACCTCAAGTATCTAGCTAGGTTTTCAACTCTTCCTTCGCATCTCAACCCAATAGGAAATTTCTACAAAATACAGTAAATGTAGTGTTGGAGTTAAAATGTCCAACTCTTAATTTAAAACAAAAAACTTGGTTACAAATGTACTCTTAACACAACTATAAAGTAGGTCTTGGAAAGAGATGGCTCAGATTAATCAGACGAGCATAGGGTTCTATCTCCTGATTGGCTGCAAAACAATTGCTCAAATGAAGGAAGAATAGAGAAACGTAACGTAGCCCATTCTATCCATCACAAGAACTCCATGAGTTACCTTCCAAGATCGAGGAGAAAGAACAATCTAAGTCTCAAACCCTACTTTGTAGGGTTCATCATTGCCTCGGGGAAAAAAAAAGAAAAAAAAAAAGAAAAAAAAAAAGAAAAAAAAGATTCTTAAGTAGGTTTTAGAAAGAGATAACTCAGACTAATCAGACAAGTATAGGGTTCTATCTCCTTATTGGTTGCAAAACAATTACTCAAATGATGGAGGAATAGAGAAACGTATGTAGCCCATTCTATCCATCACAAGACCTCCATGAGTTACCTTCCAGGATCGAGGAGAAAGAACAATCTAAGTCTGAAACCCTACTTTGTAGGGTTCATCATTGCCTTGGGAAAAAAAAGAAAAAAAAAAGAGAAAAAAAAGATTGTTAAGTAGGTTTTAGAAAGAGATGGCTCAGACTAATCAGACAAGTATAGGGTTCTATCTCCTGATTGGTTGCAAAACAATTGCTCAAATGAAGGAAGAATAGAGAAACGTAACGTAGCCCATTCTATCCATCACAAGAACTCCATGAGTTACCTTCCAGGATCGAGGAGAAAGAACAATCTAAGTCTGAAACCCTACTTTGTAGGGTTCATCATTGCCTTGGGAAAAAAAAAAAAAAAAAAAAAAAAAAAAAAAAAAAAAAAAAAAAAAAAAAAAAAAAAAAAAAAAAAGATTCTTAAGTAGGTTTTAGAAAGAGATGGCTCAGACTAATCAGACAAGTATAGGGTTCTATCTCCTTATTGGTTGCAAAACAATTACTCAAATGATGGAGGAATAGAGAAACGTAAGTAGCCCATTCTATCCATCACAAGACCTCCATGAGTTACCTTCCAGGATCGAGGAGAAAGAATAATCTAAGTCTGAAACCCTACTTTGTAGGGTTCATCATTGCCTTGGGAAAAAAAAAGAAAAAAAAAAAACAAAAGAGAAAAAAAAGGTTCTTAAGTAGGTTTTAGAAAGAGATGGCTTAGACTAATCAGACAAGTATAGGGTTCTATCTCCTGATTGGTTGCAAAACAATTGCTCAAATGATGGAGGAATAGAGAAACGTAAGTAGCCCATTCTATCCATCACAAGACCTCCTTGAGTTACCTTCCAGGATCGAGGAGAAAGAACAATCTAAGTCTGAAACCCTACTTTGTAGGGTTCATCATTGCCTTGGGAAAAAAAAAATAAAAAAAAATAAAAGAAAAACAAGATTCTTAAGTAGGTTTTAAAAATAGATGGCTCAGACTAATCAGACAAGTTCTATCTCCTGATTGGTTGCAAAACAATTGCTCAAATGATGGAGGAATAGAGAAACGTAAGTAGCCAATTCTATCCATCACAAGACCTCCATGAGTTACCTTCCAGGATCGAGGAGAAAGAACAATCTAAGTCTGAAACCCTACTTTGTAGGGTTCATCATTGCCTTGGTAAAAAAAAAGAAGAAAAAAAAAGAGAAAAAAAAGATTCTTAAGTAGGTTTTAGAAAGAGATGGCTCAGACTAATCAGACAAGTTCTATCTCCTGATTGGTTGCAAAACAATTGCTCAAATGATGGAGGAATAGAGAAACATAAGTAGCCCATTCTATCCATCACAAGACCTCCATGAGTTACCTTCCAGGATCGAGGAGAAAGAACAATATAAGTCTGAAACCCTACTTTGTAGGGTTCATCATTGCCTTGGGAAAAAAAAAGAAAAAAAAAAAAAGAGAAAAAAAAGATTCTTAAGTAGGTTTTAGAAAGAGATGGCTCAGACTAATCAGACAAGTATAGGGTTCTATCTCCTGATTGGTTGCAAAACAATTGCTCAAATGATGGAGGAATAGAGAAACGTAAGTAGCCCATTCTATCCATCACAAGACCTCCATGAGTTACCTTCCAGGATCGAGGAGAAAAAACAATCTAAGTCTGAAACTCTACTTTGTAGGGTTCATCATTGCCTTGGGAAAAAAAAAAAGAAAAAAAAACAAGATTCTTAAGTAGGTTTTAGAAAGAGATGGCTCAGACTAATCAGACAAGTATAGGGTTTTATCTCCTGATTGGTTGCAAAACAATTGCTCAAATGATGGAGGAATAGAGAAAAGTAAGTAGCCCATTCTATCCATCACAAGACCTCCATGAGTTACCTTCCAGGATCGAGGAGAAAGAACAATCTAAGTCTGAAACCCTACTTTGTAGGGTTCGTCATTGCCTTATAAAAAACAAATAAAAAAAAAAGAAAAAAAAAAGAAAAACAGAAAAACAAGATTCTTAAGTAGGTTTTAGAAAGAGATGGCTCAGACTAATCAGACAAGTATAGGGTTCTATCTCCTGATTGGTTGCAAAACAATTGCTCAAATTATGGATGAATAGAGAAATGTAAGTATCCCATTTTATCCATCATCAGACCTCCATGAGTTACCTTCCAGGATCGAGGAGAAAAAGCAATCTAAGTCTGAAACCCTACTTTGTAGGGTTTATCACTGCCTTATAAAAAACAAATAAAAAGAGAAAAAGAACCTCATTATGCTGTGTTCCAATAGTTGTAGCTAATTGCCCCACTTTAAAAAAGAAAAAAGAAAACAAAGAGAAAGGCAAGATCACTTAGCTGTGTTCCAATGGTGATAGTCGAATTATTAGCGCATGCGAATACCCCGAAGCTTTGGCCTAAGAACTGTGTGGGAGCCTGCCTTCATCGTCTTACTTTGCACCTCTCAGTAGCGTAACTGAGTGGTGGCCTGCCTTCTCCGTCTTCCTTTACACCTCTCAGTAGCGGGACTGGGTGGTGGCCTGCCTTCGCCGTCTTCCTTTACACCTCTCAGTAGCGGGACTGAGTGGTGGCCTGCCTTCGCCGTCTTCCTTCTGACTCTCGCAGCGGGACTGAGTGGTGGCCTGCCTTCGCCGTCTTCCTTTGCACCTCTCAGTAGCGTGACTGAGGGGTGGCTTGCCTTCGCCGCCTTCCTTTGCACCTCTCAGTCGCGCGACTGAGGGGTGGCCTTCCTTTGACCGGAGTGCCATCTGTGAGCAAACATAAGCAGAGTTAGATATGTATCGAATGAAAGCTTTTGGTGGACATACTATTCTAAGTAAGTCAATGCAAAACAAGAAAATGAGGGAAATGTTCCAAGAAAAAAAAACTAAATTATGGTATTATTCATCCATTTAGCTGTGTATATAAGAAAAGATAAAACTAGAACTCTTGCTTCATAAGAGGTCCTAAAGTCAGATGGTGGTATAACCCCAATAGACTGACGAATTGATCTGAACCACTAAACGAGAAGAGAAAAACAAAGCACCACAGAACCAAGAATACCAAATATATGATAACAAGAAGCACAAGTCATTTAACAACATAAAAATCATTTGCTTTGAGTTCAGATGTACAATATTTAGATATTTAACATGTGAAATTGTCTAAGAAAAAAGTGCAAATCTAACCAAGGTAAAATCAGTGCAGATCAACTAAAATATGCAAGCACTGAACATCCCATATGCTGATTAAGTGGCTTATCATTCATTTTAATTCCTTAAACTCTAAGAAAAAGATTCAAAAAAAAAAAAAAAAAAAATCTAACACCTAAAAGTGGTCATAGTAACCACTACAACATGACATGAGGAAATGAAACTTCTTGAGTGTGATTGTAACCTAGAACAACCTATCAAACTTATATCGAGAAGAAGAAAAAATAAAATTGTACACAAAGAAACAAAGATTTGGGGGAAAAAACACAGATCTGAAGAAACAAAGGGTGTAAGGTTCTCACCATAAACCAAAGTAGCTAGGGTTTTATCTGTGAAGTAAAACAGCGAACATTAGATCTACTGAGGGAACTGAGCAGCAGAAGATAATAAAAGAGCAAATGAGGATAAGGTTAGAGAGACGAATCGGACAATTGAAATTAGAAAAGAAGACCCCAGTTCTGGTTTTTGAGAAAAGTATTGAGGCCGATTTGACGATTTTACCCTTACTCTTGAAAGTAGGACATGTGTCCGTATGTTGTTGGCATACTGTGTTTTTGATGCGGATTGTGCAATCTTTCTTTTAGGACAGGTGGAAAGGATGCTGCAAGCCAAAGGTACTTGTGTTTATTTAGGTTCGGACCTAATTGGCAGCTGGTTGAGAATTTGCCTTGTTTTGGTATGGTGCTAATTCTTGAAGTGGGCCGGTGATTAAATTTTTGAGAATTTACCCGTAGACCACTACAGATTTTCAATATTGTGAAGAGAATCATACATTTTACCTCACACCACCACCCCCATTTGGAAACCTCCTGTTGGGGTGCAGATTATGTGAAGCCCAACTTGGAGGCTCGCAGTCCTATTTTATGAATCGTCTTTACTTGCCCTGCATGCCTCCTGTCAAACGCTGATTTAAACTGTCAAATCGGCTAAGAAAAACTCTAAGCCAAGCCGTGTTTTTAAACAAGAAAGGAAAACGATGAATCGGTTAGAACGGCATGACATGATAAAATGAAGCAACCAAGATGCGCAAACTAGAGTATAGTAAACAAACAAAATATCACCCTTTTATTAAGATGAGGCAAAATATCAACAAACAAATATTTGACAAAAAGTCTACGAAACAAAAGGGTCAGGTTAGCGGTAGTCACCTAAAGGGTTTGTGATGCCATAGCTTTCTTTCAAACAGCAGCAGCAACCCCTGTGAAGCAAAACACAAAAGATGACAATCAAATATGAAATCGGCTGGGAGAAATACCAGAAAATGAAATAATTAAGGATAAGCTAAGTAGTCACCTAAACGTCCGAAGTAGCTAGCTGGGTTTTCAAGTTTCAACTCTTCCTTCACATCTCAAGCCAATAAGAAATTTCTGCAAAATACAATAAATGTAGTGTTGGAGTTAAAATGTCTAACTACAGCAAAAAACATGACATTATTAACACAACTATTAAGTAGGTCTTGGAAAGAGATGGCTCAGATTAATCAGACGAGTATAGGGTTCTATTTCCTGATTGGTTGCAAAACGATCGCTCGAATGAAGGAAGAATAGAGAAACGTAACGCAGCCCATTCTATCCATCACAAGACCTCCACGAGTTACCTTCCAGGATCGAGGAGAAAGAACAATCTAAGTCTGAGACCCTACTTTGTAGGGTTCATCACTGCCTTAATAGAACAAAATAAATAAAAAAAGAGAAAAAGAAGCTCAATAGTTGTAGCCGAATTATATAGGATCATAACTGCTTCACTTTGAAAAAGAAGAAAAAAATATAAAAAAAAAGAGAAAGACAAGATCACTTAGCTCTGTTCCAATGGTGAAATCTGAGCAATTAGTGTCTTCGAGCTTTGTCCTCAGAACTGCATGAGAGCCTGCCTTCCCCGTCTTCCGTTGCACCTCTTAGCCGCGTAACTGAGTGGTGGCATGCCTTCGCGGTCTTCCCTTGCACCTCTCAGTAGCGTAACTGAGTGGTCGCCTGCCTTTGCCGTCTTCTGTGCACCTCTCGGTTGCGTGAATCGAGTGGTGACTCGCGCTTCGACTCGAGTGCCATCTGTGAGGAAACATAAGCAAAGGTTAGCAACAGTCACCAAATCCAAAGTAGTTACATAGAGTTTGCTATGCCATTGCTTTATTTCAAGCAGCAGCAATCCCTGTGAAGAAATTAGCGGGGAGAAACATCAGAAATGAAATAAATAAGGATAATCTTAGCAGTAGTCACCTCAAGTAGCTAGCTAGGTTTTCAACTCTTCCTTCGCATATCAACCCAATAGGAAATTTCTACAAAATACAGTAAATGTAGTGTTGGGGTTAAAATGTCCAACTCTTAATTTAAAACAAAAAACTTGGTTACAAATGTACTCTTAACACAACTATAAAGTAGGTCTTGGAAAGAGATGGCTCAGATTAATCAGACGAGCATAGGGTTATATCTCCTGATTGGTTGCAAAACAATTGCTCAAATGAAGGAAGAATAGAGAAACGTAACGTAGCCCATTCTATCCATCACAAGAACTCCATAAGTTACCTTCCAGGATCGAGGAGAAAGAACAATCTAAGTCTGAAACCCTACTTTGTAGGGTTCATCATTGCCTTGGGGAGAAAAAAAAAAAAAAAAAAAAAGAAAAAAAGAAAAAAAAGAGAAAAACAAGATTCTTAAGTAGGTTTTAGAAAGAGATGGCTCAGACTAATCAGACAAGTATAGGGTTCTATCTCCTTATTGGTTGCAAAACAATTACTCAAATGATGGAGGAATAGAGAAACATAAGTAGCCCATTCTATCCATCACAAGACCTCCATGAGTTACCTTCCAGGATCGAGGAGAAAGAACAATCTAAGTCTGAATTGCCTTGGGGGAAAAAAAGAAGAAAAAAAAAAGAGAAAAAAAAGATTCTTAAGTAGGTTTTAGAAAGAGATGGCTCAGACTAATCAGACAAGTATAGGGTTCTATCTCCTGATTGGTTGCAAAACAATTGCTCAAATGAAGAAAGAATAGAGAAACGTAACGTAGCCCATTCTATCCATCACAAGAACTCCATGAGTTACCTTCCAGGATCGAGGAGAAAGAACAATCTAAGTCTGAAACAGAAACCCTACTTTGTAGGGTTCATCATTGCCTTGGGGAAAAAAAAGAAAAAAAAAAAAGAAAAAAAAAAGAAAAAAAAAAGAGAAAAACAAGATTCTTAGGTAGGTTTTAGAAAGAGATGGCTCAGACTAATCAGACAAGTATAGGGTTCTATCTCCTTATTGGTTGCAAAACAATTACTCAAATGATGGAGGAATAGAGAAACGTAAGTAGCCCATTCTATCCATCACAAGACCTCCATGAGTTACCTTCCAGGATCGAGGAGAAAGAACAATCTAAGTCTGAAACCCTACTTTGTAGGGTTCATCATTGCCTTGGGAAAAAAAAGAAAAAAAAAAGAGAAAAAAAAGATTCTTAAGTAGGTTTTAGAAAGAGATGGCTCAGACTAATCAGACAAGTATAGGGTTCTATCTCCTGATTGGTTGCAAAACAATTGCTCAAATGATGGAGGAATAGAGAAACGTAAGTAGCCCATTCTATCCATCACAAGACCTCCTTGAGTTACCTTCCAGGATCGAGGAGAAAGAACAATCTAAGTCTGAAACCCTACTTTGTAGGGTTCATCATTGCTTTGGGAAAAAAGAAAAAGAAAAAAGAAAAACAAGATTCTTAAGTAGGTTTTAGAAAGAGATGGCTCAGACTAATCAGACAAGTTCTATCTCCTGATTGGTTGCAAAACAATTGCTCAAATGATGGAGGAATAGAGAAACGTAAGTAGCCCATTCTATCCATCACAAGACCTCCATGAGTTACCTTCCAGGATCGAGGAGAAAGAACAATCTAAGTCTGAAACCCTACTTTGTAGGGTTCATCATTGCCTTGGGAAAAAAAAGAAAAAAAAAAGAAGAAGAGAAAAACAAGATTCTTAAGTAGGTTTTAGAAAGAGATGGCTCAGACTAATCAGACAAGTATAGGGTTCTATCTCATGATTGGTTGTAAAACAATTGCTCAAATGATGGAGGAATAGAGAAACTTAAGTAGCCCATTCTATCCATCACAAGACCTCCATGAGTTACCTTCCAGGATCGAGGAAAAAGAACAATCTAAGTCTGAAACTTTACTTTGTAGGGTTCATCATTGCCTTGGGGAAAAAAAAAAAAAAAAAAAAAAAAAACAAGATTCTTAAGTAGGTTTTAGAAAGAGATGGCTCAGACTAATCAGACAAGTATAGGGTTCTATCTCCTGATTGGTTGCAAAACAATTGCTCAAATGATGGAGGAATAGAGAAACGTAAGTAGCCCATTCTATCCATCACAAGACCTCCAGATAGGAAATTCTCTTTTTTATAGACTAGGTATTTCCATTCAAAGAGGTGTAGGGGTTCAGCTTGTTGCTAGGCTACCCTCCACTGATGTTGTTCCTTCTTTCAATATTTAATAAAAGCCTTCGGCGCGTTTTATTTTTAAAAAAAAAAACAAAAAAAAAAAAAAAAGAGAAAAACAAGATTCTTAAGTAGGTTTTAGAAAGAGATGGCTCAGATTAATCAGACAAGTATAGGGTTATATCTCCTGATTGGTTGCAAAATAATTGCTCAAATGATGGAGGAATAGAGAAACGTAAGTATCCCATTCTATCCATCACCAGACCTCCATGAGTTACCTTCCAGGATCGAGGAGAAAAAACAATCTAAGTCTGAATCCCTACTTTGTAGGGTTTATCACTGCCTTATAAAAAACAAATAAAAAGAGAAAAAGAACCTCATTATGCTATGTTCCAATAGTTGTAGCTAATTGCCCCACTTTAAAAAAGAAAACAAAGAGAAAGACAAGATCACTTAGTTGTGTTCCAATGGTGATAGTCGAATTATTAGCGCATGCGAATACCCCGAAGCTTTGGCCTAAGAACTGTGTGGGAGCCTACCTTCATCGTCTTATTTTGCACCTCTCAGTAGCGTAACTGAGTGGTGGCCTGGCTTCGCCGTCTTCCTTTACACCTCTCAGTAGCGGGACTGGGTGGTGGCCTGCCTTCGCCGTCTTCCTTTACACCTCTCAGTAGCGGGACTGAGTGGTGGCTTGCCTTCGCCGTCTTCCTTTACAACTCTCAGTAGCGGGACTGAGTGGTGGCCTGCCTTCGCCGTCTTCCTTTGCACCTCTCAGTAGCGTGACTGAGGGGTGGCTTGCCTTCGCCGTCTTCCTTTGCACCTCTCAGTCGCGCGACTGAGGGGTGGCCTTCCTTTGACCGGAGTGCCATCTGTGAGCAAACATAAGCGAGTTAGATATGTATCGAATGAAAGCTTTTGGTGGACATACTATTCCAAGTAAGTCAATGCAAAACAAGAAAACGAGGGAAATGTTCCAAGAAAAAAAAACTAAATTATGGTATTATTCATCCATTTAGCTGTGTATATAAGAAAAGATAAAACTAGAACTCTTGCTTCATAAGAGGTCCTAAAGTCAGATGGTGGTATAACCCCAATAGACTGACGAATTGATCTGAACCACTAAACGAGAAGAGAAAAACAAAGCACCACAGAACCAAGAATACCAAATATATTATAACAAGAAGCACAAGTCATTTAACAACATAAAAATCATTTGCTTTGAGTTCAGATGTACAGTATTTAGATCTTTAACATGTGAAATTGTCTAAGAAAAAAGTGCAAATCTAACCAAAGTAAAATCAGTGCAGATCAACTAAAATATGCAAGCACTGAACATCCCATATGCTGATTAAGTGGCTTATCATTCATTTTAATTCCTTAAACTCTAAGAAAAAGATTCAAAAAAAAAAAAAAAAAAAAATCTAACACCTAAAAGAGGTCATAGTAACCACTACAGCATGACATGAGGAAATGAAACTTCTTGAGTGTGATTGTAACCTAGAACAACCTATCAAACTTATATCGAGAAGAAGAAAAAACAAAATTGTACACAAAGAAACAAAGATCTGGGGGAAAAAACACAGATCTGAAGAAACAAAGGGTGTAAGGTTCTCACCATAAACCAAAGTAGCTAGGGTTTTATCTGTGAAGTAAAACAAAAAAACGAACATTAGATCTACTGAGAGAACTGAGCAGCAGAAGATAATAAAAGAGCAAATGAGGATAAGGTTAGAGAGAGGAATCAGACAATTGAAATTAGAAAAGAAGACCCCAGTTCTGGTTTATGAGAAAAGTATTGAGGCCGATTTGACGATTTTACCCTTACTCTTGAAAGTAGGACATGTGTCCGTATGTTGTTGGCCTACTGTGTTTTTGATGCGGATTGTGCAATCTTTCTTTTAGGACAGGTGGAAAGGATGCTGCAAGCCAAAGGTACTTGTGTTTATTTAGGTTCGGACCTAATTGGCAGCTGGTTGAGAATTTGCCTTGTTTTGGTATGGTGCTAATTCTTGAAGTGGGCCGGTGATTAGATTTTTGAGAATTTACCCGTAGACCGCTACAGATTTTCAAGATTGCGAAGAGAATCATACATTTTACCTCACACCACCACCCCCATTTGGAAACCTCCTGCTGGGTGCAGATTATGTGAAGCCCAACTTGGAGGCTCGTAGTCCTATTTTATGAATCGTCTTTACTTGTCCTGCATGCCTCCTGACATTAATCTGCCTTGCATGCCTCCTGGCATTAACCTACCATGCATGCCTCCTGGCATTAATCTGCCCTGCATGCCTCCCTATATTAATTTGCTTTTCTGGCAAACTGGCTTGACTGGTTGACAGGCATAACAGGCTGGCAGTATGGATGGAGGATTCTGCCTGTGGACAGGGATGAGCAACATGGCCGGGGGACATGCCCTGGGGGAGATGGCCGTGGGACATGCCCGGAGGACATGGACGGGAACTAGTTGGCTGCATCGCTGGCAACATGGACAAAAACTGGCTAGAAGCGCGACTTGAAATTTGGCTTCGATAGTTGACCAACGGTTGACTTTTACCATTGACCGGATGTTGACTTTACGAAACGCCTGGACTAGCTGGTAGCTACGTCGGTTGGCTGGATGGCAGGCTTGGATGAGGGCTAAAAGGTGATTCAAGTAGCAATTTGGCCCATTATGTGGCATTTTAACTAATGGTACAAACAAACTATTGTTGGCTTACGTACGTATATTCCACTATCCTACTAAAATAGACACGATTATTGAAGAAAAAAATGAGTAAAAGTACAACGGCTAAAAAATATAATAATGTCTCGGGCAAATAATCAAGTAACGAAGTTATGAAGACATGAGAGTAATCAACATACATATGCAAGGAAGTTATTTTCCTTTTTTGCATGATATCCTATTGTTGAATCGATGGATGAGTCCATGACTTGATGTTGCAAAACCTTCAAAGATTTTATTCAACATTTAAAGACCAACATTCACCGGTAGCAAGCAATCATGCGTAACTTTATTTAGATATAGGTCGAGCTCATGCAACATAAAATATTTATTAGTATGCTTCAGAAAAAAAAAGAAAAAAAAATAAATAGTTAACACTGAATGAAGATACTCTGCCATCCGAATCCACTGCACATGCCAGCGTTACCGTGGAGCCTTGTGTGAGCCACACCGCTGCACCAATCTTCATTATATAGAGCAGCAGTTTGCCCGCCGTAATTGAAATTATAACCCCCATGAGCAAAAATGGATGAACAACCACAGTCCGTAATAATATAACCGCCGTTGTCACAACCAAGTCCATTATACACGGTCATCGAGCTGGCATTCGCAAAATTGCTCACTTAAGGCTACAAAAAGTAGAGCCATGATCGCGATTGAAACGAAGTTGGACTATGAACTCTTGTTGTAATAAGCTGCCATGACTGAGAAAGCTGATAACAAGACAGGTATTAGAGGCTTTGTGGTAGGGATGATTTTAACCTGCGTTGGTATTGGAAAGTATTTATAGGCTAAAGTTTTTGAAAACGTCACAACCTTGAAGATAATGTTGGAAAACAATTACTAAAAAAGGATTTTTAAGGTTTTAATAAAATTATACTTTATTGTTTTCTTTTGTGAATGAAAAAACTTATTAGTCCCACATTGTGGAATTTCCACTTTTTAATTGTTTTAAGAGACTATATAAGCTTTTCAGTCCCACATTAGGGAGTTCTTCTTCTTAAGTTGTTTTGTTCCATTATATAAACAAATTCACTACTTTTGTAAAAATCATGGGAAAGGGGTTGCTCCTTATTGTAGAGGGACCCCTAAGGGGAAAATATTTTATAGCCGTTTGTTAAGCGTTCGCGATTTTCCTTAATGTTTTTTTCGGAGTTGCCAAGCTCAAGTTGAGCATCTACTACATATGCTAGTAGTAGGTGTAGTAGGGTGTTTTATCCTGGAGATATCCGTCCTGTGAGGGCTATAGCATCACTCTTGAGTGTAGCCGGGCGCTAATGTCTTAAGGGTAGCGTGTTGAACACGTGACTCACTGTTTTCCAAAGTTTTGCCTTGTTGTTGCGGAGATTTGGGGAGCTCGTCCGTTTCATCAAATCGATCACTTCCACTATAAAGGAGCTAAGTATCAATAACTTTTGCTTATTTGATTTTTCCTTGTTTTTGATTATTGCACTCAACAATCTTAAGACATTATTATTTGTAATAATCAAGAATGGTTGATTGGTTTGTGAATCATGGATGTTATTTATGGAGTGAAAAAATAGAAAACAAATTTTTGGTCAGCTGTAGAGTTTCGAATTTATCTCACAACCTAGAAGGAATTTCGATGAACCCTTTTGACACAACGTAGTGGACATCCTGATAGTTACCCACGTAAAATTTCAGAATTTTTGGAGTTGTAAAAGTATTTTTTTGATATTTTACAAAACAGAGAACGTTCTGAAAAATTCTGACGGGCGTAAATGTTTTGCTTACTAAAGTAGTTTTTATGGGGTAACCATGAGTTTTTTGATATGGTGGTTCAAACGAAGTTTTTAAATCTAGATATTATCTTCAAAACTCATATTTTATCTTCCGTTTCGGAACTAAGGTTTCTGAGATGTGGTGTATTAGGTGATTGGAAAATTACCATCTCCGTAGTCAGAGTATAAACGAAGATTGTGACATGAAACTGGAAAGGGACATGGCTAACAGGCGCATGTGGATGAACACAATTTTTCCAAAGCTGGCAAAGGTTGGAACATCAAACGCAACTCTAAGCGTAGTCTTCTTAAGAAAGGTATGTTTCATAAACCTGAATCTAGCATTACTTTAATTAAGGGTGATTTTTATGTGTGTAAAATCCTAGCCATACAGTAGTAAATTGTAGGAAACATAAAAACCTTAATTAGTAGATAGTTAATGCTAATTTAGTTGAAACAAACTAGTACGAGTTCAGTGGCATGATGTCGAAAGTTATTTTAATAACTAATGTGAGAGACCAGTAGGTGGACTTTGGAGCCACCAAGCATGTTTGTTGAAACATAGACCTGTTCACCTCCTATCAGAGGATAGGAGATGTCGAGAAACTCTATATGAGTAATTCACCTGCGACAGAGGTTGCATAAAAGGTAAAGGTCGAGCATAAGCTCATATCTGTAATATTCACAATGAATGAAGTTTTCATGTTCCGAGCATATGCAAGAATCTTGTATCTTGTTCTCTTGAATATGGTAAAAGATTGAAGATCTTAATTAAATGTGGAAAACTTGTTATAACTAAGGGCAATGACTTTTTTAGGCAACAATTATAGGACTTAGGGTCTATATAAGCTTAAAGGAAAATCTGATGAAGTGAACATAGTTAATTCTTATGCTTTCTTTTGTGTGTCTTTGAATGTTTTGCATGGTAGACTTGGAACCGTAAAATTATAAGTCAATGCATAAACTGGGAAGCGTAGGCTGCATACCCAAATTTAGTTTGTATATTGAACACAAAAGTTAAATATTCGTAGAATCAAAATATGCTATAAAACCTTTTAGCAAAATTGCTCAAGTAATTCTAAGCCCTTAGAATTAATTGATTAGACCTAGTTGACATGAAATCAACCCAAACTAAGGTGGTAAAAGGTGTTTTTATAACTTTCATAGATAATTGTACGAGGTACTATCTTGTATACTTACTTAGGGGTAAGGATGATGCCTTAGAAGCCTTAAGAGTATAAACTTGAAATTGAAAGCAAAGTATATGTTACCACTAAAAGGGTTAGGTCTGAACATGATGGCAAGTATGAAATTCATATAGGAGAACTTTACTCGTTAGATGGCATTATTGATGAGATCACACCTCCTTATTCACCGTAGTCTAATGGTATAGTTGATCGTAAGAACAGAACCATTAAGGAGATGATTTATGCCATATTGATTAAAGGATTAACCACCAACTTGTGGGGGGAGGTCGTCCTCTGATTTTGTTATATCCTGAATAGAGTAACCTTTAAAGGATTAGATAAAACTCCATATGTTTATGAAAGATAGACAACCTTCTTATGCATACGTCAAAGTGTGGGGGTGTATAGATAAGATATCCTGAGTACCCTACTGCATATAGTTTTTGGTTGTGAGTTCTGCTTTTTCTGACTTTAGTGTGAATACTTTTATGGAATCTTTGGATGCTGAGTTCTTTGAACATGTTTATTCTTAATCATGTACCTCATTAGAGATGTGATGTTGATCCCCTAGATTTATTCTCAAATAGTCAGAACTTATCTTTAAGGAAGATGAATTAGAGTTGATCCTAGGAGAAGTAAAAGATTATAACTGAGACTTCTTATAGACCTGACTTCTTAATAAGCCTAGCTTAATCTGAGCTCCAGACTTGTAAAGAATCCATAACATCTATTGAAACCCAATTCTGGTAAGAAGCTTCATTTAGTGAAATGGACTCAGTCCGTCCGAACCAGACTTGGGAGCTTGCTAGTTTACCTCTAGGGAGTAAGACCATGGGATGTAAATGAGTTGAAACGTTAGATATATGGAACTGTGGAAAAATATTAGGCTAAGTTGGTAGCTAAAGGCTATAAACTAAAAGAAGGTGTAAATTTCCTTGATTCTTATTCACTTGTGACGAGAATTACTTCTGTTGAGATGCTAATTGATATTGCTGCCATAAACAACTTGGAGATACATCAGATGGATGTTAAGACAGCTTTCCTAAAACCGTGAATTAGATAAAGAAATTTTCATAGACCAACCTGAGGATTTTGTAGTGAAAGGTTATGAAGACAAAGTTTGTAAGTTGAAAAAATCTTTGTATGGTTTTCAAATAAGCACGTAAACAGTGACATGGAAAATTTGATCATGAGATAATGTGTAGTGGATTTAAGTTAATGAATCTGACAAGTATATTTATAAGTAACTTGTTAAGGATGCATGTGTGATTGTATGCTTATATGTTGATGATATGTGTATACTTGATACAAACATGGATGTGATTAATTCCACTGAAACCTTGCACTGAATGAGAACGTTGACTTGAAAGACTAAGGCTTTTTGATGTAATCTTAGGGATGAGGATTAAAAGATAATCAAGCATTTATAGTCTTAGACATTCTCAGTATGTTAAATTTGTGCTTAAGAGATACAATCAGTCTGATTGTAAGCCTGCTTGTACTTCATACGATTCTTCTTGTAGACTCAAGAAAAATAAGGAAAATGGAGTATCTTAACTTGAATACTCAAGAGTTATACGATATCTGATGAATTTAATGTACTGTAAGAGTCCAGACATTGCTTATATTGTGAGTAAGTTAAGTAGATATACTTGTAGTCCAGACCAAGAACATTGTGATGCACTTAGTAGAGTATTATGGTACCTAAAATACTCTATTACCTTTTGTTTGAATTATGAAAGGTATCTTGTTGTCCTTTAGGGACTTTGTGATGAAAATTGAAAGTTGACTCAGAGGAGTCTAAGTCTACGAGTGGATGTTTTCACTCTAGCAAGAGGGTTTGTTTTTGGAAGATTTCCAAACATACATATATTGCTCAATCCATTGTGGAATCTGAGAGTATTGCGTTAGATAAAGCACGAGAGGGGGCCGAGTGCCTAAGATGCTTTTTAGAAGACATTCCTCTCAGGCATAGGCCTGTGCCAGCTATATCTATACATTGTGTTAGCTAAGCTATAATAGCTAAAGCTAAAAATAACTAATCTCAATCGGCGTTATTTCCATTGATTGGATAAAGTCAAAGGAGAATATCGCGCAACCTTTGACGAAAGGTTTGTCCAAAGAGATAGTTAGAAATGCATCGAGGGGAATGGGGCTTAAGCTCATAAATTAAACTTGCCATGAAGGATACTCAACCTTGCTGACTGGAGATCCCAAGATCAAGGTTTCGAATGAGACAACTAATTTATGGTGGGTAAAGGTAAACACTATCAGAGAATTTTATTCTCTGTCCCTTCCCTATGGTGTAGACGTGATAGTGTGACTGCATGTGAAGGATGACTTTTAAGAAGTCTTAATGAGTTCTATAGTTTCAATTTAAGATTGAAGTGGGGTGTAGCAGTAACACTCTTTAAAGAAACTCACCTATCTGAATGAGGAAGTGGGGTCGCTTCCTATGAGAATATGAGCTTTGATTCTCTAGAGCATTCTGAGAAACAGGATATGTCCAGGGCCAAATTGGACAAAACGGCACGAGCTTGGCAGCACCCTTGGAGATATCATCCGTGGTTGTTATCGCGAATTACATCAAATGCTAGCAGTTCAAGACATAGTTCACTGTCTCTAGCAAGTAATTCCGGTAATATCTCACTAAGCAAAGGTTCAAGACCTCATGGACACCTCTGCCTAAAATGGTATTTCCTGCGTTTTTTATGTGATTTTCGTTTTGATGGTTTTGGTATTACTGGAACTTAGGATCTAAGGGTCACTAAGGGTTCACTAGTTCATGCTTTTTCACTTTGGTGAAAGGAACCTTTAGTCTCACTTGTGAGGAACTAAAGATGAAAGCTCTCTATACTATATGATTTTAGAAATCCATAGTATGTCCTGGTAGTCAACACACTGTTGTGTGAAGGAGATGACGTTGGAATGGCTAGTATGACTTCAACATGCACGATCTGTCTGTATTTTCAGTCAGTTCGGGTTGTGAGATTGGGTTGTTGATTTACCAAGATCTATTTGTGTTTTCGTGTTTTATTGATTTTTCATTCATGTGGGGGATTGGTGGAAAAATATTACTAAAAAAGGATTTTTAAGGTTTTAATAAAATTATACTTTATTGTTTTCTTTTGTGAATGAAAAAACTTATTAGTCCCACATTGTGGAGTTTCCACTTTTTAATTGTTTTAAGAGACTATATAAGCTTTTTAGTCCCACATTGGGGAGTTCTTCTTCTTAAGTTGTTTTGTTCCATTATATAAACAAATTCACTACTTTTGTAAAAATCATGGGAAAGGGGTTGCTCCTTATTGTAGAGGGACCCCTAAGGGGAAAATATTTTATAGCCGTTTGTTAAGCGTTCGCGATTTTCCTTAACGGTTTTTTTCGGAGTTGCCAAGCTCAAGTTGAGCATCTACTACATATGCTAGTAGTAGGTGTAGTAGGGTGTTTTATCCTGGAGATATCCGTCCTGTGAGGGCTATAGCATCACTCTTGAGTGTAGCCGGGCGCTAATGTCTTAAGGGCAGCGTGTTGAACACGTGACTCACTCTGTTTTTCCAAAGTTTTGCCTTGTTACTGTTGCGGAGATTTGGGGAGCTCGTCCGTTTCATCAAATCGATCACTTCCACTATAAAGGAGCTAAGTATCAATAACTTTTGCTTATTTGATTTTTCCTTGTTTTTGATTATTGCACTCAACAGATAATAACAATGAAGAGAAAAATGGTCGGAAGGAAAGAAATGAAATAACAGATTCCGGTAGGAGGCTGAACAATCGAGAAGACATTAAGCTAGCTACCTGTATAGTTAATTACTATCCCTCCAGCTGTTTATTACAAGATTATAAGCAAACAAATTTATATGGTTTTCCTTTGGTCACCACGATAAACAATGAATTTGATTCCTGAATTTGTATTGTAATTGGATTTAAGTTTTGGAATGGGAATATCCTTTTCGGTGTAGAAGAGAACTCAAAAGGAAAAAGTTAAATTTCCACCGCTTGGGATGGGAATCCAATGTATGCCGAACTACGCGAAATGGTCGGACGGTATAGTTTCTAAAAATAAATTAAGTTTGGCCGACTTCACTCGGCAAATGCAGTTACCCTACCCGTAGCCTAGTACACTAGTACAACCGTTGTCACAGTGGGAGGGCTGACCGAAGAAAATTCTGAAGATGGGTTTGTCTGCGACTA
The DNA here is from genome assembly GCA_023531295.1 of Papaver armeniacum. NCBI lineage: Eukaryota > Viridiplantae > Streptophyta > Magnoliopsida > Ranunculales > Papaveraceae > Papaver > Papaver armeniacum. Next base: position 393,884 of record JAJJWW010019438.1, read on the forward strand.
ATTCGCCATGTTTCAGAAAAAGTGATACTTTCGCCTTGTTTAAGAAAAGTGATATTTTCGTTCCGTTTCAGAAAAAATGATACTTTCGTTCAGTTTCAGAAAAAATGATACTTTCACCATGTTTCAGAAAAAGTGATACTTTCGCCTTGTTTCAAAAAAAGTGATACTTTTGCTCTGTTTCATAAAAAGTGATACTTTCGCCCCGTTTGAGAAAAAGTGATACTTTCGCTCCGTTTCAGAAAAAAAGATATTTTCGCTCCGTTTCAGAAAAAGTGATACTTTAGGCCTGTTTCAGAAGAAGTGATACTTCCCTCGTTTCATAAAAAGTAATACTTTCACTCTGTTTCAGAAAAAGTGATACTTTAGCCCCATTTCATAAAAAGTGATACTTTCTCTCCGTTTCATAAAAAGTGATATTTTTGCTCTGTTTCAGAAAAAGTGATACTTTTGTCCCGTTTCATGAAAATTGATACATTCCCCCGTTTCAGAAAAACTGATACTTTCGCTCTGTTTCAGAAAAAGTGGTACTTTCCCGTTTCAAAAAAAATAATACTTTCGCCTTGTTTCAGAAAAAAAATGATACTTGTTTTTATACTTTCTTTACTTTTGAAATTTGTTTTAATTACTTGTATTTGTTACAATGGATTTCCGAAACAATCCATGAGATGTTGTTGATCCAGAAGCAGCCCAATATAGATAATTTAATTCCTGTAGTAATCCAAAATATTATGGGTTCCAGCAGAAATCTATAAGAGTGCGTTTGGCAGCGTCTATTTTTGGGCGGAGTTCAGTTGGAGGAGGTAGTTGGGGAGGTGGTTGAATTTACGGGTGTTTGGCTTAACTTTTTTAGGGTGGATTTTGTTTTCCGGTCAACTTGTTTTCCTTCATCCAGTGGAAAATAAGACCCTACCCCATGGTATTTCCAACTCCTTCCATGTTTTCCATCCATATATAAAGAAATTTTCCATCATTCTCTTTTTCTTTCATCAAAATCTTTTCGTTTTTGACTGGTTCATGAGAAAACAGGGAAGACTTTGGATTCAGCGAGGGTTTCTAATGATGCTGATGTTCATGGGTTTTAAGTGGAAGATGGATTTGATGGTTGAATGTGGTGATATTGAAGATAAATTGGAGAATTTAGGGTTTTGATTAACTGAATAGAAGATGGGTTTCAAGTGGAAGATGGATTTGATAATGAATCTGGTGATATTGAAGATGAATTTGAGAAATTAGAGTTTTGATTAATTGAATAGAAGATGGGTTTTTAGTGGAAGATAGATCTAATAGTTGAATCTGGTGATATTGAAGATGAATTTGAGAACTTAGGGTTTTGATTAATTGGACAGAAGATGGGTTTGATTAATTGAATAGAAGGAAATTGTTAGCTGATGAAGATGGTGATGGGTTATTCTCCACCCATTCAACGTTGATGCCAAACAACATATTTTGGACCGATGAAGTTGAATTTCTAGGTTGTTTGATTTCTAGGGTGTTTGAACTACCTAGAAATTGAACTCCACTGGTGCCAAACGTACCCTAAGAGTAAACTCCATAGCGGCAGATAGAAATAATTGGATTTCAAGAATCAGCCATAAAATCTCGGGTTCCGGTGCCTATGATTCCTAAATACTTTTGTTAATGAATTTATCATTTTTCTCTCGTCTACGGATCCCAAAAGTAATATATCCTGGTATCAATGTAGACAATTGAGACATTTGTCTCGTAGACCGTGTAATATCACAATTTTTTGAACCACTAATATTTTTATAACCTTGAAGAGGTTGAAAGGAAATGAGATATATATTTTTAGGTTCGAATAATATAGACGGCTCCGAAAGAGCTTGTATTATTTTGGTAGTATATGTTGTAAATAAAGGAAAAGAGAAAGAAAGACACAAAGTAGAGGGGAAGAAGAGAGAGAGATTTCTTATTCATGTGTACAATAGACATACATTAGAGCCTCTATTTATAGAGCTAGACACAAGGGCATCCCAGTAATAAACGGGATTTGCCCTAGATATTCTTAACATAATTACACGTTTATAACACTCCCCCTGATGACATTGTGTCTAAGCTATTTACCTCGTTAAAACCTTGTCAGGAAATTCCAAAAGGAGAAAACCTGATCGAAGGAAAAAGAGTACAATTGAGAAAACTTAGAAAAAAATTTGGACACGCAAATGTTGCCTCATTAAAACCTTGACAAGGAAAACCCAATGGGAAAAACCTTGATGAAGGAAAAAGAGTACAACGTGATAGTCCAGTAAAATACCTTCTAATTTGATACTCCCCCCGATAAGTACTTTAGTTAAATCTTGGCTTGCAAATCTTCGAGTCGATCCGATTTCGGTAAACGAATTTCTTGAATGCTGGAGATAACAATGTTTTCGTGAGAAATTTCCAAGTTGATGAAGTCTTCTTTTGTGTTAGTCTTCTAATGGTAGTTTTCTCGAGTCTTCACGTTTCTTTAAGTACATTGAGGACTTGCTTCTTGGATTTCTAGCTTCTCGGAGATGATTTGAAAAGCAGTTGATGTGGTTTCTTCACCAAAGTGCCAATATGCAGTTATAGTACCATAGGTGAGTAAAGTTTGTGATCATACCATACATGGATCAGAATGATATCCAAATTCCTAAGGGTTCTTATGTTGATGTGGTCTAACGAAACAGAATGACCTAGTTAATGGTGGGAATCCACCAAATAACCAAAATTATACAACTCCCCCTTGGATGACCACCATGTTGAATAAATTGCCTCACTAAAACCTTTCCAATAAAACCCAGTGGGAAAAAATTTGGACGAAGGAAAAAGAGCACAAATATCAACATTTTTGAAAGAAAATCAAACGTCAACGAGATGTTGCCTCGTTAAAACCTTGTCAGGAAAACCACATGGGATAAAACCTGAAATAAAGGGAAAAGAGTACAACTTTTGACGTAAATATGGATGCTAACCCAACTATATGAATTTTACAAAAGAAAAGCATCAAAATAATAACTCTAGTCTATTTCAAAGACGAGTTTAAGCTAGCATAATTCCAACTGCAGTTTTGAGAAAGAAAAAAAAAATAGAATTCATGCTGCTAAAGCGTGGATTTTTGTGTTTTTAAGGACTCCTTAAGAGACCCATAAAGTTGATAGCATCAACTAATTAATCCGGATTTTTGGTTTTGTACCAAATTTCTAAAAACACATAAAGGATTGTTAAACCTTATGTAAGCAAATAAGGTGGCTGCCTAAATAGAATTTGAATCCTCAAAAGAATACAAATTCAATATGTTCTTCGACCACATTTCTTGTGTCAATGCAATATGAGTCCTTCAAAGACTACCACGCCAAGTGCATTGTATAAATTGAACAATTAATGAATCAATCCTAAGGTCTGAGCAAAAATATAACCCTTAAAATCGTTTTTACAACGAAAAATTTCTCGTATAACGCATTATGACTACACTAGCCTGTAATTAATATAGGCTTGGCATTTTTTAAGTGTTAAGTTTTGGATCCAAGAATTGCGTCAATCGAGAAATTAATCCAATCTAATTTGAATTGTATGCCAACCAATCACATATGTCGATTTTCAGTAGCTACTTTATATGGATATTCGACAACATATTAATGATGATCTTACACAATTCTCAAGTGTATGCATATCTTGAAAAACATTCAAAGAGTTGCTGGTACCAGCGCCCACGGGCGTTATAATCTCATATTATTCAAATGAAGAGATATGAATTTGGAGAATGTGAATCGTATTATCATAGACTCCGTTGGAGAATATTTTTAGCATATATAAAAATACTACATACTTGCTAGATGTGATTGGATTTGCCTTTTCAAATGGCATAAGATTATTGGAAAGCTAAATGAGATTTTTTCACGCCTAGTAGACAGCCTTTTTCGATTTGATAAAAATGGGAGAGAAACGTCTGGTAATGTATAGTCTCCCCCTGATTATGGCGGAAATATAATCTCATATACGAAAAATAAATATATATTCGTAGAGTATTATCCGATTAAATCAAGGACATATACTCATAATAATTTCTGGATTTTAATGATACCAGTTGGACGGTAGATAATGACTTCAAAAGCCATAAGAAATTGTCCTAAAAATAAAAATAAAATTGTAGTCTTTTTGACATACAAATTTAAAATCAACCATGGATTCGTTGGTTAGAGCAAGAAAACATAAATCTCCAATGACCTATAGGGCCGACAATATATTCATTCACCTAAGAATGAAATTATAGACACTTTATTTCATTCAAAAAAATAAATAAATAATAATACTTAGATCAATATAGTCACTACAAGGACTAATTAATGATTTAGGCTAACAAGCCGGTGCGCACTTTGATCTTCAGTGTCCAATTCCAACTACAAGTGGAATTATTTTAAAATTTTGGAGATTTACCATGAGAAAAAAAAATGCTCAATATCCCTAAAGAATACAACAATTCCTCTAGGTGTTTGCAATTGGGAATATCATAATAACGATACTTTATATATCCTCTTAGGACCGATAGGGAAAAACCAAATCAATTGGCTTATATGATTCTTTTTAAGAAAATAAAGAGATCATTTTCGTTATTAAGGAATCCATAGTTTTCCCGTAAGAAATGGAAATCAATGGTTTATTAGTAGAAAAATAAAACCACAATTGGTAATGGTTTGTTTAAACGATTATCGTCAAACTACGAGAGAAAAAAAATAGTGGCTAAAATTTCTTAGAATGCCAATTTTAACATCTCCTTCCTCAGAATTGATGGAGAAAACCAATACTGGTTGGTATATACGATACATCAAAATTGCATCGACTAAAAGAAAAAGAAATGCCGACTTAGTCATCACATAGGGAAAATTCACTTCGTGGTTGATAGATGGTTTCTTTGAAAAAAATAAAATAATAGAAACCGATCATAAATATCACATGATCTTCATCAAATAGACGAAAATACCAAAATTAATTGGCCGTAGGTTTTTCAACCATGCATATGATTAACTACCGTAAAGGTAGCTAGATCGCGATGACACCAATTTTTGGTGATTACAGTTTCATGAAAGAATAGAAACTGTATACCATATATCAATGGATTTTATTTTTCTCTCTATGAAAAGGGATATAAGAAAAGAAAGGACAACCAGAATTTTTGCTTAAAGTTGGTTACCCATGGCATACATATAATAAAAATAAAATAAATAAATCAATTACGGTATATGAAAAAGAAAAAAAAATCTTTAGTATCTTACTGTATAATATGACCATGTCCCTTCGCCGTTCATTATACCCATTTAGTAGTGGAACGATAATTTTGATAATGTTCTGATAATGACTTAGAAAATCATCTTCAATGTTTTGATACCCATAAGCTAGGATCATTATGTGGCCCTTGACATAAAAGAGAACTATATGCAGCTGGTGTACGAAGGGTTAGTGCTTAAGCAACACATAAAACAACCAATTGTAAGCCTTTTAATCTTTGTAGAGCAAACCCTACTTTTTGTTGATGACGATTTCTTTGAAGGAATAGAAATCACTAACCAATATTGGCTAAAAGTTGAATGCCAATTTTTTTTTTTATCTCATTAAGGAGAATTGGTGGGGAAAACCCAACATCAATTGGTTTGTACAATTAATAATTGTGTCGACAAATTAAAAAAAAATATTGTCGCTTTTGATATCGCATAGTTAGATGACAGATGGTTTCTTGCACAAAAAATAAATAAACAGAAACCATTAATCACATGATCTTTGTCTAATAGACAAAGATACCAATTAAATTGGCCGGAGGTTCCATGAACCATGCATGTCATTAGTTACCGTAAAGATAATGAAATCTACAACGATACCAATTTTCGGTGATTATAGTTTTATTAGGAAAATAGAAACTATAAACCATCTTACGATGGATTTTTTTTTCTTTTCTCCATAAAAGAATTAGAGAAAAGGAAATCATAAAAATTGATCACCATAGATAAAAAATAAGAAAAGGAAATCATAAAAATTGATCACCATAGATAAAATATAACTTTATATGTTTGATGGTTAATTACAATCTTAAAATAAAATATCAGTGATTGATTTACCGATAGATCTGTATGGTGTAAAACTTCACAGCCGGTTTGCCGCCTATAGTCCATCACCGAGGAGTGGATGAGACTTTTGTTCATATGGTTCTCCTGTCCAGTAGGTTTAAATAAATCTGACCATACATACAAACTGTAAAGTCAATAGGATGCACTAAATAAAATAATTACAAAGTTTAGTACATATGCTCCTAAAATAATTACAAAGTTTAGTACTGTGTACATAGATTTCTGTATTAAAGAAGACTTAATTAATCAAGTCCTAAACCCTAAAACCATTAGCAAGTGACATAAGTCAAATAGGGCTAGGACAGTGGGGACGATTTATAACAAAAAAATAAAAATAAAAATAATAATTAAGATAATCATAAGTTATTATGCCGTCCCATCAATCCCATAATACTATAGATGAACAGACTAACAATACATAAAAGAATCAGACTAACAATATACATAAGTATATGTTACTGTGCGATCTTTTTTAAAGTTAGAAAAAACCCAAAAAAAAAAATAAACTAGGGTTTCCAATAAAAATATCAAAAAATTGAGAAAAACAAATCGATTCATAAAATAAAATAAAAATTATTGATTATTATATACAGTTTTGTAATTAGAGCTACGTGCTGATGACGTGTTGTAAATAAAGGAAAAGAGAAAGAAAGACACAAAGTAGAGGGGAAGAAGAGAGAGAGATTTCTTATTCATGTGTACAATAGACATACATTAGAGCCTCTATTTATAGAGCTAGACACAAGGGCATCCCAGTAATAAACGGGATTTGCGCTAGATATTCTTAACATAATTACACGTTTATAACAGTATAAAAATTATTAGTACTGATACCTTATATTTTTTTCAGATTCCAGAAGAATTTGTTGAGTTTTGAATATGTTTGGCGTAACTATCACCTTGAAATCATAAATGAGCATTTTTATAGAGTGCTTATTCCTTTATCTATTTTATGCCAAAAGAACATTATAGATAAGCTTAGCGCTCTATCTTTTATGGCCTCCAATATGAGAATTCAAACAGTCGAATCTCACGTTGTCAATAACTAGAAGTTTAAGGATTTCGAATTGGGAAAATTAGGCGCAAGCCCCAAAAAAATAATATTCTTATTGTCAGGCCCAAGATTATTTTTAGTTTCCGTGACACACATAATTATATGAAATTTTGAAAAATGTCTGCATAACGGGTTATGCATCCTAATTTTTCAGGGGTATAATTGGTAACGCAATATAACACATCTAAAAAATCGCGCCTTGGAGTTTTACAAATTTTATATCGTTAGAAGCTTTTTAAGAGAGCTACACAACAAGTACAAACAACAATACCAAATTGAAGTTTTTTGCGAAAAAAATTGGAGGCGATTGTTTTTTTAAGCAAAATTTTCGAAACTTTGGTACATAACCATGATGCAGCCACCAAAAACGATGCATAACACCAGGGACGGAGCCAGAAATTTCATACAGGGAGGACTAATAGACAAAAAAATTTATTTAGGGGGGGCTTATTAAGAGATTTTGCTTTTAATTAGTAAGAATTTTGAAGCATCACTAATGAATTAAGCAAAAACAGGGGGGCGGGGGCCACCCCTGAGCTCTACATAGCTCCGTCCTTGCATAACACGTTATGCAGACACAACAAAAGATGCATAAAACGTTATGCAAACATATTTTGGTTCATGCATCTATTAATTTATGCATAGCATGTTATGCATCCGTTTCCTTGGATGCATACAAGATTATGCATCAATTTTTTTAATTCAGTGCTTATAAAAATATGGTTGCATTAATTTTACTAAGCAGTTCATCTTTTTTTTTTTTTTTTCTTGCTGAGCATTTTTCTTCATCAGTTTAACCAGTTTTCGTGATTTCAGTTTCTACTTTTTTGATTTTAGGTTATAACTTGTTTCAATTTATAATTTCTAATCTTATGTTTCAGGAGAAGAATAGAGAATCGATTGTTTGTCAGTTCAAATGAAAGAAAATTGATTTCATAGATCTAGTTATTTTTTACTTTTAAGAAGCAAAGGAAAGAGGGAAAGTGAAGGAAAAAGAAAAACGATGGAATCAAGGGAATGAGTAGTGTTGACTTGTTATGTTAGTCTTGGGATGAAAAAACAAGGGGTATTTTAGACAGTTCGGGAATTTGGGGTTTTTTAAATTCATTTGTTTTGTTGGGGCTATATTACATCGATGTTGACAGCCCTGGGGCTGTAACGCGCGCGTTATTAAATATGACCCAATAACGGGGGAGGAATGTGCACCCTTGATTTACGAAGTTTGATTGGGGACCAGACCTTTTAATTGGGGGCCAAGCACTAGATGACAAAAAAGGTCACCCAATCCTAATTTGGGTCACCCCTTATAATTTTTTTTAAATGGCTAAAATGCCCCTAAGTGATTAGTATTAAGAATTAATTAACTTGATTAGTGTGGTAATTGTGTTTAGATAAAAATCTGATTTTAGGATAAAAATTTGTGGAGATTTTATTTTTGGGTTTTATGTGTTGAGAAGAAGAGGAGAAGTTTTTGAGTGGAAAAATTAGGGTTTTTGAAATGAGTGATTCAAGTGGAGGGAATGAGGGTGGTGAAGCTTCAAATAACAACCATGATTGTGTTGATGGTTATATTGTCTCAACTAATCATATGGATTGGATGTTTGATGAGGAGATGTTAATGGAGGAAGCCATGAATAATGGTGGAAATGAAGATCCTACTCCTCAAAATGAAGGAACCGATACTCCAAATGAAGAACCCGCACCTCAAAACAATCAGGTAAACCTCATATACTCTTGAAATTGTCTGAATGGTGCTCCAAGGGGTCGATTCATGGTCACTGTTTAAGTCGTCAGTGTGAGAGTCGTTATAGTCGGGGTTGGATCCTTTAACGACTGTTAAAGGTCGTCAGTGAATTGGAATTGCCGATGACGACTCAAACCTGCAACTTTTCCAGGTTATGAAAAATCGTTGGGGCGTGTGATAAACACTGACGACTCTTTATGCTAGGTCAATAAGGGTCGTTAATTTTGTTTGTTTAGAGACAAACGACTCTAAACCCAGAACTCTCAGTAAATAAAAAAACTTAGAGTCGTCATATATGTTTTCATATAAGATGACGACCCTATCCCGCAATTTCAACTTTTAAGTAGAGTCGTTCGGTGTTTTATTTAATATAATAACGACCCTTTCGCTGGATTATCATAAGTTTTGATTTCATAGAATCGTAAAAGGCATACATCTTTCATAGCGATACATTGAAGGAAATGAAATACAATAGATAACAACGGTGCACTTATACACCTAATCATAAATGGCGTAATTATACATGGTGCCTTCCAAGATAAAGTAGCAATCGTCGAACTCAAACTTTTTCCCACGAAGCTCCTCGTAATAGCCATACGCCTTCCTCAACTGAAAACGCAAACATACTCAGTTAGTATTGTTGAAAGCTTTGGATAAGTTTTACCTCTTGTTTAAATACTTACTCTTATAGCACCCGAAATATTGGGCATGGCTTCCCTTGCGGCCTTGATTTCTCTTTTGAAAACTTCACACTCGAAGAATATCTCCTCGAACCGTTCCTTGACGAGTTTCAAAGACCTTGAGTTGCAATTTCCGTCTAACGCCACAAAAACGATGAATACGCGGTTCCACCAAGCATCCGATGTTTGATCAATGTCTTTTCCTAGATCTTCAAAGTGGTTTGTGACTGTTTTCCAAGCTCTCACAATAGCACAATTCTCTTCCGAAGTGTAAGTACTAGTCATGGTGTTTCCTCTTCTTTTTCCTCTTGGATAATAAATGTATGAGAATGAATGTGAAGGTTTAGAATTATGGTTTGGGTGAAGAATGTGTGAGGTATGGGTCTCTATTTATAGAGATTAAGGACCCAACAGTCACTTTTTTGAATTTTTAACCGTTGCCCGACTCAACCACATTTGGTGAATTCAAAATTCACATTAACTGCTTTAAGGATCGTCATTATATATATTAACCAAGTGACGACTCTTGATGATCAAAAGAGTCGTCCATGTGTTATGTTCTTGTTGACGACTCTGTAGTCAAAGAGTCTCGTGTTATGTGACCTTTAGAGTCGTTAATATGTTGTTCTCCAAAAATGACGACTCATGCCAAAAATTTCTAACAATCTTTAGAGTCGTTACGTGTGTTTTTACAAATTATGACGACCCTTTATGAAATATAGTTATTGAACCAATATTTGAAGTCACTCATTTTATTGAATCCGAAAAAACATACATGTAGTTGAAATAAAATAGAAGTAAAACACATAAAATTGTTCAATACATCGCCCTAGGGATTCTCTACGAGTTTAATTATATAGGGCGAATTGCCATTCAACTTCCTCCAAGAGAGTGTAGCAGTCCTCGTGCAGAAACTCATGACCGTACCTTAATTCGTATTGGCTCCGACCCAAAGTATACTTTGGGAAAACAATTTTTTAAATAAGTTAGCGTTGTTGAATAATCATAACCAAATAATTAATTTTTGATGAGAGGCCTATTGATTCACAAACTTACTCTACTCATTCGGTCTTCGTTTGGCATAGCGTCCTTACGAGCTTTCAATTCGTTTCTCAAAGGTGACGCATTCATTGTATAAATATGCGTACCTTTCCCTTATTTGTGGGAGCGTCCTCCGTAACGATTTCCGCTTAGAGCTTTGAATACCTTAAACACCCGTTTCCACCAAGCATTGGTGTTTTGATCATGCCCAAAGTAAGGCCCTCTTGTTGGGTCTTCGTTCATCGGCCACCCATTGCGCTTCCTCAACGGAGTGCTTTGTGAGAGTGGTGTGTGCTCGACAATAGCAACATCTTCTAGATTATTGAACGGAGTTGGAGCCATTTTTTAGTGTTTGAAAGTGATGGGTAACTCGATTTATGAAGATTGAAAGTGATGGGTGAATAAGTTTGGAAGAGATAGGTCTCTATTTATAGCAAAAATGTACCCAACGGCTATTTTTTTTAAAAAAAAACAGTTACTTCTGCAATAACTGCTCCTACTAGTCAAAGTTACCGTTGATTTTCAAACTCTCTCCACTTAGTTCGGCTAGAGTCGTCAAGCTAGATATATAAATGAGAACGACCCAAGGCGAAAAACTCAAGGCGCATGGTTTATATTTGGGAATGTAGAGTCGTCTGTGTATAAAGAGGGTCGTCATTTTTCGAGGAATGGGTCGTTGTTCTCGCAAAAATAATGTTGACGATCGTTAGTGTCGTCAACCCGTAAATAAAGATGACGATCGTTAGGGTCGTCATGTTTACATCTCGAAATTAACGATTTCTTGAATGATATGTTTTTCTTTTCTATGTAGTTGGTTGTGCAGGCGAGCTCTCAAACTCGAACCCGTATCCATTATCGGTCCAGGATACCTCCCAACACTATATGACCGATTTGGTACGTTTTTAATGTTTGAATCGATGTATATCTTTATGAAAATTGTTTAATTAGTGTTGCATCATGAACGTGACATTGGTTTTAATGTAGACGTGGGAGACAAAGGCTGATGTCAAGGAATGGATTATTTCCAAGGCAAAAGAGAAGATGTGCGTAGTTGTTCAAACACTACACCAAATTCCTGGAATCGTAACAGGCATTCGTAACGGCTTATGAGCCGTTACAAATTTCCCGTTACAAAAGGCCGTTACAAAAAATTCGTAACAGGCTTAAGTCGTTACTAAATTTTTAAAAATTAAATATGAGCTAAGCCGTTACGAATTTTTTTATAGGCGTGCCACTCGCACGCTTGGTCACACTTGTGTCGTCACACCTTGTGTATGTGCGTGTGCCACTCACACGCCTAGCATTATATTTCCACCCACGATTAGTTATACGAGAGGATATTTCCTCCCACGAGTGTGCCATTCACATGCGTGAATTCTATGGATAAGCCAGTGAAATCGAGTTTGATTTTCATTTTTCATTTTTCTCTTCTCGCATCGCTTCTCTTCCTCCTCTCAGCGATTTTTCTAGGGTTCATCACTGTTTCATCACGAGAGATTGTTTTAGCCAAGAAACATCATAGAAAACTCTTTAATCTTTTCAACACCTTTCAATCATCGATCTATGTAAGTCTTAATCGTTAGAAGTTTTTCGATTTTTAGGGTTTCATCTTTTTTTTTAATCGATCTGTTTTTAGGGCTTGGTTCATCTTTATCTTCCAGTTTTTCATCGATCTGTGTAAGTGTTAATCGTTAGTGTTATGTTTTGTTAATCTTCTTCATATAAATCTAATTCTATTTTTTTTTTCTAATTTACTGTTAGGGTTTGAAGAATTTTGAAGAGTTGAAGATTGAAGAATTTTGAAGACTTAGAAGGTATAAGTTTCGAAACATTGAACTGATTTTAGGGTTTTATGTTAATTTCGAAATTTTCTATTTTTTTTTTGCTTTGTAACCTAATTTCTAGTTTGTAATCTAATTTCAATAAGTTCTAATTTATAAGTTTTGTCTTTGATTGACATCATTAGCTTCACTTGTCGGTTCTAGTTTTTGATCCACTAGTCTTGTGTGAAGATGCATTCTCATTGTCGGACATGGTGTAGTTTTTTTGCCTTAGAAGCATACTAAGTTGAGTAGGCAGAGTGCTACCTGATAAAGTCTTATATAATCTTGGAAGGTTTGATGAGAGCTAGATAAACTTGGACCTAGCTAGTTGTGTAACAACGAGCGTGTGTGGGTATGGCGAGAGCGTAGTTGATTAGTGTGTGTTGTTGTGACATATGATTCAAAGTCGATGCATTTTAAAAGTTTGGCTAATGTTGTTCTATATCTTGGTCTTTGCAGAGCCAGGAGAGGATCCTTTTGGCAAGAGACAAACAGAAAAGAAGCACCGGCTACGGAATCGTTAAGGTAGTAACCTAAATTCCGTTTGTATGTTCTATAAATATGCTCATCATGATTTGAACTTTAGTTTCATTTTAAGGTAGTTTTTTTAAGTTTAAATGAACTAAAGTTATGAAGTTTTGTTTTTATATTGATCGATTCTAAGTGAGCATGATGATAACTGTCCTAGTGGTGATTTACAAAAGCTACTTGTAGCTCATTCTCTCTTCTTTGAGGGGATGTTTATGTCGCTAACTTGCAGGGCTTCGGCAACCCTGTACCACAAACCGGGTTATGAATGGATATTTTCTTTCAGTTCATCATTTTTTTTGATATATATGTAGGTGGTTTTTGTTATGTTATATGTAAATGCACAGGGACTTCACACAAGGTCAGTTGAAGCAAGTAGTAACCGATTGGGAAATATCAATCCCCGGTAAGTACTTCACTTGGTTATTATACTTAAACTATTAAGTTTAAATTTGTGGCTTTGACACTCGGTTTATACTTGCGAGGTATTGCGCTGGTGGGAAGAATCAACGTCCTCGGTTGTGTTGATAACTCTCGGGCTAAACGTTCTTAATCATCGAACTCTCTCGAAGGTGAATCTCATTCTTCTTCAATTTCATTTTTCATGGAGATTTCATCCATTAAACTTCTTCATGGATTTTGAAATTAATTTCGGTGGTGTGATTTTTGGGAAATGTATGTGTAGGTTAAGACATAGAGGTCCAGATTGGAGTGGATTACATTGTCATCAAGATTGTTATCTTGCTCATCAACGTTTGGCTATTGTAGATCCTGCTTCAGTGATCAACCTCTTTACAATGAAGACAAATCTATCGTCGTCACGGTATATATCTATCTATATCTTGAAACTTATCATATCCATTTTTGATTATTACTCTATTCTCGCAATTTGAATGACCCGAGACTTATTTGAAATTGATATTGTTGTTAAGTTATTTTGAGTGTTGATTCGACTTTGCGAAACACTTACATAGTTCGTTATCTAGGTTAACGGGGAGATTTATAACCATGAAGAATTGAGGGCAAAGTTGAAGAATCATAAATTCGGAAATAGGAAGTGATTGGGTTATTGCTCATCTTGTAAGTATTTGTTCGGAGTTTTGATTTGCTCATTCCTGGGGACTTTTAGAATTTCTATGAACTGATACTTAGTATCCCCCTAGTATTTCATACTTAACAAAAATTTTGATACTTAGAAGAATTTAAGTTCTTTTTTGTATTAAGCTATTTGAATGTGATAAGAATTGATTGAATGTGAGATGAATTTGATTGAAGAAAATATTGTTGATTGTGGAGGATGAAATGAAAGGTGTATCCAGGTAGTTTCGGAATTCGGCTTATTTCCCATGAGAAAATGAAGCTGGCGGTCGGCCTTGACCAGTCAAAATTGGTCAAGACGACCAATTTTGACCAGGTCAAGGTTGACCTAAGACGATTTTTTGTGTTACAAAAAAGTTCGTAACGGCCCCGAAAGTCATTTACAACATACTGTTGGAAAAAATTCGTAACGCCCCGAGTGTTACCACGTGGCAAATTTGTAACGGCCCTCACTGCTATAATGACCTACTGTTGCAAAAAAATTCGTAACGCCCCGAGTGTTACCACGTGGCAAATTCGTAACGACTCAAGCCCGTTACGAGGGCCGTTACAAAATAAATTCGTAACGGCCACAAAGCCGTTACAAAAAAAAATGTAACACCCACTTTTACAACAAAGTAGGGCCGTTACAACCCGTTTTTGTAACGGCTGGGTTGTTTCTAATCCCAGAATTTGGTGTAGTGAAAGCAAACACGTTGATTATAAGCAAATGGAGATGGTATGCGAGAGAGCGGGGGATAAGGAAGAAAGTCACAAAGGGAAGAACTACAAGTATGAGAAGAAGACGACGAGGGTCTACAAAACGAATTCGAAGAAGATACAATGCCCCTTCAAGATTGTTTTCAAAAGGCATCCCGAAACTAATCTATGGAGGTTGTATAGTATTAGGATGGTCATCACAACCATCCTCCACCTAGCACTCTTTTAGGGCACCCAAAGATATGCCGATTGAAACTACATCAAATGGAAAAGGTACGACAGATGAAGCGATGTAGGCCCCTTCAGATCCTAAATGCAATAAGAGCGGAAGATAAGACAAACTTGTCTATTATTTCCACCATCTACGCTGCCAAAGCAACGATCAGGAGAAATGAATGGGATGGTAGATTAATTATGCAACAATCAGAGTGGTTGGCAGAAAAACTTAACTACGCCATGCAAACAAGGGTGGGTCCGGGCGACAAAGTGACACATATTTTTCTTGCTCATCCTAGGATGGTGGATTTGGCTCAGTGTTTTTATCAGGTCTTGTTCATAGATTGCACCTATAAGACCAACAAGTATAACATGCCGTTGTTGAACGTGGTTAGTCATACTTCGGATAAGCAATCATTCACCGTGGCATGGTGCTTTATGGAAAAGGAAGAAATAGAGGACTATGTTTGGGCTTTGGAACAAGTTCGGTTGATTTACCGAGGCGAAGGCACACCGCGGGTTATAATTACGGATAGGGATTTTGCAGTCATGAGTGCCGTTCGTCAAGTTTTTCCACATGCTCAACATTTTCTTTGTACGTGGCACATCCAAATGAATATTTTTTCTAATTGCAAGAATCAGATTCAAAAGATCAAGCCTGCAAAGGGTAATCAACGTTCCAAGGAGGAAGACGAGCGTCTAAGTAAACTTTCAAAAAAAGAGAAAGCCGAAGAGAAAATGAAAGAAAAGGAAAAATATGCTGAAGATGGTGATCTATGGGAGGATTTCTGCAAAGATTGGGACCATTTGGCTCATTCGAAGACCAAGTAAAGTACTATGCAAATCTTCAAAAGTTTATTGATGATTGGAGTACGGATCATAAGAAGGTTGTCGATTATTGCCTAGATACATGGTTGAATCCTTGGAAGGAAAAGTTTGTTTATGCATGGACCAATAAGTTCAAGCACTACAAAAATGAGTCCACGAGTATTCAGGTAATGCAGTCCCATGGACGTTTGAAAAAAATTCTTCAAGAGAACACCGGTGGGGTAGTTACGTGACAGAAGCTATTCACGAGCACGCCGAGGATGACCTAAGCAAGATAGTGACTCAGATGGAGTATAGTAAGGACCGTTTTTTGAAGCAATACATGGAAGACAAAGAATTGCTACGTGGGGTTTCGCACCAAGTATCATGGTGGGCAATAAAGCATATGATGACCTGAACTTAACAAATTTCGAGCGAAATCTTAGATGGAAAAGTCATTAAATGTAATTGTACAACTGAGACGTGGCTTGGCCTCTCGTGTAAACATAAGCTCGGTGGGTACAAGGGGCTCATTCCCATTGAAGATATCGATCCTTTTTGGAAGCAACTTGGGTTCATCCCAAATCCCACAGGAGCCGCTGATGAACAATTTGGAGACCTTGAGATTGGCAAGTATATCAATGAGAAATATCGAAAAACGAATTGTGCAGGTGGACGGATCTTTGGTTTCTAATTTGTGGCCGGCTGCCCGTAAGAGCTTGGGAGTAGAAGAAGAGCCAAACAAACAAAAACCAACGGGTAGACCCACAACTAAAAAGTCTTTTAGAGAAACCGTGAAAGCGGCAAAGAGTTGCAAAAGCGACCTGTCACGTCATCAGTATGTCCAAGCGGAATATACGGAGTATGAGAACTCTTTCGTACCCAAGGCAAGGGGGCCGCCAAAGGAAGACATGGATGTTGTAGACCATGTGGTCGGTACCCAGCAAAGCCAAACGAGCGGAATGGTGACGATAAGAGGAATAAAAGGTAATCCGCGCACCCCTAGAGATTCCCAAGGAAGACCACATCGTGTTGCTTACACTTTGTATAAAGAGTATACCGACCAACTTCCTCACGTCATCTTGGATCACCTTTTATCAACCGACGACGTTGACGGCGATGGAAATTGTGGTTACCATGTTGCAACGGAACAATTAGGGCATTTCGACGAGTAAAGACGAACTTAAGCTCACCCAAATCGAATATGCAGGAAAAAAAATGGCAGAAAAACTAGTTCGGGACAAACAACTATATTTGAAAATGCTCATGGAAGGAGATCAAAAAGAGAGGGAATTGAAGTTTAGGGAGTTGGTTTCAAACGTGAAATGGAGGAAGGGGTCGAAGAAGGCCGGTTATAAGTTTTGGATGCAAATGCCTTTTGGTGGCCAACTTTTGGCGGACACATTCACTTGTGTTGTAATTGTATTCAAGAAAGGCTTCCCGGAGCCTCTTGTATGTACGTACCCTCAAAAACTAGGTGCGAGGCGGCGACAAAGAAAAGAAGAATTATAATGGCACATGTGAATGATAACCATTACATAGGCTTGAAGATTTCCGAAGAATGTCCTCTACCACGGGTGTATGGTGATTGGGAGAGTACACCAAGGAGTGGACAAACCAAGTATGAGTATGGAATGAACATTTGGAATGCTATGGACCCAACCCCGGTTTACTTAGACTTGGGAAATGAATCGTGAGAGAAGATGTTTATTCTCAACTATGCATTGCATTTTGAAGCATACTTTTTGATAATGGTTGTATTTTCTACCCAGATATTTGTATCTTGAAGAATGCTTAATGAATACAATGTGAAAGTCTCCTGGATGTTTTTCCAACTAAGAGTCGTCATCCATATGTACATAACCATTAACGACTTTAACGTTGAAAATGTGCCATTCTCCGGATGTTTTTTCAAGAATGATCGTCATCCATATGTACATAACCATTAACGACTCTAACCATAAAAATGTGAGTCTCTGGATGTTTTTCCAACTAAGAGTCGTCATTAGTATATACCTAAACATTAACGACTTTAACCTTAAAAATTTGTGATCTCCTGGATGTTTTAAGAACTAGAGTCGTCAGAGTTATAGTGTATATATGGACGACTCTAATAAGAAAACCCCCAACGGATTTTTTTGTATACACTTTTTCCCAAAACAAAAATAGCCGTTGGTAACTATTGTATATATAGAGGAACACTTCCAGGAGCAAATTCAATTGAAAACCACCTCAAGAAATTTAGTTTGTAAATGGAAAATCCTTCATCGACTACCAATTCAATTGATAACATACTTAGACGATGCAAGCGACCAACCAAATCAATATTGGCAATGGAAGAAGAGATACGCAAAAAAAGCATGCGACCTACTAAAAAACCGTACACTTTCACGCCATATCCTACTAAGGAAGAAGAAGAGTTGCGCGAGGCCAAAAAACGAGCCGAAGAACAATCCCAACTCCGAGAAAGATTCAAGCAAGTCGAGGAAGAGACCGAATGGGTTAAAAATTATTACATCGTCAGGGATCTCCATGAAGAACATCAACATGATACTAAATTTTGGAGCCAAGTTGGTTCGGGTCCTTTAGTTAATAACAACAAGAAACTACGATATCCTTATTTGCCATCCCACATCAGTCATAGGACGATTCTTGTTATGAAATGGTGCACCAAGTACAACGAGTTTCTCGCGAGGCACAAAGGGGATAGGCGTGCTGCCCAGGACGCATATACCAAATGGAGAGGAGAGCCTTTTTATCACATCGAAGCCGCATAATGCTAGTTGAATCTCGCACCAAGCAATAAGAATAACATGTAATGTGTTCAAAGGAATTTCCACCTTCTAATTCATATTTAGTATGCTATTATTCCAAGTTTCCTTTCAATCGATATTCAATTTTTTTTTAACAAACGGTCGTTATCTCTCGTTTATTAATTCGTGTGACGCATGTAACTTAAGTCGTGAAGACAACCTGCTCTTGAGTCGTCAACTACTTTAATCACATAATTAATGACCCATCTTGTGAAATTCAAAAAAAACGACCGTTGGGATTTTCTTCTATATAATACCACCCCATCCTCTTGAGCAAATAGCCCAAAATCATTTTATTTTCCACCAAACTACGAAATCTTTCAATTGCAATGGCTGAATGGGAACCGTATGAAGATTTGTGTCTCGTTAAATCATTTGCTAATACCTTTCGTGAACGTCCAAATGAAATCTATTCAATGTTTTGGAAGAGAGTTAAGGAGTTCTTCTACGGTCGTACCGCGAATCCTAATAACCGAAAATGGAGAGACTTGGCATTTCGATTCAACTACATTAAAAGTGCAATGAGAGAGTATGTAAAAGTTAGAAATATGGTGTACGACCACCATCCGCGAGCTCCTCTTAAGGAAAAGGTGAGTAATTCTTTAATATTTATACTTTCATCATGCTTCAAGGCACTAACATATAACATACCTCCTTTAATTTCAGCTGGAACGTTTCAATGGGTTATGAACAATACGTAATGGGGATACTAAGTTCATTCACCACAAAGAATATACAACGTTGTATCGTCGAGCGAGAAGGTTCATTGACGAACATTTGATGTGTCAAATTCAAGAATTCCCATATTAACTATTATGTAATTCGAGATTGATGAAATGTTAACCGAGAATCAAAGAGTCGTTACCATTCTATGTTATAAACATAACGACTCTATTATTTTAACTAAGGGTCGTCAGTATATCCCATATAAAAGCAACGACTCTGTATACCTAAAAGGGGTATTTTTCGGATTTAATACACATATTAAAGTCGTTAACCTGCTATATGATCCAGGATAACGACTTTATCCATAGAAAATATTGTTCATCTCCTGGATGTTTTGGCTAACATAGAGTCGTCATTGGTTTATACATAATAATTAACGACTCTAGAAATATAAAATGTCGTTCATCTCCTGTATGTTTTGGCTAACATAGAGTCGTCATTGGTTTATACATAATAATTAACGACTCTAGACATATAAAATGTCGTTCATCTCCTGGATGTTTTGCTGACCTAGGGTCGTCAGTGATTTCAATATAACCAGTAACGACTCCATACAGGAAAAATATGCTGATCACTGTTTTCATTTCCCTCTGAGTCGTTAGACTTTTAATTGAAACACATAACGACTATGTGTATCATAAATAGAGTCGTTACACTGCTACAGACCATAGATAACGACCCTAGGTCTATCACAGTATATAATCTTGTCTGCATTAGAGTACTACATTATTCTAACAAACATACTAGTAAACATCCTTCTTAAAACAAAGTAGTTTCAACAAACCAGCCAAACCAAACACATAAGTAGTTTCAACAATCACATAAGTTCAAGTTATAAAGTAACATCTCAAGGAGACGGTAACATCTCCTTGAGTAAAGACCACCATCTCGACCTCGACCTCCTCATTACTTCCCTGACCAGGAAACTTTCCGGCTTTTCTTAGGAGAAGAGGAGGACCCTGAGTTTGGCCCTTGGGGAACCACCATCTTCTCCGGACCTTGTTCATCATGATGTTGGCTACTTTGCCCCTGTTCACCACCTTGTTGTGCTCGGCTACGTGTTTTCCGGGTCCTCTTACCTTCCTTGGCCAGCCAAAGCAAACATCTTCTTTGCATTGGGATTTTCAATGTGCGTGCAATAATCGGCAGACAGACGTTGCTTCGCAGGATCAATCACTTCCCCTTTGTCACCGAGCAACAAAAAGCCTTGACAAAAAGCTTCATTCGTTCCCTCTATATATATACATTAAAAAAACAATTCTAATGAATCGACGTATATTTGTATGTAAATGAATAACACAATTACACAAATAAATACTCACCACTAGTTTAAGAATGGTAGTATCATCTCTACCGTCAGACTTGAGAAGAAGATGTGGATGCTCTGTTGGTCCTCCTACCCGTAACCCGATCGATCCGTATTACCCTACCATGGGAGAAGCCTTCGTACCATTGATAGTAATCCGTTGTTGCCTCGTAACCTTTATCCACATGCACCCAAAATGTGATGTCTACGAGGCTAGAATGTCTATTATTCCAATGCTTGACATCAGTTGCAGGTTTGTAAACCACTTTTATTTCAGCCTTGCCGGCCTCGCATTTGTTCAAATTGTGCTTGAACGGAGGTACATCGTCTTCATCGGGTGAATCTTGAACAAACCCAAGTTGACGCATGATTCTCAAAGGATTGTACATTGAAAAACCGTTGGGGTGAAACAAAGGGCCATGGTAATACACGACATCTTCCATCTGCGCCAACTCTAGCATCCTTGTAAGGACTAAAGATTACCACTTCCGCCGTGATGTTGTCAAGTTTTTTACGCATTTCTATCAAGGCATCGTTTGTTCCCTATCCTCGAGAACCAGGAGTACACCCAACGGGTTCCCGTTGGACTACCGGGCTCCAATTTGAGTTGATTTTCACATCTTCATTGTCTTTGAGCAGTGAGGGGAAATGATCATAAATCCACACCTATTTTAAACAATCAAATAAACATAAAAATATATCGAAGGAAAAAAACATACTAAAAGAAGACAACTTTCATCAATCCAAATACGGATTAGAGCCAAATTCCCATTAATTTGAGAAGTTCGTTCGCGAGATCCCCGAGAAAGCCGACCATTCGGATGTGCAACTATGGCGGTCCCAAGAGTACTTGTTCACATCTTCTAAGGGGTCCAAAAGTGAAGAAGGTTGGCGCTCACCCTGTTACCTTTCTTTGTCGGGAAATACAACCGATGCAAGGACGTACAACAAATAAGCTGCCCGCATAACGACATTCCATATCGAGAGAGACCTCCTTTTTTTCCTTCTCTGCGGTACCAAGCAAACATCCGCCTAATGTCCACAAGTTTGAACTCTTTCTTCGGGTACTTAGCTCCGGCACAAAAAGCCCATCGTCTTCTCTTTATCCCAGCCAAACAAGTTCTTGGTCCATGTATAAATTTCATCCCAACTAGGCCTTCTCTTGAAATTCTCATTGGTTGATTTACCTTCGACACCGCACCCCTAATATACGTTTCCGCATCATCGGAGTCAATGCCATCTCGCCAAAAGGAAGTTGGAATGTGTCGACTTCGAGCGTAATACCTTTCACAGAAACTAGATCTTTGCGACCTTGTCATACGCAATCACAGAGTTCACAACGGCATTGTACAAACCGGAGTTTTCAACATATTCTTTAACTCTTACACATTCACCTTCTAGCGGCCACAACTCCATTTTCTTAAAAGAAGATTGGTGCCGAAGAGACGTGCGGCATTCTTATGATCTGCAAAAAATAAACAAATAAGTATTAAAAAACATATTAGAAAAGTAATATCAACAAACTAATCATATAGCAAGCAAAGTTGGGATTCTTACGATTGTCTCATAGATGGTATGAGCCCACGATCCAGCATATCCAAATAGAACTTTGCCCCATCTCTAGGTTCTCCTCTTGGTTTACCATTTCGAAGAGGCTCCAACATCAAACGATTAGCGGGAACGTGTCTGCACTGGGTGCAATATCGGTTCCATCCTTCTTAACCCTCTTTCGCTTCGTCTTTGCATCTGTTCTTGACTTCTACATCTTGTTTACCATCATCCTCTTCATCATCCTTACCACCACCATCATCCCCTTCATCCTCTTCCTCCTCATGACCACCATTATTACCTCCATCCCCTTCTGCTCATCATCATCACCATTACCATCATCGAGAATCATCACCACTAACATTACCTTCATCATCATTGTCACTCTCTACATCCTCTTCACCTCGTACGGGAGGATCTTCTTGTATCTCCTCTTGTTGGATTTCTTCTTCTTCACCACTTTTGCTAGCGGAAATAACAGGTGAGTCCGATTCGATGAATCCGATAACTCATCACCTTTGTCTCTTGGTTCGGTGATAGAAAATGATACCTCACTCGGCTTCTTACTAGCGTAATGGACCAAGCAAGTAAGTATTTATCATGGCGTGGAGGTTTGGAAGGTGGAGTTATCGTCATTGGAACCTTGCCTTTGGTTACGCATTTGGTTTGAAACAAAAAAACAAAAAAACCCAACAAGACATCAACTTTATGGTTATCGATCAAGAGTCGTCAATACGATAATCTAAAACACAACCGACCCTTGTACATCTTGTGACGACTCAAAGTCATATGATGACGACCTGTCAAATAACAAAGGGTCGTCAAGGATACAATAACGATCCTACGATTTGGGTTGACGACTCAAGGGCACATACCTAAGTGACGACTCAGGGGAAATGAGATGACGACCCTATCAATTTTTTGGAACAGAGGGCTGTTCGAGTTCCATCTAGAGTCGTTAGGGAATAAATTAGGGTCGGCAAACAAGAGTCGTCATACGCAACATAAAAGATTAACGACTCTATTCTAGGGCAAAATTCACCGAAGTAGCGAGAATAAGGGTCGTCACCTTCAACCTAATAGGCTAACGATTTTTCATAAAATAAACATGCAAATGAAAAGTCGTTAGGGGTATCCACTACGATACTAACGACCCTTTAACCGAAACCGCAAAATTTCGGTTACTGGACTCAAATTCGCAATCAAAACACAACAAAAAAACGCATAGAAGGTGGGTTTAACTTCACATACCTTCTAATTGTACCCATATCTTCTTTGGGTTTCGATTTTTGGGGTTTTGGGGTTCTTCCCACGATTACCTTTCCTTTGACGTCGTCGAGGAGATTGGGGATTTGACGTTCTTTGCGAGCGGTCTGTTTTGTACGAGCCATGTTTGAAGAAGAAGGTAATCGTCGATTATCTTCTAACATCGACGATGAACCTGGTCGAAGAAAAAAATCGTTTGGGGTCGTTAATGGTGGTTGTGGAGAGGAAGAGGAGAGGAAGAAAGAAGAAGAAAAAAGAAAGCGATTTTTTTTGGTTTAGTTTAGGGTATATGAATTGGGGGCCTAATTATGATTTCAAATTAGTGTTAAGCGGTTTTTAAGATTTGTGTTTAGTAAAGGGCAAAACAGTCTTTTCAATATCGGATTAATACGCCCCTCAAAAATTTGAGGTGGAAATAAAATATCATGGCCCCCAATTAAAATGTCTGGCCCCCAATCAATCCAGGTTGATTTAGTGGGGGTGCACACGAAAAACAGTAAGTAATTATCCAAGGGGCCCGAAGGTCTGGGACTCTTTGGAGATAATAAAAGACAGACAAAACCTTTAAATATCTAAAAATTAAAAGAAATGGATAAAATAGGCCCTTACATGAAACTAACTTACAAAACTCTAATAAAGACTTAAATGATTGATTTTTGTCTTTCTTTATTTAGTTAATAATATAATAGTAAAAATAAAAAAAGGAGTTTAAATAAAAATGGAAAAAAATGTTCAAACCCGAATCATAGGTGCGTCCATACAAGACGCGCATGGAACGCATATATTGGATATCAGATACGCGTCGTGTCAGCGTCAAACGCGCGTCCTGCATCCGCCGCGAGTCGGATGCGAACACAACCCAAAAACGGAGCGTCCGTGCAACCCAGCTCTCCATTGCTTCAGTTACCTTTTTAAAAGAATAAAAAAAATGACTTTAAAAAATTCCAAAAAATGCATCGTCTAACAAAGATTTTACCACATCTTTTTTCCTGCCACATACAAATAAGTGATCGGTTTCAGAGAAAAAGAAAAAAAAAAAAAGTGATCAGTTGCATGCACGTGCTTCAGTTTCCTAGGATAGGATAAATGAATATAAATAAGTGATAAGTGCTACAGCATTAAACTTTTTGTCATCATAACAGTAAGGGGAGAAAAAACGTCGTATCTTGTTAAATCCCTCTGTTCTGTTCCATCAGAATCAGAGTGATGATGATCAAACTTCATCACTCCCACCTTTACCCGGTTTTCAAAAAATCTCTTTTTGTTTTCACTAGATTTTTTGCTTTTGAGAAAAGTTATATGATGTCACAACTTTATCCTCTCTCTGTTTGTAAACTCCGTCCTTCCCGTTTCTCATCCATTTTCTTTTCACACTTGGTAGATACACAGACAGCAGATCAGTGAGGTGAGGATCTTCTCAATTTTTTTTCTTTTTTGTTTTTGGACCTTAAAAACAAACCCTTACTATAATTTTATTGTTTTGAACCCAACCTAGATTCTTGAATTGACCTGGGTTTTTGTTAGATTTCACTATTTTATTCTCAAATAACAATAGTTCTAATTCTAAGATTTCTTTTTGTTGTCCTTGAATTAGACTCTTCTCATCCAAGTGGAGATCTTCATCCTATCTCTTCCCGCTGAAAACATTCTTAGAGAGCAGATCAACCCAAGTGAGGATCATCAACATTGTATTTTTGTTGTTATTATATGAAAATTGTTTGGGTTGTTGTCAAGTTTGACTAGAATATATCATTCCGAACATACATAGTTGTAGAGATGTTCACATATTATCTGAAATGTTACATTTTGGACCCTAAATTACACCACTTACGATAATTTTGGGCATGATAAATCATCTAGTTTGATATCTACATGTACCATTTGATCGTATTATTATGATAATAATATCTGTTCATGAGCTAGATTTGTTGTTAAATTGAGCATAAATGCGCATATATGTTAGGATAATTTAGTATTGAGAGCTAAATTCTTAATCCGATTAATCTTCCCATACTTGTGTGTATGTGGCAGATGCAAGTTTATAGCTATGACAGAGATGCCAATTATGGCCGATCCATCTATGCTTCTGACTTCAGAAGGGGTAATGGATATGATAGTTGGCAGAGGCGTGACCATGTTCGTGATACGCAAAGTTTGAGTTGGGATAGAGATCAATTTCCAGGCAGGAGACGAGAACGTTCTTCGTCTCGTGGACATGACTATCGCCAGAGATCAAGGTCTCCTCGTGTTCGCACTCACAGACGAAGCTACCGGGAGGACAACTATGACAATAAACAGAACCATGAACATTCTTCAGTGGTATGCTGTGTGACTGAAACCGCGTCATATTTTGAATATTTATCCTAAACCTGCTGATTCGAACAACTGAACTAACATTTTTCACAATTGCAGGTTCCATCTGCTACAATTATTGTAATGGGTTTGTCAAAAAGGGCAACCGCGGAAGATCTTCATCGGATCCTGGTAACATCTTCCAGCTCTAAATTATAAACATCTTTGTGTATCCTTCATAAGAACTGATTTGATTTTGAGTATGTACCTTCTAATTTCAATGCTCCCATTATTAGGCACAATGGGGGCCTCTGCGTAATGTTCGAGTTATAAAAGAACGAAATTCCAGCTCTTGCCGTGGAATTGCTTTCATTGATTTCCCTTCAGTGGTATGTACATTTGAGTAGCCATCAATTTCTTTATGCACGTTTTAGTTGCTGTCTAGAAACTTGTTCTGTTGATGTAGGTAAAAGCTCGTAGAATGATGAATGCAATTGGGTATGATGGTCTCGTTGTTGACGGGGCGATGCTGCATTTTGAGTACAGGTACGTGGTTTGCATTTGGATATATTTCATCAACAACAGCGATACGATTTTCATGCACAGTTCAGATCAATAGCCGAAATCTAATTTAGTTATGGGAAGATAACTAGTATTTTCATTGCGACTGAAGTCCAGAAAAACAGAAAATAACAGGCACAACCTGAGACTGTAATTTCGGTTAAAAAATTTGAAATTTTACACTACAAACACGAGCGATGTGCTATAGAGGACACACAAGATGGGTATTTTACTCTGATAGTTGCTTGTTAACTAGTGGTATATTAGAAATCATGACAAATGAATTACCTGTGTTATCTTTGCTTTATTTCACCATTGATGAAAACTTGAAGAAGGCCGAACTTCGATTAGAGTTGAGCTTATAAAGAACCACTAAATGGTTTTTAAGAGGAAAGCGCGATTAAAACAAAAGTGGATGCACAAAAATGGCTTTCTTTCTTTCTTAGGTTTGATGTTTTGATTCTGCTATTGATGATATATTTGGTCAATCAAATGATAATGTTTTACTGTTTGTTGTTGTTACCTCACTGCTTAGATTCAAAATTCATTAGCATATTCTGATTGTCTAAAATTGGTTGGCTTCCTTACAACGAAATTGTTGTCCTGGATGAATATAGAAATTTGAGCACTTCCTTAGATGCATAACCTTAGTTACAAGGACAAATGAGATAACTTGGGCGTGGCCTACGGTGCATTTATATTTTGTATTGTCCTTTGTTTATGCAAACTGTAAATGCTCTTTTATCTAACCTATAATATATAACCTTTTATGTTTTACAGCCTTAAGAAGATCAAGTCAAAGAACAGACAGATGCATGAAAAGCGAAGTAGCGAAAGAAGGCGTCAGAAAGCGTTAGAAAGAGCTACTACTGATGCACCTGCACTACGACAACAACAACACCAGTACGAAGAAAAGGTATTAGCAGAGGTGGTGGTGGAGGAAAGAGAGGCGGAGGAGATGGCATCGGAGGAAGCAGAAGTGGAAGAGAGTGAGGCGGAAGGGGTGGTATCGGAGGAAGGAGAAGCAGAAGATATTGAAGCGGAGGAGATGGTAGAGGAGGAAGGAGGAGTGGAAGAGAGTGAGGCGGAAGAGATGGTATCGGAGGAAGGAGAAGCAGGAGATAGTGAGGTGGAGGAGATGGTATCGGAGGAAGGGGAAGTGGAAGACAGTGAGGCGGAAGAGATGCTATCGGAGGAAGGAGAAGCTGGAAATAGTGAGGCGGAGGAGATGGAAGACGGAGAGGAAAAGGCGGAAGACAATGGGGAGGAAGGAGAAGTTGGTGAGGATATGGTAGAGGAAGAAGAAGAAGAATTGGGAAGGGATGATGAGGTGGTGGTAGACATGAATGAAGGAGAAGGAGAAGAAAATGGCGAAGAAATGCAACATGGTAGGGTGTCAACGAAGAATCGGCCGATCCCATGGACTAAAAAAGAAACATATATGCTAAAGGTAGGATTTGATTCACACCATATATTTTTCAGTTTAGTTTTTAAAGTTTTCATTGTTCCACTTGTTTAACAATAAATAGTTTAGATAATCTTGTTTTTTTTTTTTGTTTGTACAGATACTAGTTGCTTTGCTTTCAAGACAGAGAACAAAGTCAGTACCATGGACTGAGATTTTGAGAGTGGGATCTCGCATCTTCCATCCTAAACGTACTCCAGAACACTTAAGGGAGAAGGATAGGCGTATGAGGGGAGATACTCATAGGGTCCGAACAAAAGGTCGTATGAATATTGGAGATACTCGTAGGGTGCGAACAAAAGGTCGTATGAATCGTAGGGTCCGGACAAAAGGGCGACGCATTAGGCTACAAAGGTAAACAAATTTCCCCCACATAATCTTTTTGGTATGTTGTCAATGTTTGGTTACATGTCCTGTAATTTTGTGAAAAGAAATGAAAGTAACACAGACACGCAGTATAATTTTGTGAATTGTCTTGATTTTGTTGTAATCCGCCTTGGTGTTATTACTTGTAACAGATCTTCTAAGGCATACATGTAACCGAATCCATTCTATATATAAGTCTCTTTGGTTTAATTCCAAATACTGTGCTTAATATCATTGGTCTCTTTGTTTTTATTGAATGGGGCTCTGCTGGTTTGAACACATTCATGGGACAATACACACTCCTGTCCATCATCAGTCCTTCCATAAACCAGCACGACCATAATGCAGAATGTTTGCACTGCTGCAATAGCTTCAACAACATAATTAAGATGAGTGAGGCTTCATCCTTTGCATACAAAAAGCACAATACTATACTCCTTATCCTGCAATTAGAATGGAGATATGACACTACCAAAAACCAAAGTACCTGCTAAAACAACGCTGTATTTTGTCAATCCCCCCACCCAACCCCATGATAAAATTAACTATTTACTGTACTTTTTTTTTGTGAGTTACTTACTGCTGGTGGACTGGAGTACAGTATTTGACCGACCTTGGTATTATCAAACTCCCGCCAATTCTAAGATTTTGAATTTTGAATTTTCAAAGTACAGCATTTATGGTGGGTAGGTACCAGTACTAGTAGTACATCAGAAACACTATCTCTCTCTCTCTCTCTCTCTCTCTCTCTCAACCATAAAATGTCTAAGTTATCCCTTACTTTATATTAAAATATCTTCCGCTTCCTTCTTTTGCAGTTCCTTCCTCTCTTCTCTCTTTCCTCTTAGTACAGATCGATTAAAACGAATCGATTTTCTCTTCGTCATAATCAAGATTGATTGATTTCTCTAATTTTGATATGGGGTTAAGGAAATTAGATAGATTTGATATTAGGTTAAGGTGATAAAGAATGAACGGAGATAGAAATGGTGAGGTGAGTTGGTCCAGCACAACCACTTGAATGGAAATTGTCTCACCTTTTTGGTGAAGAAATTTATGAAGGTAAGTCTTTCTTATTGGATCCGATAGAAGTATTAGACTCGAAATTTGGGTCTGCTTTGATTTGGATTTTGTATTATGAGTTTTTTTTTTTTTTTTAATTTATTTATTGATTTTGGATCTGCTTTGGTTTGGATTTTTGGGGGAAAAAGATGAGATTTTTGGTTGATTAGTAATTTATAGGTTCGGCACTTTGGAACTGATTTTGTTTCAATTAATAGGTAAGCTATCGCAACATCAATGGCATTTTAGTTTTTATTTACAACAGTATATAAATGCACATAGGTAAGCTATCACAACATCTCATCTGAGTTAGTATTAGGGTAGTTATTGTTTGGTTCAGCTGAGTTTGGGTTTTACTGACAATAACAACATCTAAGTAAGCAAAGGGAAATAGGTTATACCTCTCTAACTGTCATTACCTTGGCAGTTCATAGGAATGTTCTCAAGTTGCTCAAACTTATTAGGTTGCGGTTGTGTCTATGGTATTAGTAGATAATTTGGATGTTAAATGTGAAATGAAGTTTTTAAATGTTGAAATTTTGTCATGGTGAATGGTGATGATCAGAATGTTATTGTTCTTTAATATATTTGTGACATTGTTGAATAAAACCATGCATGGTTATATAAGCACTAAGATAAACTAAGCATCAGTTTGATTTTGAGATTCTAAAAATTATGTAGAAGTTGATAGACAGAAGGTAGCTAGGTCACGTACATAGCTAACTGAAACTCCCGGTAAATTATGGGAAGCAATGCAGTTTAAAGAAATTATTTACTTGGAGGATATATAAAGCTAATGTTGGATGTTTGATTTAGTTTGTATGTATTGTGTGCTTGGAGTTGGTGCCGTCAATTACTAGATAGGTCCACAACACCACCTCGCTTATGTTATTAGAATGAATTGTGTAGTCCATCAGTTTAAAGATATGTTATCATAACATCTTTATTCAAATCCACTCTGACCTAATGGATTTTTAATCAGGATTGAGATATTAAATCCTTTCAAGTAGGTACATTATTCTCAGATGAGAAATTTATTATGTAATCAGATATAGGTTAATATTAGACTATTAGTAATTGATTAGTTCTTTTAATAAGTTCCGTTTTGTGGCTGGTGTACAGGAGACACGATTCAGAGAAAATCTTCCTTTCGTACCACAATGAGAGGCTGCTAGACAAATCTGTTCTTCAAGACTTCAATATAGTAATGATTATCAGGTACAAATACTGATGTCGTTGGTCACAATAACTTCTTTGGATTACTATTATGGTTCGGAGAAAATTTGCCTTTCGTACCACAATGAGAGGTTGATAGACGACAAATCTGCTTCCAGACTTCAACATAGTATAATGATTCTCAGGTACAAATATTAATGTCGTTGGTCATAGTAACTTCTTTGGATTACTATTATGGTGTGTCATGTAGAAAGGATGATGGGGTGGGACCTAATTTGTTTCTCTAACATTGTTAATTTTTTTTATCAAGGGTAGGGAGGTTCATACTGTGTAAGCTTCTTTTGGGTGTGTGTAGTAATATTCATAGTTTACTGGAATGACAAATATGAATGTAGTAAATAACTACATTTTCTTGAGCATGTTTGAATTTTGGATCCACAATTATGCATGTAGAAGGACACTATATTAATATTAGCTTAGCTCATCAACTAGTGTACAGAAAGATAAGGAAGAAATCTTATCATTCTCCAGATCTCCTCTTCCTTCTCAGAACTGGTAACTAAATAATTTAATTCGCCTTCAAATCTCATCATCATCATCACAGTAGTAAATTTTACTTCAATAACCAGCAGCATCATACAGCGTATTTTTGCAAATCAAAATCGGTAATCATCTTCAAATCTCTTCTGATTTTTTGATTCATTGTCTACTAGTAATTTCCTTTTTCTTTCGAATTTATTTATTTTTTTCAGCTGAAAATTGATGATGCATTTGTAGAAAGGAGGTTTTAACTGTAGTTAATTTGTTTGTGGAATTGTGAATAAATGTGTAAATGTCTGTGTATGCGTGAGAGCTGAATATTTATTTGTAGATCTATCACTGTTTATTTGGGTTTGATGATTGGATTTTGATTTTTCACATAAACCTTTGCTTTTGTGGGGTTTCATCTGTTCGTGTATTTTATGATTCGTTGTCTTAGCTAGGACAGGGTTAATCAGTAGATTGTAAAGTATAAATATCTCTTTATGATTCTAGTAATATATCTTAAGTTTGTATTCCAATCAGTATCCGGTTTTGGTTTGGCTGTAAGTTGTAATTGAAATCATCTTTATCACATCTTAGAAGTCAGTTCATAGGGTCAATTTAGGGCGTCATGTCACAAAGTTATCAGGGCCTCATTCTCCAATTTAGGGCCTCATGTCTA
Source organism: Papaver armeniacum (assembly GCA_023531295.1). Taxonomy (NCBI): domain Eukaryota; kingdom Viridiplantae; phylum Streptophyta; class Magnoliopsida; order Ranunculales; family Papaveraceae; genus Papaver; species Papaver armeniacum. Next base: position 425,457 of record JAJJWW010019438.1, read on the forward strand.
CTAGCATTTTCAAGTTTCATTAACAATAGCAATTTGTTTTCTCCTGTGGATGCTCTTAGTTACAAGAACTTAGGTGCCAATTACTGAATATGCTGGACTTCAATTTTTTATGCTCATCAAGTCAAACGGGATGAAATCTTTCTTTTCTAATTCCTAATTACTTGTCGATATTTCTCGCTATGTTTTCTCAGTATTCCTAGTTGCATTGATTCTGTGATATAGAGAGCTAGTGATAGCTTTTGGAGATGGGATCGGTTTTGGATTGGGAAGTGTTCTCACACAAAGTTAGCACTTCCTCTTAAAGTTTCTCATTTGCATGTTGTGAGTCTCAGGTAATTACTAATTTTGGCATGTATCGTTTTTCTTTCTCAATCTACACTCTGCTTACTCAAATCATATATCACTTTAGAATCTCAGAAAATAGATGTCATTAGACTCATTGCCCATTGTGTTTGTTCAAATGCTTTGATGAATATTTTGATTCTGTTAAAATCTAACGAACATAAGTAGTTTTCGGGATAGTTAGGATTCACTATAACATCATTCTAGTGACATTATTTTCTGCTTCATTTTATCATGAGCTCAGCTGGTTTCCCACTTTTAAATTTAATCTTATGACTATATCCAGTTTGTAGTGAGTATTTGTATTACCTTTCAGTGACTTAGTCCTCATGTTGAACCGAGTATTTGTTCTGCTCATATCCTAATTGTGCCTAGCTAATTGTTGAATGCAGCCACATGTAAGATTACATTAAAATCACCCAAAGGATAGATCTGCTTATGGGATTTGAATATTCTATTCTTGAACTTCTTGTTGATCATCTTACTCCCCTGACTTACTGCAACAAGGAAGTGCGTGATTCCGTGTCGTCATTAATTTGTGCACCCTGATGCTTTATACTATAAAATTTAGAATACATCTCATAGTTTTAGAAGTGTGAGATCCTCTGTCATCATTATTTTCTCTTGGTTGAGATTCTCTGCATCTTGAGTTCGATGGACATAATGAAGTTTCTTGTGGACAACTCTGGTATTGGTTTAATTTTCTCAAGTTCTTTGTGTGTTGCTTTAATTAGCATGAATTTAACCACCAAGGATCTCGACTATCTAGTGGTGACATCTTAGATGAACTAGTGATTCTTAGAAGCCAAAAGACTTGTGAGTCATGACCTACAATATAAGTATATATCGACATCATTTTGATTGAAATTACTTTTCTAAAGATCACACTACTTACCAGACATCAAAATCTAGGCTTAAAGATCATGTGATATTTAATGAATGTCCAAGTCATGCATGAACACAGATGCTTTTTTTTTGTACTAAGATTCTATAAGTGCCCCGTTCTTGTCTCTATCTTGTGTCTATCAACAAACTTTCCGTTCCTTGTATTTATTCTTTCTTGTCTTACAGTCTCAAGCACCTTCCAGATTACTTGAAGCTCTTGAGTTCAATGCTCACTCGTAGATTGAATACTCCAAGGCTTGAACAGTGGTTTAAACTGATAAAAGATACGATTCCAGTGAGGATCAGGTAATATGCTTCTATATTGTACTGGTTATTGGGCAGACAAGCTTTATGAGTACTAATTTGATCATGCTCAGACATTTGCAAGTAATATGGCATTTTTTTAGCTGCCAATATAATGCGAGTTTCTCTCTAATTAAGTGCATCAACTTTCTTTCATGTTTCGAGGTTTGTTGGACTACACTGAATCTGTTTTATGTTGCTTAGGTGATATATGCATGATCAAATCAGTGGAAGAAAGGGGTTTTGAGTTTGAGTCCATGTTCAAATGATTAAGTCAAGGCCCTTGAGAGAGCAGTTGAATGGCTATGTAAGTTTTCTTGACGACCTAATTTTCATTTATCTTTCTTGTTAATACGACAATGCTATCGAGAAAAAAAAAAAAAAAAAACTCCCATGTGCACGCATTTGTTTATTTTCCTCTAATGATTTCAGTTGCTTAGTGTGTCTAAAATTCTAAATTTTCTTCCTTTCTTTTATCATCAATCGTCTCTGGGGAATATCATCTTGAATCAACTCTTCATTTGGCAGTTGTATGTAAGTATATAGTAGGAGGTAAGATCTCTATCACTCACGAAGCCCTTGTCAGTGAGTTAATTTTCAGATTCATATGTTTATATTATGATAAGTTGTGTGATTTGCCAAATTAGAAAAGGCAAATAATGTTTGAGAGGAAAATTAACGGAATTGTCATTTTATGAGTTATCTATCTAATAGATGAATATCCTTGATAAGATATCCACTTAATCACAAACACTAAAACTTTTAGTTTGTAATCTCTACTAGTTTAGTATCTGAATTGGATCAGATTTCCATTCTGTAACTAATAAAATCAAATCTAAAATTTATATCAAAATCGAAACAATGTTCATTTTTGGTTTCATAAAACTTATTAACTCTCGGTACCAAAAGAAACACGTGCTAAATATGATGAAACTTATATGTTAAATAAAGCGATAAAAGACCTTAAATAATTGCACTTGATTCTACCCGGAAGGAAACCAATTATCACTAAAGGTTTAGATGAAAACAAAATGCAAAACTTAAATTCATAGAAACTGCCTTTGGTTTTCACCTAAACATGAACTATGAGCGCCAAGAGATGAAATTAAAAACAAAAGGAAGTTGGTACCCACTTCCACTTAGACGGGAAACAACGAGTGCTTGAATTTTTGTTAAGGCGGCCGAGAAATGACTAGATGCAGAGATAAATGCTAAGAATTATAGTTGGAGACAACAAGCGTTATAGCCTATAGGGAAGCCTAAATAGTTACGAAACCGCATCCGTTTCAAGACGAGTATCCGTAACTACTGCAATAGAAGAAAGGAGACGCTGGACTGAGGAGCAAAATGCATAAGAAATTGTGCTCGGTTTCACCTGGATAGAAACTAATGTTTATCGCGGTCTAAGACGAAAGAAACTATTGAAAAGACCAAAATGCAAAGAAAGCCGCGCTCGGTTTCACCGGACGGAACCGATGACTACCGCGAGTTGAAGACTTGAGAGCCGGAATGAAGATAAAATGCCAAGAAATTGTGCTCGGTTTCACCGGACGGAACCGATGACTACCGTAGTTGAAGACTAAAGACACTGGAATAAAGACTAAAATGCCAAGAAACCGCCTTGGTTTCACCTAGACGGAAACCAATGCCTATTGTAGTTGAAGACTAAAGGCGCTAAAACGAAGATTAAAATGTCAAGAAGCGTGCTCGGTTTCACCTAGACAGAACCGATGACCATCTGAGTTGAAGACTAAAGACGCTTGATTGTAGATTGAAATGCCAAGAAACTGCGCTTGGTTTCACCTGGACGGGAACCGATGACTATTGAAGTTGAAGACTAAAGATGCTGGAATGAAGATAAAATACCAAGAAACTGCGCTCGGTTTCACCTGGACGGGAACCGATGACTACCGTAATTGAAGACTAAAGACGCTAGAATGAAGACTAAAATACCAAGAAACTGCGCTCGGTTTCACCTTGACGGGAAACGTTCACTATAGAAGTTGAAGACTAAAGGCGCTGGAATGAAGAGTAAAATGCTAAGAAACTATGCTCTGTCAATAACTATCGCAATTGATGACTAAAGACGCTCGATTGTAGATTGAAATGCCAAGAAACTGCGCTCGGTTTCACCTGGACGGAAACCGATGACTACGGCAGTTGAAGACCAAAGATGCTGGAATAAAGATAAACTTCCAAGAAACTGCGCTCGGTTTCACCTGGAAGAGAACCAAAGAATATCGAAGTTGAAGACCAAAGGCGCTGGAATGAATGCTAAAATGCTAAGAAACTACGCTCAGTTTCATTTGGACGTGAACAGAGATGACTACCATGATTGAAGACTAAAGACGTTGAAATGAAGATAAAATGCCAAGAAAGTGCGCTCGGTTTCACCTCGACGAGAACCGATGACTATCGCAATTGAAGACTAAAGATGCTTGAATGAAGACTAAAACACCAAGAAACTGCGCTCGGTTTCACCTCGACGAGAACCGATGACTATCGCAGTTGGAGACTGAAGGCGCTTGGAATGAAAACCAAAATGCTAAGAAACTACGCTCAGTTTTGCCTAGACGGGAACGTATGACTATCGCAGTTAAAGACTAAAGATGCTCGATTATATATTGAAATGCCAAGAAACTGCGCTTGGTTTCACCTGGACGGAACAGATTGACTACCGATTGAAGACTAAAGACGTTGGAATGAAGATAAAATGAGAAAGTGCGCTCGGTTTCACCTCGACGAGAACCGATGACTATCGCAGTTGAAAACTAAAGGCGCTGGAATGAAGACTAAAAAGCGTAGATTCGGGAACAGATGACTAACGCAGTTGAAGACTAAAAATGCTGGAATGAAGACTAAAACATTAAAAAAACTAAGCTTGGTTTCACCTCGACGACAACCGATGACTATCGCAGTTGAAGACTAAAGGCGCCTGGAATGAAGATAAAATGTTGAGAAAGCGCGCTCGGTTTCACCGGACGGAACCGATGACTACTAGTTGATTGAAAACTAAAGACGCTGGAACGAAGATAAAAGATAAAGTGCCTAGCAAGTGTGACGAGAACCGATGACTATTGCAATTGAAGACTAAAGATGCTTGAATGAAGACTGAAACAACAAAAAGCGTGTTCGATTTCACCTCGATGAGAACCGATGACTATGGCGGTTGAAAACGAAAGAAGGCGCTGGAATGAATACTAAAAAGCGACGAACTACGCTCAGTCTCACTTAGACGGGAACAGATGACTAACGCAGTTGAAGACTAAAGATGTTGGAATGAAGACTAAAACATTAAGAAACTAAAATGCTAAAGACTAAAGGCGCTGGAATGAAGACTAAAATGCTAAGAAACTACGCTCAGTTTCACCTAGACGGGAACAAATTACTATCGCATTTGAAGGCTAAAGATGCTCGATTATAGATTGAAATGCCAAGAAACTATGCTTGGTTTCACCTGGACGGGAGCTGATGACTACTGCAGTTGAAGACGGCGGAATGAAGATAAAATGCCAAGAAATTGTGCTCGGTTTCACCTAGACAAAAATTCATGACTAGCACAGTTGAAGACCAAAAACACTGGAATGCCAAGAAACTGCGCTCGGTTTCACTTGGACAAAAATTAATGACTACCGACAGTCAAGACCAAAATGTAAAGAAACTGTTTTTTAGTTCCACTTAGATGGGAACCAATGACTACCACAATCAAAGACAATTAGGACAAAAATGCCTAGAAACTGTGTTCATTGCTTATTGGACCAAAACCTATAGCTACCGTAATTGAAGAAGGAATTCGCCGGATTGAAGAGTAAAATGCTTACGAAATTGCGCTCAGGTTTCACCTGGCCGGAAACCGATAACTATGGGCTACTGCAATCGAAGTCGGCAGACGCTGAAGAGAAGACCAAAATGCTAAGAAACTGTGCTTTGTTTCCCCTAGGCAGGAACAAATAACTCCACAGTCAAGAAACTAAGTTCATTTCCACCTGGATGAGAATCTATAACTATTGCGGTCGAAAAAGAAGATCTTTGGAGCGAAGAGCACAATGCTTAAGAAAGCTGCGCTCGGTTTCACCTCATCGGGAACCGATGACTACGCAGTTGAAGACTAAAATGCCAAGAAACTACGCTCGGTTTCACCTGGACGGAAACCGATGACTACCATAATCGAAGACTATTGTGATGGTTTAAACTTATTAACTCTCGTACTAAAAAAAACACGTGCTAGATATGTTTAAACTTATATTTTAAATAAAGGCCATAAAAGAAATTGCACTTGATACTACCTGGAAGGAGACCAATGAGCGTTAAAGGTTTTGACGAAAACAAACTCTATAATAAAAGCTTAAATTCATATAAATTTTCTTTGGTTGTCTGCGAATTCATAGGAAGTTATACCCGGTTTTAGTTAGAATAGAGTGTATACCAAAAATCTGCAACAAAGACGAATGACGCTAGAATGAAAACCAAAATGCTAACGCTCACCATCATCTGGATGGTACTGCAGCCGAAAACTGAAACACGCTAGAATAAAGAGATAAAAAGTTGAGAAATTGTACCCACTTCCTCCTTAATTGGATCATATAAACACTAGTGACCGCAGATTGGACATAGTGTCGTGCATTTTGCCATTCGTTACTATATATCAACTCCGAAGGTACAAATTCTTAACTCAATTCTTTTTGTACTAAATTTTGCATCCAATCATTTCTGACTTGAGCGTCGGAGTACCTTGTTTGTTTTTTGCAGGTCTTGATTACGTACTCCAAGGAACAAATTCAGTAAAGAGAGATTATTTGCTTGTTGAGCAATCGACTAGCCTCCTGCTAGATTAAAATTTCAACCAAACTGGCCATGTTGTTTGAGGTGTTTGTTTATTGGGTCGATGATGAAGAATTATATTCTTCGTAAACCACAAAATAAACAAGATTCTGTCCTCGTTGTTGAACCCTATATGAACTACAAAATTTCATGCTTAGCATACAAACCATTTTAAGTGAGTGGTAATTGATTTGTTTGACGATCATCTTAATAGTTCTTGAAGAAGTGTGTTTTCTACTAGTCATCTTTTATTTTTTCCTTCAAATTTGGATGACACGAAAATTCTTGGTAATATTAGAGCCATGAGGTAGATTTAAAACCCTAAGTAAAGTTGAAATTACATATCTAGTTTTTGAGCCACAGTGGCAATTTTTGGAGCATGAGTTTTTGTTTTTTTACAACATTTCTGGGTGTACCAAGACTTTTGAGAAGGAGTTAAATCACGTGAAAGGGATTCTTTGCTCTTTTACGGGCGGGGAGGTCTTATTTGGTGAGGTTGTGGGAAGAAGATTTTGTTTACCGTTTCGAAGACGAATCAATTGTGTGGAGAACAAAGAGATTTCCTTGGAATTGCATTTTGTAGCTTAACTTCAAATTTTTGATTTTCCTACAAAGCTTTTGGCACTGAGAACCAAGGTTTGAAAAAAGATCGTTTTTTCTGAGAAAACGGCCGTTAAAATGCTCTTGCCTATATAGCGTGTCTGTGAGGGTCACCGATACGTTTGCCTATTTATACGTTTGCCTATAAATAGTAAAAAACGGCGTTATTTAGATCCGTTATGTCTGTTTTCATGCATGTGATAACCGTTTTTCTAAAATTGATTTTTACGTTTTTTTCGTCTAAAAAACATTTTAACATAAGTTTTTTAGACTGTTTTTTCTATTTTCACATCCGTTATACCCGTCTTTTAGAAAAAAAGAATATAAAATACTATTATAATCAATTTTTTATTTCTTAAATAAAAGATTAAGAAATTAAAAAAATTAAAATAAATGAATAAGCAAATAAAATAAAAAACGTAATAACAACGTTATTTAGATTTGATATAACCGTTTTCATGCATGTTAAAATCGTTAGATAGGAAATTCAAATTATGATTTATTTATTTTTTCTATTTGACCGTTATCACACCGTTATTTCATAAAAACATCAAAAACACGCGTTTTTGCCCTAAACAACGTGTTTTTTGATCGAAACGTGCTCACACCGTCAAAACATGTTATGACCAGGACTATGGCTGTGACTGCTTTTTCAAACCTTGCCGAGAACTGCATTTCGGTGAGACAATAGTGCTAGGATGATAGAATTAATAATTCTTGATGTCATTTTTCTTTTTATTGCACGAGGAGGTTCTGCATTTGGATCAAAATTAGTCTTCGGTTAATATCTCACTAGTAGTCAATAATCAAAGTCAACATTCACTCAATTATCAAAGTCAATGATCAACACCAAATGGTAAAAGCTCATTTCAAGTTTATTTGCAAAAAATAATAGTGGGCTTCCTACATAATTGTTTATGTTAATCAAATTCCTTTCTGATAATATCTATACAATACTATAAAGCGAAGACCCCTTAGGCACTGTTCATGAACAGTGCCTGAAGCTGCAAATTTCAAATTGCCGAAATTGCCCTTCATTTTAACTTATTCCAATAAATGTCTTGAAAATACAACGAGGGTATAATCGTAAATTTTTTTATTGACGATTTTGCCCTTATTCTATGCCGGTAGAAGTGATGTAAAATAAATAATGTGAGGGTATAATAGTAATTTAAGTCTGCAATTTTTATATGGACGATTTTGCCCTTATTCTATGCCGGTAGAAATGATGTAAAATAAATAATGTGAGGGTATAATAGTAATTTAAGTTGTTCGTGAAAATAAAAACCAGGTATAATCGTAATTTAAATTGTTTTTGAAGCTGTAAATTTTAGAATTCCAAAATTGCCCTTATATAATGTATACCTAATTTATGTGTTATAAATAAAAACGAGGGTATAATCGTAATTTAAGTTTTTTTTTTTTTTTTTTTGAACACACCCACTCACTCTTTCACCCGGATCAAGCTTGCACGTGCGTATGCCAACACCCCTTAGATGAACAGTTGTTGAAGCTGTAGATTAGGAACTTCCTATTTTGCCCCTAATTTTATTTACTCATCCAATCCTAATATAAATAAAAGTGAGGACATAATGGTAATTTGATAGGTCACACTACCCATAACACAAAAAAAGGATAGGTTCCATTTCCAGCTTGCACGTGCATGTGCACGTGCCAAACAATCTAGTCTTAGAGAAAATGAACAGAAATAACTTCATGGTCTCATGACTACAGCTTACTTTTTGTCTAATAATTGTAGTAGCAAAGATACGTGCGATCTGTGCGGACATACTCTGCTTTGGTGTGACGGCGATTCATTTCAATTGCATGTGAATACTCATTATAATATACAGTAGACAGAGAAGAGGAGTAATAAAAACTGTGGATATTGCTTGACTGAAGCAGATATTAATAAAGAAATATAAACACTTATCACTACTCGTTCCTGCTCGCCCTCATTATTAGTTGTACCACCTACTCTTTTTTTTTCACTTGATAATGTGTATGCCGTTTTTCCAAGATCTGCTCTCTTTCATTCTGAGTCATTGAACTCCATCTTGCCCTTCGTGCAGCACGGCGCATTGTTTCGTTACCTTCATTATCTTCATCCATTAATTCATGGCAGCCTTGCTTGCGGCTTGCCTCTTTCTTTCTTTCTTTCTCAATGTTCACTAATTCTTAATCCTGAACTTGGCCAACAAATCTGGGACTAGGGCTGGCAATGGATAACCGAAATCCGAGATCCGTTTCCGAAAATTCGACATCCTATAGGATTTAATCCGACATATCGGATATCGGATATCGAATCGGATAATCTATCGGATAATACCTCTTATCGGAATCGGAATCGGATTGGGGTCCTTCCGTTAGGCTAATATCCGACATCCGATAATATAGGGGTGTACTTGTAATTTCCACCCCAAGTATTAGATGTCGAGTCGAGAATTGGCATTGCTTTTCAGTGTTTTCACTTTCAGAGTCGGTGGTTTGGTTTCTTCAACATTTTTTTCTTCTCATTCTTAACAGAAAGAGATCGAGAGATGAAGAAACTGATGGAGTCATAGAGAGGGTTTGATCGAGAGATCGTTCGAATCAAAAGGAGGGTTTGATTGGAATCCAGAGACCATGAGAAAACTCGTGAGTTAGATCTGTAATGGTGATGTTTTGATTTTGGTTAGAGATTCTCAGAGAAGATTACTTTTTCGTTCAGAAAACAAGTAAGTAATCTAAACGACTAAACCCTTTGTTTATTTTTGTTAAAATCAACTCATTGATGATGTTTCTAAAATAGGGTTTGAGATACCTGAAATTAAGAATTTCGAAATTAGGTTTTCATTGTTTACACAAATCGATTTGGTGTTTGATTGTTGTTGTTATTATTGTTGTGAAGCATGAAATTGACATGATTATTAATTTTATTATGTAGATTTGTGTTTTATGCTTGATAGGAAAGTTAGTCTTGTACTCCTGTTGGATTTAACAATTTGAGAAATGGGTTTATCAATTGGAGTACTTGATTTCTTTGTACTATGAAATTAGGGTAGGCCGGTAGGGTATGCTGCTTGAAACAAAGTTCAAGGTGAATTTGTGGATAAACAAAATTCTAAAATATTGCACAATGATTAAGAAGTTTACTGTGCCCTTGCAAGGCTTTGCCAATTTTGGTGAAATATTTATTGAATACAGGCAAAAACCGACTCTCTTCCTATACGAACCAAAAATTGCAACTACGATAGAACTCGTGAATATTGTCACTGGTGTGAGTGTTTACCAACTAATGACTCTTGTTAACAATGAGAAATTCGTTCATCTAATTAGTCCCTCTTTATAAGTTTGTATTTATGCACACCGTGGAAAACTTTTGCATTAAGTCCCACAAATTCTTCTTGATTGTTTACGTAATTATGGATGTTGTGCATAAATTTATTAAAAAGTAATTTCCTTGTATTAAAAACTTACCCATAGTCTCTTTCCTTGTAACCTTCGCTGGAAATTTCCATCAAGAAGAAACTAACAAGTCTTGTTTTTGTTCAAAGAATAGTCAATTTGAAACAAGAATTCAAAGCAATTTCTTCATCTGTTGAGTGGACCTAATACAGTACAGGTACTTACCAACCTACCTTGTATTCGTTTTGCATTCATTTCTTGGAACTCCTTGAGAAATTTCGTCATTATCTCTTTCAAGTTTACAGGTTAATACTTGTTTATTTCATGATCCTTTCATTAAACTTCTTAAGATGTGCAAAGTATCTATCGTGAACTTGGACTCATCCGATTGAGTTTTGAAATCTCAACCTTTCGAGCTTTTTTTTTCATTCCTAGATGTATCCCAAACAAATAAATGAAGGTTGAAAATGGCTCCGTTTATATAATCCAATGCAGTTATGATTTTTTTTTCTAATCTTTTATTGCATATGGTAATCCAATGCAGTTGTGACGGTTTAACAGTCTCCCTTTCTTGCTGTGATGTGAGATTGCGAATCGTAAAATTATTACCAGAGCATCTCTTTTAATTTTTGTTTCTTTACATAAGAAAAACTAATAGATTTTAGAACCAAAGCTGTTTACAAGACGTGCCGATCTGCCCATGTTAGCTATCATTCTATCAAGACATTCGGAAAGGAAACTAGGAAGTTGAAAAGCAGTTTGACTGGATGCAATTGCTGCCTGATTTGCCTTGAATACAGAAAGGAAAATACTCTAGTTGTTTGTTCTTTGAATGTTTATCCAACCTATCTGCAAAGCCTGCCTATGCCTTCTAGTTTAGACTGTTGATTCCCTTGTAAATGCTCTACTAAGTCTTTTTCAGCTTCCTTTGATTTGATTGTTAGTCTGACACAACATATTTGACAACTTCCTCCTGATTTGAGCCTTGGACACCTGCACTTGTCAATTGATTAGGGAATATACACATGTATTATCTATCTTGTTATAATTCCTTGCGACGCCAGTGGTGTATCCACGTTAGTGGTTGTGGACAATTGTTGTTCTTTTTAATGATGTTATTTGTCTGCCAATACCGCAACTTTATTATTAAATTTTTGCTTTGCTTATATTGGTGAAAGCTTTGAGAAACTGAAATGTTGGATGTCCGAATTTTCTTATCAAATGATTCTTTGTGATTTGTGAATGCAGATATGGAAATAGTAGACTGAAGTGAAGTTGTTGCAATGATACAACATGCCAGGCAGCCAAGCAAGATCACACTAAGTTACACTACTCACTAGCCTCTGTGACTGTTAGACATTTTTGTTTTCTTTCTTTTTTGGCTTTGTTGAAGCATGTTGTGTACTTTCTTTTGAATTCACTAGACTGGGAGTAAACTCTTTAACTCTAAACATTGTGCTTGTGTGGGATTATACTTTTCACTGAACATTTTGAACTTAAAAAGACAAAGACTGTTTTTTTCAAGGTTTTAGTTTTTTTCATAGTTATCGGATTTTAACGGATAAAAATCCGATATCCGATAGCTTAACCTTAACCTTATCGAATTGTATTTTTTGATATCCGTCGGATGTTATCGGATATCGGATATCCGATAACCCTTAACCTTAACCTTATCGGAACTGCCAATATCCGCCGGATATTTATCCGTTGCCAGCCCTATCTGGGACTTTGTCTGGGTATTAACCTTTTTTTTCTAGTAGAGATGCACACGCGATGTGAGTGCCATTCCATTTTAAAACCTGAAAATGTTACGTGTATTGAAATTTAACTATAACCATATGAGATGTTCTCATATATATTCTTTGTGTACTAAGAAATTCTTTATACTCACCGTTCTTTATGTACTAAGAAATTCTTTATGTAAAGTACAAACGAATTATATAGAACAGATTCTTTAGTTTAGTACATTTGTTTATATCAAGTAAACGTGTCCACTCAAGTTAATCTTAACAACAGTGTATTCATCATTGAAATGAGAGAAAACTCTCAGCAGAGTGATAATAATTCATTACAGACATGGTTGTGTATTACACAGTATTTATGGACAGGATTCACAGGCGAATCACAGCTGTCACACGTGTGAGAAAATGACAGGTCAGTGACATATCAGATAACACATCAGCTGACTAGCACGTGAGATACAGAGAGGGAAATACAGTTTAAACCTTAACCTGCACTGCAACACAGTCTTATCCTTCACCACTGGTTAGCATGTTATTATCCCCACTCAAGCGAATGGGTGATGCAACCACATGAAGCTTGTCTCTGAGAGAACTGAATTTGGGAGCATGGAGATTCTTGGTAAATGTATCAGCAATCTGATCAATAGTATTGACATAGAACACATCAAGAGCCTTTGGCTGAACCAATTCTCTAATGAAATGGTAATCCAAATGAACATGCTTCATCACGGAGTGCATTCTTTGGATTAGAGGCCAAGGAAATAGAACTGATCACAGCCTAATCTTTGGATTCCAGGTAAAAGAACATGAAGATCTTGAAGGAGAAAACAAATCCAAACAACTTCTGCAGCACTGTGAGCCAATGTTCTGTACTCTGCTTCTGTACTTGATCTGGCAATAGTTGTTTGCTTCTTAGATGACCAGGAAATGACATTAGAACCAAGGAAAATACAATAACCTCCTGTAGATCTTCTGTCATCTATACAACCAGCCCAATCTGCATCTGAAAAGCCTAACAAGAAACTAGTTCCTTGTGTGAAATGTAAACCTATATTCAATGTATCTCCCAAGAAGATCTACATGTATCTCCCAAGAAGATCTGGAAGAACTAATGACTTCCGTCAAGAAAGATTCATATCTGAAATCTATTATAGAAGATATTGAGACTGGTGGTCCAACTGTAATGATGAGGTATTAACTTACAACATTGTCTACTTTTTTGTGTTTTTGATAACTCTGCCATTCTTAAAAGTAACTTGCATCTGTTGATGTTTGTGACGAATCGGTGAATCTGGACTTCCAGCGAACCGGGTTTCGGCCCGCTTAGCAAACTCCGACTCTCCGATACGCCACTCAACCTTCAAATTCTTCTGAGCTACTCGAATTAGAATCACCCAAACTGCATTATAAGCAAGCACACTTAGTATTTATTCTCAAATTATGAGAGACGGCCAGTTGTCAAAATGAGAGATGGCCAGTTGCCGAAAATAATAGACTTATATGGCCAGATGCCAATTCTAAGATTTCCATGGCCAGTTGCCACTACGAATAACTCTCATGGCCAGTTGGCACTACTAAGATTTCCATGGCCAGTTGCCACTACCAAGATTTCCATGGCCAGTTGCCACTACTAATAACTCTCATGGCCAGTTGCCACTACTAAGATTCCATGGCCAGTTGCCACTACTAATAACTCTCATGGCCAGTTGCCACTACTAAGATTTCCATGGCCAATTGCCACTACTAATAACTCTCATGGCGATTGCCACTACTAAGATTTCCATGGCGATTCTGGTGACAAGGTTGCAATCATCTCCGAATAGATGGTATGAGCGCCAGCGAGCAACCAACACTTTCGGATGATATGAACAACCTTGCATAGTTGTGCTGAACCGCATAGCAGCTTCCTACGTACCCTCTCCATTGCTCGAAGGGATCAAGCACGACCGTAGTTCGTCAACCCTTTTTTTAGATAGTATGAATTGCATAGCAACAACTATCTCTGGCTCATGGCATCACCAATAATTACTTTAACGACTACTAATTAATGCCAAGATTCAACATCCATGTCCCGTACTTGTACTTGCCATCCAAAATCAGCAAAAGTATACTACATCCGTGTTGCATATCTAATCCAATCCATACACACATATTCATATATAGGCAATGTATTGGAATATTATGGGGTGTACGTACGAGGACAAGGGAGTAACAAGTATACATGAAGAGAAGAAGTGAACGTGAGCTTGTGCACGTGCAATGAAGATAATGTCAAAGATAATAAAGATTATTATGTACTTAGTTTTCAGGATATTTATTAAATGCCTGGTCAACCAGAATATGAGATATTCTATAATCTCCTAGGGTGAAACTTCACTATTGATCATCAGTGGATACTGAGATAAGATTACACTTACAATAAGACAATTGATGGAGATGATTCAAAATTCTCTATCCTATTGATACGGATTACGGGTAATCTCCATCAATTATCTCATTGTCAATTGTCTTATTGTAAGTGTAATCTTATCTCAGTATCCACTGATGATCAATAGTGAAGTTTCACCCTAGGAGATTATAGAATATCTCATATTCTGGTTGACCAGGCATTTAATAAATATCCTGAAAACTAAATACATAATAATCTTTATTATCTTTGACATTATCTTCATTGCACGTGCACAAGCTCACGTTCACTTCTTCTCTTCATGTCGGTTACCCCGGTGTCCTGTACGTACACCCCATAATATTCCAATACAATAGAACCTTAAACATAATCCATACACACATATTCATATATAAGCAATGGAACCTCAAACATTCGCAAACTTTTATAAAGCTAAAATCTATTAAATAGATCCAACCACAAGCGAAATAGGTGTATAGGCCAAAAGATAACAGACACAAATGATAACTTTTAAACAAGATTGTAAAGGCATCCTTTAGTCTCAATATTACTCAACCAGGTGAATGCCAACAATGGCCACATATATTAACATGAAAAATAATCCTATCATTCCTACTTCAAAAGGAAAATACCACAAGAGGGAATGTTTTCACTATAAATGGAGACGAGCCTCAAAATCTGCTATAAGGAATGCTGCAAGGCAAACGCTTTACTGTGTCTCATTTCTTAGCGTACTTCGGCACAATATTTGGCTACTGTTGAACGTGGCGCATATGGATGTCAGGCAAACCTCATTTATTCATTACCATTTGTGAGAATATTTATATACTCGCATACCGACAAACTGGTACCTGCTAGAATTATTATACATGACAACAATAATTTTCCTCAATTGGAGCATGCATCACCAGGGGCGGATCTACCTTAGGACTAGGGAGGACAGTTGTCCTCCCTAGAATTCCAAAATCATATAATTAGCCTTTAGTTTTTAGGTGTTTTTAAGATTTGTCCCCCTTAGGTTTAACCAAAATGAAGTAATATAGGCCTAGATTGTAAATTTACAAACACAAGTCTTACAAAATGTCTCACAAAAGGTAGTGATAGATGTGATTGGTATTAAAATTTGCTTATGGGTATCAAATTTAGTGATGATATATGATGAATATCGGAAATCTATTAACAATATATTTGTCCCCCCAACCAATATTTTTTGGCTCCGCCCCTGCATCATTCGAACCAAAGGCCCGAAATAAATCAAACCCAGCCAACATGGTATATGCATCGAATCTGTAGTGTGTCAAAGCTAGAAACTAGATTAAATCTAGAAATCACTAACAGCCGGCAAAATTCTATCGAAATCAGACCCTTGAACATTCAACATCACTCATACCAATAAAAATATATGAGTCGACTAGGTAGCACCATTCTGTAACAAACAAAACGACAATTCATGCTAGACTAACTTACTTGACAAAGAATTCATTTCTTCAAACAAAGGCAGCTTAATTGCCTGTTCATTGCACTAGCTCACTGATCTCTACCAAACACCAAGTGCGGGTTAAATTACAAATCTAGCTATTAAAGTAAGCTTGTACTCACCTATGCCTTGCCTTCGTACTGTAAAATCATAACAAATAAGATGAGTTGGCCTGTCCCTATTAAGCACTTAAAATAACTAAGGCTGAATTACTTATATATAACAGCAGTAAAGACCATCGGGACATGGATTACTATCTCCGGTAACTAGTTAGTGCACGAGCTAGCTGATAACAAGTTCACGGTTGCTACCCAAGTGAAGATTGCTCTTAGTAGGTTAATAACAAGAGAGTCAGAAGATGAGACGGCAGAGCTATAGTGTTTAAGAATTTTCGGTTACTTCGTCTTTTCTTTCAAAATCATTATAATAAAAATATAAACCCTCAAATCTTTCTAACTTTTCCATTGCTCTGAGTCAGAACTGGAAGATATAAACAAAAGATAATTTTATTATTGAATGGGATATTTTACATTGAGAACCCATAGGGTATATATAGCGATACCGTAACTTGGTATGCAAGAATAATACTTGTAAATCAATTCATACTAAATATATCAAATACTAAATATAACCCTAAATACTAAAACTTTCCATATAATTTATTATTACCAATCCTATACTCTAACACCCTCCCTCAATCTCATGGGGATTGCAAATCACATGAGATTGGCCTTGAAAGTTGTTGATGAAGTGCGGTGCCAATAAACGCTGGAGAAGTATAAGAAGAAGCACATCGCCATTAAAAAGAATACTGATTAGGAGAACCGCCAAAGTAGCGAAAATAACAGAACCATTGATGGAGTATATAAGAACCATCGATAAGAGAAAAGAGATAATACTGCATTGCTCCAAAATTGGGATAGATGACGAAAAGATAGAGAACAAAATTAATTAATCAAAGAATGACGGAGGCTGCGCAGTTGAACAGAAAGTCGAGAAGAAAATAATTGGTGGGGTAGAAAGTGAAGTAGTAAGGGGACAGAAGTTGGGTACTGACAATCGGTGGTATTGGTGGAGTAGTAACAGAAAAGGAATCAGAGAAGGAGAAGGAAACAGAATTTATTGACAAGAGAAGTGAAGTACTTGTCCAGTAAACAAAGATGGAAAAGAAAAGATAAAAGAGAAATTGGACAAAACAAGTGTTTTAGGGTTGAGACGTGATAGAAAGAAAAGATTTAGAGAGCGGTATTGGGACGTGGTCACTTGGAGGAAGAATAAGAAGGAGAGACGGTGGTGGCGAGAAGTAGGGTTTATCAACTTAGCTGGGAATGGAATTAATAAAGCGAGTGGGGTACTGGACGTGGAGAAAGAAGAATTAATAAGAGTGGGGATACTGAACGTGGTTCTGTTTACTGTGGTGAACAGTAGAGAAAAGAAGGGAGAAAAGATATGAAATAAGGAAATAGAGGTGGTGGTTACGTGCATTGACGTGACGGAATTTAGATTCAGATGGAGAGGAAGAAAAGTGACAAAAAAAAAAAAAAAAAATGGTGCGTACGCTTCTTTTTTTTTTTTTTTTTTTTGACATATAGATGATAAACCTAAAAAATAAAATAAAAACCTAATAAGAAAAACTAATCATATTGCAGCGGAGAAAAGATCCAGCGGACGGTAGCATTGGAGACTACCGCCGCCGGTTAGAAAAGAAAACAAGGTGGGCAACAGGTCCGGATCGAACCTGCTGATACCAAGTCAGAACTGGAAGATATAAACAAAAGATAATTTTATTATTGAATGGGATATTTTACATTGAGAACCCATAGGGTATATATAGCGATACCGTAACTTGGTATGCAAGAATAATACTTGTAAATCAATTCATACTAAATATATCAAATACTAAATATATCAAATACTAAATATAACCCTAAATACTAAAACTTTCCATATAATTTATTATTACCAATCCTATACTCTAACACTCTGTAAGAATCTCATCTACACTATCTTACTCCTTCTAACCCCCGTACACAGATTACTTACCTTTCTTATTACTAAAATGATCCCTCCGACACGACCATGGTTCCATTACTAAGGATTTCATTAGAAAGAAGAAAGGAAAACTCTCTTAAATCTTCTACATGATCCGCACATCTAATGGCGGCAATTCTAGATAAGATTTTGACATAAATTCATGCATTTTACGAGCCTCAAATAAATCTCAAGAAGTCCTCCCCGTTTGACACTTCCCCAGATCGATGAATCTGGACTTCCAGCGAACCAGGTTTCGGCCCGCTTAGCAAACTCCGACTCTCCGATACGCCACTCAACCTTCAAATTCTCCTGAGCTACTCGAATTAGAATCACCCAAACTGCATTATAAGCAAGCACACTTAGTATTTATTCTCCAATTATGAGAGACGACCAGTTGTCAAAATGAGAGATGACCAGTTGCCGAAAATAATAGACTTATATGGCCAGATGCCAATTCTAAGATTTCCATGACCAGTTGCCACTACCAATAACTCTCATGGCTAGTTGCCACTACTAAGATTTCCATGGCCAGTTGCCACTACCAAGATTTCCATGGCCAGTTGCCATTACTAATAACTCTCATGGCCAGTTGCCACTACTAAGATTCCATGGCCAGTTGCCACTACTAATAAATCTCATGGCCAGTTGCCACTACTAAGATTTCCATGGCCAGTTGACACTACTAATAACTCTCATGGTCAGTTGCCACTAATAAGATTCCATGGCCAGTTGCCACTACTAAGATTTCCATGGACAGTTGCCGGTGACAAGGTTGCAATCATCTCCGAATAGATGTTATGAACTGCCAAGCAGCAACCAATACTTTCAGATGATATGAACAACCTTGCATAGTTGTGCTGAACCGCATTGCGGCTGCCTACGTACCCTCTCCATTGCTCGAAGGGATCAAGCACGACCGTAGTTCGTCAACCCTTTTTTTTTTAGCTATTGTTTCTGTAACTAATTTTTGTTAGAATCGGATTACATATGTGTTCACAAAAACCGATTATGTAGCCTTAAAATTCTTATATGCTTAGTCAATAATCGGACTTTATATGAATATTGATTCTAATTTACATGCAGAACAATCGGTCTATAAGTTTAAGAACATAACCCGTTTCTAAAATAAATAGGGTTACTTAGACATTAACGTAATCCGACTCTGTGAACAAGCAAATATTTTGATTTCAAAAATTTCGTTTTCTAAGCGATTGCATGTTACTAAAACCTAGTTTACAGGATTGGGTTCATAGAAAAGTACCTGATTCGACCCATTTCCTCCTCTTGTTGTTCGATTAGAGATGCTTCTTCTCGAGCAATCTTTTTCTTCTTCGGTTTGTTTCCAATTGCTTTAACAATTCCGGGGTTAAAGTCACTAGGATAAGTGATAATAGTTGCTTGTGTGTATCTTGATGGTTTCGACATTTTATAGAAGAAGAAAACGATTAATCGTATTTGGATCATCGATAATCCACGATGCTTTGGTTTCAAAAAAATGAAAAAAAGAGGGAGAAGAAGAAGACAAGAATCGGTTTAGGAGACGGAAGTGATAACTGATTTTAGTTTAGGTTTATTATTAAGAGTTGATGGGTAATTTAGTAATATTAATATTTTTTGAGAGTAATTTTGGAAGTTTCAATAAATTTAGACACCCCTTATCATTATTTGTGGTGGAAATAAAATTTCGATAGGCCCCAATTAATCTACCTAGGCCCCAATTTAGGAAGACTTAATTGGGATGACCGACCGGAGGGTCCAAAGAGAGGGAGTCCCTTTTATGACCAATTTTTTTGTCAAATGGACCCTAACACAAATTGCAAATTTGGTAAAAAGATTGTAATTTTCCGTGTGAAATTTCAATATGGTCTGTTCGATCAGATGGCATAAAAACACGGAATTCAATGTAAGCCGCTCATCTAATATGGATTTTGAATATGATTTCCATGTGTAGATTTGATATAGTTCGTTGGATAAGGATTTCCATCCCCACTAACACCACCGATGACATCACCAGCACCAACATAATCATTGCAACCACCTCCACCACCACCGTGCCATCACCGTACCGCCACTATAGCACACAACGCCACCACCTCTACGGATAGCACCACCTCCACCATCACCTCTTTCATCACCAGCCCCATCACCAATTTATACAATACTTTCTTCTTTATACTTTCTTAATCAGCTATTTTTGATATTGTGTTGTTGCAACAATTGTTGTCTTAATCTTCTCATTTAACAATGGAATCAAAAACTTAAGAATTAATTACCCAGATCTTAGATATCCTCAAAACCCATACTTATAATCAGATTTGAACCCATATTGATAAACCTTTTTAGCACACATTCATATAGGATTTAGTTCGGATCAACGACTAAAACTGAAACCCCCGTAGAGCTTGAGATCAACTGCTTCTTCCCAATTCAGTACTTATGAGATAGTACTACGGCGTTGCTCAAGGTTATGATAATACTGAAATTAGTATATAAGGTAAGGAAATAGTGTTTCTCAGGGGGAAGACAATGACTAAAAAGTCAGTACGGTGGTGTGGGGATCGATAGAAGAGAACGACTAAGAAACTAAATGTTCCAAGGTGGTGTTGGTGGTGTGGTGGAGATAAGGATAAAAGTTTTTTATTTTTAGTGAAATACCAGATAGCCTTTTCCTTTGCAAAAGGTTTACACGTGGGGTATCTGATATGCTTTTGGGTGTAAAACACATCGACTACGTAGATATAAGTTGGACATGCATAATTGGTGCAACAAGATATATCAAAATTTTACCCCTAGTTTTTTTTTTTTTGTTTTTGGTAAGACCGGTAGGATGGAGACCCAGTTTCTAATTAGCCGGTCACTTAAAACCGGATAGCCGTTTGGTTGTAACTTGGTAAGTTCTTTTATCGAAGAAAAGGTTGCAATATTGCGGACTGGTTGCACCAATACCGCCATCAGTGTTTGATACAGAGGCGTTTCCACGTGTCTAATATGAAAATTCTAAAAAATCATAATATGAACTCTCCATATTATGGTTCATTTGGTTGCATTTGCAGGAAATGAAAAACAAAGTGGTTGCATTTATCTTCAAGGATCACAAAAAAAAAAAAATTATAGTCAAATTGTAGCAGTGTTCGTTTACTTCGGTCGGCCATTTCCACAGTGGCAACAGTGTTCTAGTAGGTATCTACACATAAAGTTACATGGTGAATAAAATAGATATCTTAATATATCACGGCAATCGAGATGTTCAAAGTAAATCAGATTCAAAATCTTGTTTATATAAGACAAAAGGTGATGATTTCATTAATCAATTATCAATAGGTGATCAAATCAAATAGAGAAAGTCATACCAATCAGACATCAACATATCATGATGTTGCAAAAAGAAACAAAATTTAATAGGTGCTGGTTTAGGTATACCTTTTAGGGTACACAATGGTTTAGGTATACCTTTTAGGGTGTTGGTTTAGGTATACTTGAGAAGGAAACAAAATGATGAATCGATTTGACCAATACACTCTTCTTGCTATACGATTTGATAATAATCCAGAAAAAAAAAAAATTTGCGGTTGAGCTCGTGACTGATAACGTGATTTAGGAGAATTTGAGAAGATGCAGAGACACGAATGAGAATATCTTATTAGAGAGAATAACTATTCTGATACATAAGTTTCTTTATGTAAAAACAAAGGAGAAACAAGATGGACCGCACATCCATGGGCCATAGGCCCTGTAACATATAAAGTTTTTTTAAAAATTAAAAAACTTTTTTTAGGAAAACCAAAAAAAGTTAAAAAAATTAAAATTAAAATCAAAAAAATCATTACCATTAAGTAAAATATATGGATAAGGGGCTTTAGTGATTACTATATAATGACTTGTTTTTGTCCTTATTTGATATGCCCTAAAATTAAAATAAACAAAGTTCCAATGTTAACCATTGGTGGTAGTGAATGAAGTATGGGCATCACACTCGCCGAGACCCAAGTGTCAGCCCAAGCCCAAATTAACAAACGTCTAAACTCCTTTTCTTCGTTTCATTTTTCATTCAGACTTCAGAGAGTGCGAGTAGAAAAGCAGCAGCAGACGAAATTAGGGTTTTAGGGTTCATCCTTTTCTACCAAATTCACATCTCATTTCTTTAAATTAAGGTTTGAATTGGTAATTGCAGAAGTCTATGGTTGTTGGTTCAATATCCCTTCGATCAGGAGGAAGACACAAAACTCATAACAATGAAAATCGAGTATCCTCAAATTTCTGGATGAATCATCTCACTTATAATCAAGGTGGAGGTTGAAGGAGTAATAATTCTGAGGGCAACAAAAGCAAAAGACCTGGTAAAGAACAACATCATGGGGGCGGTGGCGGTGGCGGTGGTTTTGATGGTGGCGGAGCCTGTAGAAAGAATGATGAGTACTCATCAAACCAGCAATCATCATCTATTTTAAGGAAACAAGTGGATCCAGAGACGGCAAAATAGTTTAGTCAGGTATATAGCATTTCCCTTTTGAGAGATTCACCAATTGCACCTCATCTATTTTAATGTTTCATTTTTCTGCTTTAACTGTTTAATGGGACTTCCACCTTGTATGTATATTTGAGTCTTGGTTGACCATTTTGCTTAGGCATGTGATCAGTAGCCATCGGTAAACAGATGTTCACTAGTTACACATTTGAACTACTATTTCTTGCATGTAAATTTGTGTCTAGGGTGTGTGGTTTTATCCCTTATTTTTTGTGGACTTTTATACGATATTATGGGTAGGCAGGTTTGAAGTCAGTGTAAGTTTGTCCTGCTGGAATCCTACAGGTCTACTTGATTCGGCAGAGTCTTTCTTGTGCCTAAGCGGTAGCAAAAAAACTTTGTAGCCATCAGTATTCGAACTACCATTACGTGCATTTATATTTGCATCTGGGATGGCCGTATTTCTTGTACCTAATACTTCTTGTCAGCAACTGCATGAATTTGACCTTGGCTTTACTTGGTTGTTTTCATCTGCCAGGTAATTGTGGTATAACCTGTTGATGTGATGTGTGACCGTGATGGATCACATGTTCATAGAAGTGTTCTTTGTCTCTATATAAAGGAGTTCCATTGGACTCTTCGCAAGAGTATCATGCAACAAAGTCAGACGAAGTATGCTGGAAATAGCACACAGCATCAGAAAGGATTCCCTGATATACTAAAATTTCTTGTTACGCGGATGATAGAATGTGCGAAAAAGGATATTGCTACTCTTCGAGTTAATCAGTGTAGCAGTTTAGTGATGCAGGTATTTGTTTGGCTGTTATTTGCTCCTGGTTTTCTGTTGATTTTGTTTACGATGTGAAGTAAGTGGTTTTTCATTTTGAGTTGGTGGTTGTGGTTCTTTTCTAGTGTATATGACTTGTTTTTGGTGTTGCACATACTTAAGTAGTAGACTGCGACCAATATTTACTGATCAGGTTTCTTAATTGGACTATAAATACTTGGTTCTAGAATATCTTTTCCAGCATCTTGCCAGAAATCTTAGATTTTAAGACTTTGTCTTCACTGGATGGGTGCTAATTTAGCATCTTTGCGTAAGTTGTTTGGTTTCGACACCTTAAATTGTTATTCTTCATTAAAGCTGATTTAGGGCATTATGCTCAAAAACTAGTTCAAGGGAATGAATATCCTTTAGTGCGGGTTGAGTGAAGGATGGTATTGTGGTGCCTAATAGACAGAACATTAATTGAAATGCAATCTAATTGAACAGTACCCTATTGCTCTTTATTGTTGTGTGATTTTCCTCTCAGAGGTGCTGATGTTGCAGCAGTACCTATCTGATATTTTATCCTGGTTACGCTTCTGTTGGCAGACTGCTTTGAAGCTATTAGCGGGAGAAGATAAAGAATTGATGAATATAATTGTTATCATTCTTGCCTGCCATGGAGAAAATACAGGAGAAGGGAACCTGATACAAAATGTCGCTATACGTAAAACTTTGGATTTGTTAAATGACAATGCTTTTAGCCATTTAATGGAGGTCGGTTATTTGTTTATTTGAGTACACAAACATTTAATTATGTGCTATATTTTTCCACCCTCTGCATGGTTCAAGATGTCGGATAGTTGAGAATTCAGTTCACCTATACTCCTGTTATGAAAGAGCTGATCACATTGTAAACTGTTGACATACTAAGTAAAATGTATAAACTATCAAAAAAGATAACCATAAGAGAAAAATGATGGGCATATATTTTTTGTTTTGTTTTTTTTTGAGCTATTTTCTTACATAATTTTTGCAGTTCATTTTGGAAGTGCCACCCGAGACCTTGTACAACGAGATTCTCGCAAAAATTTTCAGCGTTAGGCTATTCGAGGTCTCTTCAACTCTCTTTGGAAGTTTGGTGATCCAGTCGTTAGTTTCTTCTGCAAAAACTCAAGATCAAGTATGTATTAGAAGTCTTGCAGTCCTCTTTTGCTTATGTGATCCAATATATAGCTCAACAGCTATTGAATTCTGTTTCCTAATCAACTTGGTTCACTTTGCCTCTTTAGATGATTGAAACTGGATTTGTTACTTCTTATTTTTACTTTTGAACACTTTTTTTTTGGATTTTCATTTTGTTGGTTTTATTGGAAGGCAACCCATGGTATTTGGTGGATGTTGCGTGCCATTATCCTAGAACCATGACGTGCGGCTATTTCTGTACACGCAAGTGTGTGTTTTTTTTCTGCATGTCATTATCCTAGAATAATGGTGTGTACTGACTTCTAAATTCCATTGGTGCGTTGCTTATCGAGGATAATGCAAGGGAATTGCTAGTAGCCAGCCATGGGATTTCAACTCATGGTAATTCATTTCTTCTATTTTTTTTTCCCATGTTCTATTTGCAATTTAATTTATGAAAATCCGTGGAACAAGAGTTAACATTTATTTTACTTTGTGCGAGGTAAACAAAATCTAGAATGATCAGTTATAATTAAGGATAGGTATCAGCTAGCACCGCTTTTTCCGTAAAGTTGCAAGTTTTGTGGAGCAAAATGATTTTTTATAAATCAAGGGTGCTTTTACGGGTGAGGTACTTATGTTTCTTCTTATATTAAACTTTGATGGTTAAGCATGTGACAGAAAGGATGGAAACTGGATTTGTTACTTTTTATTTGTACTTTTGAACACTTGTTTTTTTGACTTTCTTTTTTTGTTGTTTTTGTTTTGCAGGCAACCCATGGTATTTGGTGGATGTTGCGTGCCATTATCCTAGAACCATGGCGTGCGGCTATTTTCGTACACGCAAGTGTGTGGTTTTTACGCATTCCATTGTCCTAGAATAATGGTGTGTGTTGACTTCTAAATTCCATTGACGCATTCTTTGATCAAGGATAATGCGCGGAATTGCTAGTAGCCAATTTGGGTGATTTCGATCCCTGGTAAGTCATTTCTTCCTTTTTGCTTTCCACGTTCGATGTGCAATTTAATTTTTCGAAATCTGTGGAAAACAATAGTTAACATCTATTTTATTTGTGCGAGGTAAACATAATATATAGAATGATCAGTTATAATTAAGAAAAAGTACCAGTTGGCACCACTTTGTCTATAAAAGTTGCAAGGTTTGTAGAGCAAAGGATTTTTGCAAATTAAGGGTGCTCCTTAGGTGAGGTAATTATCTTTACTCCTTTATTAAGCTTAAATGGTTAAGTATTTGATAGAAATGATTGGAACTGGATTTGTTACTTTTTATTTATTCTTTTGAACACTTGTTTTTTGACTCTGTTTTTGTTGGTTTTTTTGTGGGCAACCCATGGTATTTGGTGGATGCTACATGTCATTATCCTAGAACCATGGCGTGCGGCTATTTTGTACACGCAAGTGTGTGGTTTTCGCATGTCATTATCCTAGAATAATGGTGTGTCTTGAGTTCTAAATTCCATTGGTGCGCTTTGATCGAGGATAATGCGGGGAATTGCTAGTAGCAGTAGGGGAGTTCAACCCACGGTAAGTCATTTCTTCCTCTCTTTTTTCCCACGTTCTGTGTGCAATTTATTTTTGGAAATTCGTGGAAAACAAAAGTTAACCTCTATTTTACTTTGTGCGAGGTAAAATAAAAATAAAAATAAAATCGATCGGTTATAATTAAGGAAAGGAACCAACTGGCACCATTTTGTCAGTAAAGTTGCAAATTTTGTGGAGTAAAATGATTTTTTACAAATCAATGGCGCTTCTACGGGTGAGGTACTTATGTTTCTTCTTATATTAAACTTTGATGGTTAAGCATGTGATAGGAAAAGGATGGAAAGCTGGATTTGTTACTTTTTATTTGTACTTTTGAACACTTGTTTTTTTGACTTTCTTTTTGTTGTTTTTGTTTTTGTGGGCAACCCATGGTATTTGGTGGATGTTGCGTGCCATTATCCTAGAACCATGGCGTGCGGCTATTTACGTACACGCAAGTGTGTGGTTTTTACGCATTCCATTGTCCTAGAATAATGGTGTGTCTTTGACTTCTAAATTCCATTGACGCATTCTTTGATCAAGGATAATGCGGGGAATTGCTAGTAACCATTTGGGTGATTTCGACCCATGGTAAGTCATTTCTTCCTTTTTGCTTTCCACGTTCGATGTGCAATTTAATTTTTGAAATTTGTGGAAAACAATAGTTAACATCTATTTTATTTGTGCGAGGTAAACAAAATATATAGAATGATCAATTATAATTAAGAAAAAGTACCGTTGGCACCACTTTGTCTATAAAAGTTGCAAGGTTTGTAGAGCAAAGGATTTTTACAAATTAAGGGTGCTCCTTAGGTGAGGTAATTATCTTTACTCCTTTATTAAGCTTAAATGGTTAAGTATGTGATAGAAATGATTGGAACTGGATTTGTTACTTTTTGTTTATTCTTTTGAACACTTGTTTTTTGACTCTGTTTTTGTTGGTTTTTTTTTGACAGGCAACCCATGGTATTTGGTGGATGCTACATGTCATTATCCTAAAACCATGGCTTGCGGCTATTTTCGTACACGCAAGTGTGTGGTTTTTTTACGCATGTCATTATCCTAGAATAATGGTGTGTCTTTGAGTTCTAAATTTCATTGGTGCGTTCTTTGATCGAGGATAATGCGGGGAATTGCTAGTAGCCGGGGGGAGTTCAACCCCCAGTAAGTCATTTCTTCCTCTCTTTTTCCCACGTTCTATGTGCAATTTATTTTTGGAAATTCGTGGAAAACAAAAGAGTTAACCTCTATTTTACTTTGTGCGAGGTAAAAAAAAAAAATAAATAGAATCGATCGAGTTATAATTAAGGAAAGGAACCATTGGCACCGCTTTGTCAAGTAAAGTTGCAAATTTTGTGGAGTAAAATGATTTTTACAAATCAATGGCGCTTCTATGGGTGAGGTACTTATGTTTCTTCTTATATTAAACTTTGATGGTTAAGCATGTGATAGAAAGGATGGAAACTGGATTTGTTACTTTTTATTTGTACTTTTGAACACTTGTTTTTTTGACTTTCTTTTTGTTGTTTTTGTTTTTTGTGAGGCAACCCATGGTATTTGGTGGATGTTGCGTGCCATTATCCTAGAACCATGGCGTGCGGCTATTTACGTACACGCAAGTGTGTGGTTTTTTGCATTCCATTGTCCTAGAATAATGGTGTGTGTTGACTTCTAATTTCCATTGACGCATTCTTTGATCAAGGATAATGCTAGGAATTGCTAGTAGCCAGTTGGGTGATTTCGACCCCTGGTAAGTCATTTCTTCCTTTTTGCTTTCCACGTTCGATGCGCAATTTAATTTTTCAAAATATGTGGAAAACAATAGTTAACATCTATTTTATTTGTGCGAGGTAAACGAGAATATATAGAATGATCGGTTATAATTAAGAAAAAGTACCAGTTGGCACCACTTTGTCTATAAAAGTTGCAAGGTTTGTAGAGCAAAGGATTTTTTGCAAATTAAGGGTGCTCCTTCGGGTGAGGTAATTATCTTTACTCCTTTATTAAGCTTAAATGGTTAAGTATGTGATAGAAATGATTGGAACTGGATTTGTTACTTTTTATTTATTCTTTTGAACACTTGTTTTTTGACTCTTTTGTTTTTGTTGGTTTTTTTTTTTGGCAACCCATGGTATTTGGTGGATGCTACATGTCATTATCCTAGAACCATGGCGTGCGGCTATTTCGTACACGCAAGTGTGTGGTTTTTTGCATGTCATTATCCTAGAATAATGGTGTGTCTTTGAGTTCTAAATTCCATTGGTGCGTTCTTTGATCGAGGATAATGCGGGGAATTGCTAGTAGCCGGTAGGGAGTTCAACCCCTGGTAAGTCATTTCTTCCTCTCTTTTTCCCACGTTCTATGTGCAATTTATTTTTGGAAATTCGTGGAAAACAAAAGTTAACCTCTATTTTACTTTGTGCGAGGTAAAAAAAAATATAGAATCGATCGGTTATAATTAAGGAAAGGAACCAAGCTGGCACCGCTTTGTCCAAGTAAAGTTGCAAATTTTGTGGAGTAAAATGATTTTTACAAATCAATGGTGCTTCTACGGGTGAGGTATTATGTTTTCTTATATTAAACTTTGATGGTTAAGCATGTGACAAAAAGGATGGAAACTGGATTTGTTACTCTTTATTTGTACTTTTGAACACTTGTTTTTTTGACTTTCTTTTTGTTGTTGTTGTTTTGGCAGGCAACCCATGGTATTTGGTGGATGTTGCGTAACATTATCCTAGAACCATGGCGTGCGGCTATTTCTGTACACGCAAGTGTGTGGTTTTTTCTGCATTCCATTGTCCTAGAATAATGGTGTGTCTTGACTTCTAAATTCCATTGACGCATTCTTGATCAAGGATAATGCCGCGGAATTGCTAGTAGCCAATTTGGGTGATTTCGACCCACGGTAAGTCATTTCTTCATTTTTGCTTTCCACGTTCGATGTGCAATTTAATTTTTCGAAATCATGGAAAACAATAGTTAACATCTATTTTATTTGTGCGAGGTAAACGAATATATAGAATGATCGGTTATAATTAAGAAAAAGTACCGGTTGGCACCACTTTGTCTATAAAAGTTGCAAGGTTTGTAGAGCAAAGGATTTTTTGCAAATTAAGGGTGCTCCTTCCGGTGAGGTAATTATCTTTACTCCTTTATTAAGCTTAAATGGTTAAGTATGTGATAGAAATAAAATTGGAACTGGATTTGTTACTTTTTATTTATTCTTTTGAACACTTGTTTTTTGACTCTGTTTTTGTTGGTTTTTTTTGACAGGCAACCCATGGTATTTGGTGGATGCTACATGTCATTATCCTAGAACCATGGCGTGCGGCTATTTCTGTGTACACGCAAGTGTGTGTTTTTTTCGCATGTCATTATCCTAGAATAATGGTGTGTCTTTGAGTTCTAAATTCCATTGGTGCGTTGCTGTTCGAGGATAATGCAGGGGAATTGCTAGTAGCCAGCCGGGGGAGTTCAACCCCTGGTAAGTCATTTCTTCCTCTCTTTTTTCCCAC
The DNA here is from genome assembly GCA_023531295.1 of Papaver armeniacum. NCBI lineage: Eukaryota > Viridiplantae > Streptophyta > Magnoliopsida > Ranunculales > Papaveraceae > Papaver > Papaver armeniacum. The sequence goes on from JAJJWW010019438.1 coordinate 454,928, forward strand.
GTTCTGTTTGCAATTTATTTTTTGGAAATTCGTGGAAAAAAAAAAGTTAACCTCTATTTTACTTTGTGCGAGGTAAAAAAAATAAAAATAGAATCGATCAGTTATAATTAAGGAAATGAACCAACTGGCACCGCTTTGTCCAGTAAAGTTGCAAATTTTGTGGAGTAAAATGATTTTTACAAATCAATGGCGCTTTACGGGTGAGGTACTTATGTTTCTTCTTATATTAAACTTTGATGGTTAAGCATGTGATGAAAGGATGGAAAGCTGGATTTGTTACTTTTTATTTGTACTTTTGAACACTTGTTTTTTTGACTTTCTTTTTGTTGTTTTTGTTTTGGCAGGCAACCCATGGTATTTGGTGGATGTTGCGTGCCATTATCCTAGAACCATGGCGTGCGGCTATTTCTGTACACGCAAGTGTGTGGTTTTTTCTGCATTCCATTGTCCTAGAATAATGGTGTGTGTTGACTTCTAATTTCCATTGACGCATTGCTGATCAAGGATAATGCCGCGGAATTGCTAGTAGCCAGCTGGGTGATTTCGACCCCTGGTAAGTCATTTCTTCCTTTTTGCTTTCCACGTTCGATGTGCAATTTAATTTTTCGAAATCGTGGAAAACAATAGTTAACATCTATTTTATTTGTGCGAGGTAAACAGAATATATAGAATGATCGGTTATAATTAAGAAAAAGTACCGATTGGCACCACTTTGTCTATAAAAGTTGCAAGGTTTGTAGAGCAAAGGATTTTTTTGCAAATTAAGGGTGCTCCTTCGGGTGAGGTAATTATCTTTACTCCTTTATTAAGCTTAAATGGTTAAGTATGTGATAGAAATGATTGGAACCGGATTTGTTACTTTTTATTTATTCTTTTGAACACTTGTTTTTTGACTGTTTGTTGTTTTTTGTTGGTTTTTTTTTGACAGCAACCCATGGTATTTGGTGGATGCTACATGTCATTATCCTAGAACCATGGCGTGCGGCTATTTTTGTACACGCAAGTGTGTGGTTTTTTGCATGTCATTATCCTAGAATAATGGTGTGTCTTTGAGTTCTAAATTCCATTGGTGCGTTCTTTGATCGAGGATAATGCGGGGAATTGCTAGTAGCCAGTCCATTGGGGAGTTCAACCCTGGTAAGTCATTTCTTCCTCTCTTTTTTTCCCACGTTACGATGTGCAATTTTATTTTTGGAAATTCGTGGAAAACAAAAGTTAACCTCTATTTTACTTTGTGCGAGGTAAAAAAAAAAAAAAAATAGAATCGATCAGTTATAATTAAGGAAAGGAACCAAGCGGCACCGCTTTGTCAAGTAAAGTTGCAAATTTTGTGGAGTAAAATGATTTTTTACAAATCAATGGCGCTTCGGTGAGGTGATGTTTCTTCTTATATTAAACTTTGATGGTTAAGCATGTGACAAAAAGGATGGAAACTGGATTTGTTACTCTTTATTTGTACTTTTGAACACTTGTTTTTTTGACTTTCTTTTTGTTGTTGTTGTTTTGGCAGGCAACCCATGGTATTTGGTGGATGTACATGTGTAACATTATCCTAGAACCATGGCGTGCGGCTATTTCTGCCAGACACGCAAGTGTGTGGTTTTTTACGCATTCCATTGTCCTAGAATAATGGTGTGTCTTTGACTTCTAAATTCCATTGACGCATTCTTTGATCAAGGATAATGCCGCGGAATTGCTAGTAGCTTGTGTGGGTGATTTCGACCCACAGTAAGTCATTTCTTCCTTTTTGCTTTCCACGTTCGATGTGCAATTTAATTTTTGAAATCGTGGAAAACAATAGTTAACATCTATTTTATTTGTGCGAGGTAAACAAGAATATATAGAATGATCGGTTATAATTAAGAAAAAGTACCGGTTGGCACCACTTTGTCTATAAAAGTTGCAAGGTTTGTAGAGCAAAGGATTTTTGCAAATTAAGGGTGCTCCTTAGGTGAGGTAATTATCTTTACTCCTTTATTAAGCTTAAATGGTTAAGTATGTGATAGAAATAAAATTGGAACTGGATTTGTTACTTTTTATTTATTCTTTTGAACACTTGTTTTTTTGACTTTGTTTTTGTTGTTTTTTTTTGACAGCAACCCATGGTATTTGGTGGATGCTACATGTCATTATCCTAGAACCATGGCGTGCGGCTATTTACGTACACGCAAGTGTGTGGATTTTACGCATGTCATTATCCTAGAATAATGGTGTGTCTTTGAGTTCTAAATTCCATTGGTGCGTTCTTTGATCGAGGATAATGCGGGAATTGCTAGTAGCCGGTGGGAGTTCAACCCACGGTAAGTCATTTCTTCCTCTTTTTTTTCCCACGTGCGATGTTTGCAATTTAATTTTTTGGAAATTCGTGGAAAAAAAAATTTAACCTCTATTTTACTTTGTGCGAGGTAAAAAAAAAAAAATAGAATCGATCAGTTATAATTAAGGAAATGAACCAAGATTGGCACCGCTTTGTAAAGTAAAGTTGCAAATTTTGTGGAGTAAAATGATTTTTTACAAATCAATGGCGCTTCTACGGGTGAGGTACTTATGTTTCTTCTTATATTAAACTTTGATGGTTAAGCATGTGATAGAAAGGATGGAAACTGGATTTGTTACTTTTTATTTGTACTTTTGAACACTTGTTTTTTGACTTTCTTTTTGTTGTTTTTGTTTTGGCAGGCAACCCATGGTATTTGGTGGATGTTGCGTGCCATTATCCTAGAACCATGGCGTGCGGCTATTTCTGTACACGCAAGTGTGTGGTTTTTCTGCATTCCATTGTCCTAGAATAATGGTGTGTGCTGACTTCTAAATTCCATTGACGCATTCTTTGATCAAGGATAATCTTTGCGGAATTGCTAGTAGCTTGGTGGGTGATTTCGACCCACTGGTAAGTCATTTCTTCCTTTTTGCTTTCCACGTTCGATGTTCAATTTAATTTTTCGAAATATGTGGAAAACAATAGTTAACATCTATTTTATTTGTGCGAGGTAAACAGAATATATAGAATGATCAGTTATAATTAAGAAAAAGTACCAGTTGGCACCACTTTGTTTATAAAAGTTGCAAGGTTTGTAGAGCAAAGGATTTTTGCAAATTAAGGGTGCTCCTTCGGGTGAGGTAATTATCTTTACTCCTTTATTAAGCTTAAATGGTTAAGTATGTGATAGAAATGATTGGGCTGGATTTGTTACTTTTTATTTATTCTTTTGTACACTTGTTTTTGACTCTGTTTTTTGTTGGTTTTTTTTTGACGGGCAACCCATGGTATTTGGTGGATGCTACATGTCATTATCCTAGAACCATGGCGTGCGGCTATTTACGCCTACACGCAAGTGTGTGGTTTTTCGCATGTCATTATCCTAGAATAATGGTGTGTCTTGAGTTCTAAATTCCATTGGTGCGTTGCGATCGAGGATAATGCGGGGGAATTGCTAGTAGCCGGTAGGGGAGTTCAACCTGGTAAGTCATTTCTTCCTCTCTTTTTCCCACGTTCTATGTGCAATTTATTTTTGGAAATTCGTGGAAAACAAAAGTTAACCTCTATTTTACTTTGTGCGAGGTAAAAAAAAATAAAAATAGAATCGATCAGTTATAATTAAGGAAAGGAACCAACTGGCACCGCTTTGTCCGTAAAGTTGCAAATTTTGTGGAGTAAAATGATTTTTTTACAAATCAATGGTGCTTTCTACGGGTGATGTACTTCTTATATTAAACTTTGATGGTTAAGCATGTGACAAAAAGGATGGAAACTGGATTTGTTACTCTTTATTTGTACTTTTGAACACTTGTTTTTTTGACTTTCTTTTTGTTGTTGTTGTTTTGGCAGGCAACCCATGGTATTTGGTGGATGTTGCGTAACATTATCCTAGAACCATGGCGTGCGGCTATTTCTGTACACGCAAGTGTGTGGTTTTTTCTGCATTCCATTGTCCTAGAATAATGGTGTGTGCTGACTTCTAAATTCCATTGACGCATTCTTTGATCAAGGATAATGCCGCGGAATTGCTAGTAGCCAGCTGGGTGATTTCGACCCCTGGTAAGTCATTTCTTCATTTTTGCTTTCCACGTTCGATGTGCAATTTAATTTTTCGAAATCTGTGGAAAACAATAGTTAACATCTATTTTATTTGTGCGAGGTAAACAGAATATATAGAATGATCAGTTATAATTAAGAAAAAGTACCGGTTGGCACCACTTTGTCTATAAAAGTTGCAAGGTTTGTAGAGCAAAGGATTTTTGCAAATTAAGGGTGCTCCTTAGGTGAGGTAATTATCTTTACTCCTTTATTAAGCTTAAATGGTTAAGTATGTGATAGAAATAAAATTGGGCTGGATTTTGTTACTTTTTATTTATTCTTTTGAACACTTGTTTTTTGACTCTGTTTTTGTTGGTTTTTTTTTTTTGGCAACCCATGGTATTTGGTGGATGCTACATGTCATTATCCTAGAACCATGGCGTGCGGCTATTTCTCGTACACGCAAGTGTGTGGTTTTTTACGCATGTCATTATCCTAGAATAATGGTGTGTCTTTGAGTTCTAAATTCCATTGGTGCGTTCTTTGTTCGAGGATAATGCGGGGAATTGCTAGTAGCTTGGTAGGGGAGTTCAACCCACAGTAAGTCATTTCTTCCTCTCTTTTTTCCCACGTTCTGTTTGCAATTTATTTTTTGGAAATTCGTGGAAAAAAAAAGTTAACCTCTATTTTACTTTGTGCGAGGTAAAAATAATAAAAATAGAATCGATCAGTTATAATTAAGGAAATGAACCAATCGGCACCGCTTTGTCCAGTAAAGTTGCAAATTTTGTGGAGTAAAATGATTTTTTACAAATCAATGGCGCTTCTACGGGTGAGGTACTTATGTTTCTTCTTATATTAAACTTTGATGGTTAAGCATGTGTGAGAAAGGATGGAAACTGGATTTGTTACTTTTTATTTGTACTTTTGAACACTTGTTTTTTTGACTTTCTTTTTGTTGTTTTTGTTTTGTGAGGCAACCCATGGTATTTGGTGGATGTTGCGTGCCATTATCCTAGAACCATGGCGTGCGGCTATTTCGTACACGCAAGTGTGTGGTTTTTTCGCATTCCATTGTCCTAGAATAATGGTGTGTCTTGACTTCTAAATTCCATTAACGCATTCCGATCAAGGATAATGCCGCGGAATTGCTAGTAGCCGGTGGGTGATTTCGACCCCTGGTAAGTCATTTCTTCCTTTTTGCTTTCCACGTTCGATGTGCAATTTAATTTTTGAAATCTGTGGAAAAAAATAGTTAACATATATTTTATTTGTGCGAGGTAAAGAATATATAGAATGATCAGTTATAATTAAGAAAAAGTACCGAGTTGGCACCACTTTGTCTATAAAAGTTGCAAGGTTTGTAGAGCAAAGGATTTTTTGCAAATTAAGGGTGCTCCTTAGGTGAGGTAATTATCTTTACTCCTTTATTAAGCTTAAATGGTTAAGTATGTGATAGAAATGATTGGGCTGGATTTGTTACTTTTTATTTATTCTTTTGAACACTTGTTTTTTGACTCTGTTTTTGTTGGTTTTTTTTTTTTTTGGCAACCCATGGTATTTGGTGGATGCTACATGTCATTATCCTAGAACCATGGCGTGCGGCTATTTCAGTACACGCAAGTGTGTGGTTTTTTCGCATGTCATTATCCTAGAATAATGGTGTGTCTTTGAGTTCTAAATTCCATTGGTGCGTTCTTTGATCGAGGATAATGCGGGGAATTGCTAGTAGCCAGCGGGGGAGTTCAACCCCTGGTAAGTCATTTCTTCCTCTCTTTTTTCCCACGTTCTGTTTGCAATTTATTTTTTGGAAATTCGTGGAAAAAAAAGTTAACCTCTATTTTACTTTGTGCGAGGTAAAAAAAATAAAAATAGAATCGATCAGTTATAATTAAGGAAATGAACCAACTGGCACCGCTTTGTCCGTAAAGTTGCAAATTTTGTGGAGTAAAATGATTTTTTACAAATCAATGGCGCTTCAACGGGTGAGGTACTTACGTTTATTATTATATAAAACTTTGATGGTTAAGCATGTGACAGAAAGGATGGAAACTGGATTTGTTACTTTTTATTTGTACTTTTGAACACTTGTTTTTTTGACTTTCTTTTTGTTGTTTTTGTTTTGGCGGGCAACCCATGGTATTTGGTGGATGTTGCGTGCAATTATCCTATAACCATGGTGTGCGGCTATTTCACGTACACGCAAGTGTGTGGTTTTTACGCATTCCATTGTCCTAGAATAATGGTGTGTCTTTGACTTCTAAATTCCCTTGACGCATTCTTGATCAAGGATAATGCCTTGAATTGCTAGTAGCCGGTTGGTGATTTCGACCCCTGTAAGTCATTTCTTCCTTTTTGCTTTCCACGTTCGATGTGCAATTTAATTTTTGAAATCTGTGGAAAACAATAGTTAACATCTATTTTATTTGTGCGAGGTAAACATAATATATAGAATGATCGAGTTATAATTAAGAAAAAGTACCGGTTGGCACCACTTGTGTCTAAAAGTTGCAAGATTTGTAGAGCAAAGATTTTTTGCAAATTAAGGGTGCTCCTTAGGTGAGGTAATTATCTTTACTCCTTTATTAAGCTTAAATCGTTAAGTATGTGATAGAAATGATTGGAACTGGATTTGTTACTTTTTATAACACTTGTTTTTTGACTATGTTTTTGTTGGTTTTTTTTGACAGGCAACCCATGGTATTTGGTGGATGCTACATGTCATTATCGTGCGGCTATTTCGTACACGCAAGTGTGTTTTTTCGCATGTCATTATCCTAGAATAATGGTGTGTCTTTGAGTTCTAAATTCCATTGGTGCGTTCTTGATCGAGGATAATGCGGGGAATTGCTAGTAGCCAGTGGGGAGTTCAACCCCTTGTAAGTCATTTCTTCCTCTCTTTTTCCCACGTTACGTGTGCAATTTATTTTTGGAAATTCGTGGAAAACAAAAGTTAACCTCTATTTTACTTTGTGCGAGGTAAAAAAATAAAAATAGAATCGATCGAGTTATAATTAAGGATAGGAACCAACTGCACCGCTTTGTCAGTAAAGTTGCAAATTTTATGGAGTAAAATGATTTTTACAAATCAATGGCGCTTCTACGGGTGAGGTACTTATGTTTCTTCTTATATTAAACTTTGATGGCATGTGTGAAAGGATGGAAAGCTGGATTTGTTACTTTTTATTTGTACTTTTGAACACTTGTTTTTTTGACTTTCTTTTTGTTGTTTTTGTTTTTGGGCAACCCATGGTATTTGGTGGATGTTGCGTGCCATTATCCTAGAACCATGGCGTGCGGCTATTTCTGTACACGCAAGTGTGTGGTTTTTTCTGCATTCCATTGTTCTAGAATAATGGTGTGTGCTGACTTCTAAATTCCATTGACGCATTGCTGATCAAGGATAATGCCGCGGAATTGCTAGTAGCCAGCTGGGTGATTTCGACCCCTGGTAAGTCATTTCTTCCTTTTTGCTTTCCACGTTCGACAAGGTCATGATGGCAAATGCTTGCAGGGCCGTCGTCCTTCGTGAGCATCAAAGGGTTGTCGCCGCTGCTGCCAATGTTGAGATTCCTCCTCAAGCTGTCGAGCTTGAGCCCGAGCAAGCTATTCCTGTTGCCAATGAGGGCGATGATCGGATGGAGACTGATCAAGGTGTCGCTGATAATGGACAAGCTTGAGTTTGTGAATTTTTCTTGCTTGTTTAGTCCTTGATTTTGAAGAATTCTTTATCTCAGTTACTTTGTACTTAGGCCTCATATTATCGAGGTGATGTTTATAAAACTTCAATTGTTTCCTCTTTTTTATCTCTCTTTGGCTAATTCTACCATCTGTTAGCCATGAAACAAAACAATCGACAGATTAGTTGTGTCATGAAATAAAAAGCCCTCAATAATTGCATTCTGCACTTAAAATACTTCAAATCTGTGCTAGCCATAAATGTCTTTCAAGATTTTCCCACCTCTATAGGTACTGCTTTTTTAGTCCAAAGGAAGATCTTGAAAATATTAGGAATTGACATATGTATAGAATAGAGTTATCATTCGAGTCACTGTTTTTTTTCTTCAATACTGAATGTTTTTGAGTTCCAATCCCGGGTGTGTGTGTGTGTGTATAGTTCATAGAAACAGACTCATCACAAATGAAGTAAAAAAACAACAAATGATTGAATTTCAAATGAAGATCCTGATATATCTAAGTTATTTAATCAATGGGAGATAACTCGCATTTTAGGTACACATGAAACAGTTAGCAGTGTAACTCTTAAAGCTAGAGCCACATTGAAAGTCATGGAACTCAGACTTGTTATGGAATTTGAGGAGATTGATGGACGAACCATACCCGAAATTGAAGTTTAGTGTAAAAATTTAGATAGACAAATAATGATTCTCTTGCAAACAAGAACATGTTAGAAGAAATTAGGTTACCACATACTTGAGTTTATTCCAGATATCTAGTAAGATTGAAATTGGGGTTATTTTGTTTTTGGTACTCAGGTTTTGTCCAATTTTTGAGTTTGGTCTAACATTTGTCCAGCTTGGTGTTTGGTACTTGAAAATAACGTTGACCCTCGTTGACTCAGCTGACTTCTATTAAGGAATTAATAAATAATTTTAAAAATGGTAAAAATCTAATTATTATAAGGGATTACTATCATACCCTTTGCTTTTCCAACATTTACATTAGATCCAACGGCTTTAATAAGCCCATTTATCCTACGGTCGTGATCTAATAGATGAAACATATATTAAACCTAACTCTTTCTTTTCATTTTCTTTTCTACTCTCTTCTTATTCCGCCTCCACCGTTAGAAACCCCAAAATTTAAGAATTCTTCATCTTCTTCGATATGAAGGTTTAATCAATGGTGATTTCGTGGAAGGTTTGTTTGAATCAGCGAGAGCAGGGAAGATGTTCATGGGGTAAAGAAGAAAGCGGTGGTTTTTCTGCTCTTTGCTATTGTTGTGAGATTTAATGGTGGCGGTGATTAAGATGGAATTCGAGATTTTAAAAGAGGGGTTTTGAATATGATATTATGCTTTTCAATAATTGATGGAAATTTATGGGTTCAAACTTGATTTGAGATTGATTTTATATATTTGATAGCAACAGTGAAGCTAGGGTTTGAGTTCGATGAAGAGATGGGTTATGTTGGAGGAATTCATGGCGTGATATAGCTTCTTCCCGATGAAATCAAGAGTGAAAGATGGAGCTACAATGCTTGATTTGAGGCTTTGTGAAGTAGCATGGTGAGAGATCTTTGCCGTCTTGATTGGGTTGTGTCTAAAGCCTAGATAATAAGGAAGAAATGGTCTTGATGGGTGTTTGTTTATAGTAGTGAGTGCGAGATGGAAATGGAGATGGGTTTGAGGTTATGGTGGTTGTTGTTAAAGATCGAGTTGAATTGTTGGTTAGACTTGGAGGTGCATTTGTTGAGTTGGTGGCGCAATTGTTTGGCGAGAGGAGATGGTGGTGGTGGCGGTGATGTGATGTGGAAACACTCTGTGAAGAACAGTCATGGAGAAGAAAATATCAAATTTTATGTTGTTGCCAAACTTTTACCCCCTTTCGGTTTGAACTGAAGGGTATACTAGTAAATTCGGTCAATTATTAGATTTTATATTAATTTTTAACAAATGCTAAATACAAGTCACGAGTCAATGTAGGTCAACGTTATTTTCAAGTACCAAACACCAAGCTGGACAAATGTTAGACCAAACTCAAAATTTGGACAAAACCTGAGTACCAAAAACAAAATAACCCTTGAAATTGTCATATATCATAGAATGCTTGGTTTCACAATGAAGGTTTCACAGATGTCAATAAGAAATGAAGTTATTGCAGTAGCTCAAGTCCCCATTTTTCGGTTAAAAACCCATGAAACAACAAAAGTTTAAAAAGCCATGGCCACATTGAAAGTCATGGAACTCGGACTACTTATGCAATTTGATAAGCTTGATGCACGAACTACGCATGAAATTCAGTATAAAAAAATAGATAGACAAAAAATGATTCTCTTGCAAACAAGAACAACATTTTAGAAGAAGTTAGGTTGCCACATACCTCAGTTCATGCAAATTATGTAATAAGAATGAAAGTGTCAAAGAGCCGAGAATGCTTCGTTTCACAACGAAGGTTTCTTGAATGTCAATAATAAATGAAGTTGATAGAGTAACTCTAGTCCCCATTTTCCGGTTAAAAACCCATGATACCGCAATCGTTTAAAGTTTGCATGGTAGATTAGAAGGCATGGCTGAGTATGCATGAAATAAAATGTTGCTAAACTTTCATATGTCAATCCAAGTTTCAATTCATGTTCTTCACTTCCATCAAAAGACCCATCCAATCTTGTCTGTGTGTTATCTTTTCATGAGGAACGTCTCCAAATTTAAGCAAACAACCAAAGATTTTAGCATATCAAAATGCTGCTTATTTGTGAATTTCTGAATTTACTCCATTCACATCCTTACAGATATGTTGCTTTTTCTTTTATGGCAAATGTTTCAATTGACAATTCACATTGTTGAGCCAGTAGAACGAGCAAGGAGTTTGAGTCTGCTTCCCATCAACTCTCTGCTTGCTTTTTTAAATTCTGATATACTAACTCATTGTTTTCTAGTGTATTTTCACATTTTGCCACATTAACCCAATAAAATCAGTTATTTTCTCTCTTTTATTTGCTGCAAAATTTTTTGTCACTCTTTCTTTTAGTGTAGAAATTGTATGAATAACCTGACATTGTAATTTTAGATGGATGCTACATCTCATTACATTTGATTATCTTGTTTCTTTCGACAGATGAATATGAGGATTAGCGGTACTTGTGATGAGATGAGGAGTAACATACATTCGTATGTTAGTGACTCCCACGTATTTATTGGCTTCTCATTGCCTTCACGACATCTATATGTTTTCTCAATCTACAAAAAAAAAAAAGAAGTCACATTGATATAAATTGACTCTTTGATTTGTATATATACATACGCATGTGCCACGACAAAAAAAATGGTGGGGCTAAAATTAACCTGACGCTCGAAAAAACTCTGTTTTTTATATATGGTGGGTTTGGATGTAGAATTTAAAAGGTGGGATTTATGGGGTCAGGGGATTTGGTGGAATTACGTTTCCCTCAGTACGTTTGGTTGCCCAAATCCCTGGAATCACGTTTCTCATGGGAATTACTTTTCCAGCAAATCCTCCATATGGAGTCTCCCCTCTCCCCCTAAGATTTGTTGGGAAACTTCTCAAGGGATTTATGGACCCACTTTTTTTAATTTTAAATGCCATATATATACAATTTTAAGATTCTAAAATAATGCCAAACTGCATATGGACTTTAAAACAAGATAATTTTATGAATGCTATGATTTTTAACTGAGTTACCAAACACATGAGGGATTCACAGGAATCTCGGAATTTGTAATCCCATGGGATTATAAATCCTGGAAATTGTAAAAACAAGCCCATGAGACTTGCCATATGGTCAACTAAAGAAACAAGCCCGGGACATACGGCAGGGTTAATTCGGTAAAAACACCAAAACCCTAAGTAAAACAAATCAAAATCAAACCAAACCAAATGCATCTAGTCTCAGTAGCCGCTTCTTCTTCTCTTTCTATCTCAAAATCAAAATCCGATTTCTCTGTAAGTTCATTAGATACAAATCTGCACTTCTACGAACAGGTAATGGTCTTTTGTTTATAAGATTGGAAGATATGTATGAAGATTTCAACTATACGGAGTCTGAGTATGACTGAATTTGGTTTATTTGAGTCGGAGTCTGAGAAGAGGTGATTCTGGTTTCTTATACTCAAACACAGCTGAAGATGTTCATGGAACTGCAATTGTTACTGGTAATAATGAAATCTCATTTAAAAATATTTATTCTATTTATTCATTTGTTTGTTCAGTATACATTTTGGATCGAGTTAGTTGCCGGGGAATAAGAATATATGAAATTATCAGAATTTTAGTTGTTTTGGATTTTATTAAAAATTGTATAAAGAATTATACGTGTTTGATGAGATAGATCTGATTAATGTCATGGTTTATGCTTGAATCAGAATTTTATATACCGGTTGACTTGTATGAATCATGTCTTACTGCAATCTTCTAGATGTTACATCTTGATTTCGTTAGAATTTGTTACTGCTCAATGTGTGAGTCATGCTAAGGATAAGGGTTGCTATTGGAGAAAAAATCAAGAACAAGAACTGAATGGATTAGAATGAATGAGAGATGATATCGATAGCAATTTTTCTTAAGTTTTGGAATTTGAGATAAGTGAGTAGAATAATTAGAACTTTAACCTTTCTCCTTAAGAAAAGTAGAATAATTAGAGGAACTTGAATGCTTTGCTATCTAGTAATCAACTCTATTAGATGCACTTTTCAAATGAAGCCAGGGTAGAATTTTTCCAGTTATTTTTTCCGTACATTTTAGGTGTCTGCAGTAGTAAAGTCTATACCATTGATTGCATCAAAGTTGGAGTTTTTGAGTATTTTAGTGTTTGGTGGGTTGTAGACTGGGTGCTATTGTTATGTGGGAAAACATTAGTTGCTATGAACGCATGAAATGCTGGTAGGGATTTCGAACCACTGCAAAGAGATTTGCCATTTTTCTACTGTTATAATCTATTTATTCACAAAAGTAGATGAACTGGGATTCTTCTAGACAATAAATTCTTTTTTTGGGTTTTTCTTTTTTGATTGTTTAGGTGTGCTAGGTGTTTGATGAAATTGAAAACAAACCAATTGTTTGGGTTGTTTTAGTGAGATCTTGGATGAGTTTTATTGATTCATACCTCAAGGAATATAGATTTTGAATGGTATTGGTTCATATGCATTTCTACTTGTATATGCATCTGCTGTCTTGTGTACCGATTACTTAGTAAAGTAGGTTACTGTTTCTGCTGATGAATTTAGCTTTTCACTTTATGATTTTATAGCTGTGGATTCTATGGAAGGGTGCTAATTTTGGAATATTTGAAAGTTTTAAACACAGTATTACTTTCAGTTATCTTGATTCATTGTGCTACTAGATTCTTTTTTATTTAGGCGAGAACTATAATATCATCATTACGGGAGGATCACACTAGACATTCGGTAGTAGTTAGGTTGAATGTCATATATGTCTTCCAGTGAACACTTGGAGCTTGTAATCTTAACATTGGGTTTAATAATGATGCAGACAAGGAGGCGAGTCTTGATCAAGCTTTGATTGAATCTCCTGGTCCAAGGTCTCCAGGTACAGAGGTCTCCAGAACAGAGGTCTCCAGGTACAAAGGTCTCCAGAACAGAGGTCTCCAGGTCAAAGGCTTCGGTCTCTGCACCCTGGTGGGCCGCTGCGCCCTGGTGGGCTGATGTGTCTGGTAGGCCACTGCACCCTGGTGTGCCGCTGTGCCTTGTGGGCCGATGCATCAGGTGGTTAGCTGCGAAGTAAAGCTGCAAGATGTGACAGGTATTGACATGCAACTGGTTAAATGAAATCTAGTTTGTTTGCGTAGTAAAGTAAAAGATATCTAGCACAGGCATAAAGTTTACATGTTGAATCGTCCAAGTTATGCATGCAGACTGATGTGAAGTTTTTTGTATTTATTTTGTATTAATGCACTGTTTTCCCCTCCATTTGCATTTGTCCCTTTTCTTGTCTCAGTCTATACTTCCAGATTACCAGAAGCTCTTGAGTTCAATGCCCCCACACAGATTGAATACTTCAAAGCTTATAGAGAACAATGGTGAGTTTTATATCTTGAGTTTGCTGCCTTCCTTTCTTCCATCCTAGTACATGTTTGAGCAAGTTCTTCTTTTCATAGTTGAGGTTTAGATAATCCATGTGTTCTTTTGATGTCTTTGGTTGTTTGAAGATCTCTTATTTTTTGTGATTCTTGTGACTTGCATGTCTTCGCTTATTTCTACTCAGTACTGATATACCAGCATGTGTGTGTTTTGTTTGAGTATTTTCAGAACAGGCTGGTGGAGACGATCCAATTCATGGAAATTCTGAGTTTGAAAGATAGTGTTGAGAAAGATACATTCCCCCTTAGACTTGGCTGAGCGCAGCTTCCTCCCCCAATTATTTTGAAAAAGGTCTTACACTTGGCATTTGCATCTCAACCTTAGTGTCCTTTTGGGACATTTCCATCATTTTCTTTTCAGCTTTCAGTCTTTAAGCCATGCTTTTACCATATGCTGTCACAGTTACTTCCTATACTAGGAGGAGGCGAGTCTTGATTAAGCTTTGACTGAATCTCCCGGTCCAAGGTCTCCCGGCACAAAGGTGTTCAGGTACAAAGGTCTCCAGAACAGAGGTCTCCAGGTACAAAGGTCTCCAGAACAGAGGCCTCCAGGACAGAGGCTTCGGTCTCTGTGCCCTGGTGGGCTGCTGCGCCCTGGTGGGCCGATATGCCTGGCAGGCCGCTGCGCCCTGGTGGGCTGATGCGCCCGGTGGCCGATGCATCAGGTGGTTAGCTGCGAAATAGAGCTGCAAGATGTGCGCAATTTTGTCTAGGAAAGGTATTGACATGCAACTGCTTTAACCGGTTAAGGTCTTAAAGTGTGTGTGGATATGTAATTTCAAAACTATACAGACCAACTTTGTCCTTGGCTTAATTCGTCATTCTTCTTTTTCCTGCAGTGGACCTACTCGTGTAAGTTAAACAAGCATCAGAGTTCAAGGATAATGAAGGGAAAGTGCTAGTAGCCAGCCGGGGGTATTTCAACCCCTGGTAAGTTCCGTTTTCTTTTTTCTTCTTTCCATATTCTATCTTTACAGTTTAATTCTGGAAATTTGTGGTGAACAAAATTTAACATATATTTTACTTTGTGCGAGCCAAACAAAAGCTGATCAATTTCAATTAAGGGAAATTATAGAACAAATCAAGTATAGAACCGTCAGCGATGGAAGAAATTCCTCAAAAGCAGGTATGGTATAGTTTGATGAGCTGTTTGTATGAGAGTTGTTTATTTTCACATGTTGGGATTTAAAGTTCATATCAAGGCTAGGTGCTGTCAAGTTTATTATGTTCAACTATTTTTAAGTGCTATAATACACTTAGGTATAACTTACATCACAAATAGGCGACTGCATATCTTAAGAAACTCGAAAATGACATGGAAGAAAATGAAGATGCAGAGAGTTATAATTGCAATTCTATATTATGCTTGAAAGTAGCATCCTAGTTCAAGAAACATGACTACTTAGCTTAATTTTGGTGCACTCATGATGAAGATTATTCAATGCTTTTTGCCGTGGTGATTTGACTAGATGGATTATCATCTTGAATGGCCTGAAATATTTTTGAGTTGTTCACTGATCTCCTTAGCTTTAGCAGTGTGCTATTTGATTATGTAGTTTCTACTGGTATTGGGTATTACTTTTGGTCTTTGTAATTCTTATCATTGTCACTCACTACTGAACTCGAGTAATGATTTACTCTGCAGATGTTATACCATTTTTCACTCGAAGTTTTTACTTGAACTAGGTCGCTCACCCTCAAGAAAGTATATACCATGTGTTATGTTGTAGTTATCCCTTATTTTTCTGCGTAGTTACAGGTATATTGATTCTTTGATATAAGTAGCCCATATTAAGAGCTTAAAGTGCTGGTATTCGTTTTGATAGGTCTATAACAGAGTTGCACCATATTTCTTACTTTATCTGCACTCTGCTTAGTTGAGTTTTGTTGCTTTAGAATCTTGATAATATGCGGCGTTACAAATTCCTTTCGTAGTGTACGGTCAAATGCTTCTGAGAATATTTTCATTTAGTTTAAAGCTGAAGTACATAAGGGTTTTTGTATGATGGTTTTGATCCACAAAGATTCATTCTATTGGCATTTCATTTCTGCTGAATTTTATCCCGTGCTTGGCTATTTTCCTACTTAAAATTATACGTATGACTGGTAAGTTGGACTAAGATTCTTCAGCGTAGGTATTACTACTAAATGGTCCTCATCTTGTCTTTCAGATGGTAGGTGTACGTATGTTGCTAGAAGTTATATCTAATATGGACGTATGTTTATGTAGGTATTCCTCGTCTTAGGCTTCATGCTGAAAGGAATATCTGTTTTGCTCATATCCATAGCCATAGGATGTCTTGCTAAGTGTTAAATGTAGCCACATATAAGAGTGATTGAAGTCCACTAGAGTAAATTTTCATTTCTAGTGAGGCTTGAGTCATTTTTCTTGCTTGTTTGTGGCAAATTAGTCTGCCTACACTTTTTGTTTTTTTTGTTTCGTAAATAGGTAAACTGGATGTATTAGCATTTTGATTACGTTCACATGCAATGCAATTTTTATGAGCATTATTTTAGCTGGGATTATCAAGGCTAGGTGCTGGCAAGCTTTGTCGGGATTGAGGATAACTCTGCTCAAGATATTTTCGTAAATAATGAATTTAGCAATAATTTATTATGTCAACTAAGTGACTGCTTATTGTAAGAAACTCGAAAAATAGGGGAGGAAAGAAAAAGACCCTTAATGATATGTGAAACGAGAGAGACAGAGAGTTATAATTGCAACTCGTTTTTGTGATAATCATCGGAAGACATTTCAAAGAGTTATGATTGCAATTTCATAGGAAGTATGGGCTTATGGCAGCAGGTACCCACTCCTTAGTTATTTAGTTGATAGTCTTTGGAACACATTTCATTTTTGTAAATGTGAACTGATCTATATTTAGTTGCTTTCTATAGTGTATGTATGATTCTTTTTTGGTCTGCATTCTCTAGTGTATGAACTCTTTTGGTTTTGATGCAAGAGTGCTGTTATGGCTATGTTTTTTGAAATTGCCCGCTATGGATTGTTATTGTATCTCCTTTTGCTGATCTGCTCCTTAAATATGTGGTTTACTGCATTTTTCTACCAGTGTGCGAAAGATTACTGAACTTCTATCCTACAGCCGATTTTTGGGGAATAAACGTGCGTTTCACGCTCAAAATGTATATTACTCAAAAGAAGACGAGGCAGTCCGCTATATACAATCAGTGCATGGCTAAGTCCTAGAAGATAAACCATTAAAGTAAGCTCATGCACTATTTGTCATGTATTATGCATAACATAGCAGGATGTATCATCTTGATACCTGTTTGTGTTTTTCTTTGTAGAGCGTGCTTTGGTACCACAAAATATTCTCATGCATGGTTGAGAAATACGGTAAGGGGAAAGTCTTCTATAAATTGAGATTTTGTCGTGTTTTTTTCTTTCTTCCTGGTAGCGGAAAACAGCCTTACGCAGCAGAGCACTAACCGAAAGTTTCTCCTCGTTTTCCAGCCTTGTAATAATCCCGATTGCCGGTATTTGCATGAGTTGGCACCCAAGAATATAGTTCTACGAAAGATGAAATAATTTCAGCATATACCAAAGTATATGGTTGAGAATAGAAGTCTCTCTGCTATTTCTATGAACGTTGTATGTGAACTCATACTTGTGTAAGTCCAAAATCCTTGAACCAAAGTATGTGTACTTTACTGGTTTAAGATGTCCGGAAGCTAAATCCGCGTACTTGGATGACCCTTTTTATCCTTAGTATCTAGTTTCCAGTCTTACAGCAAACAACTAAAGACATATTGACCTAGTAGTTCCATTTCCCTTGAAATTGCCAGGGGATCCGGCCGAGCAAACATTTTTCGTGGATCTAATTTGTGGTGCCGAGAGTTCATTACAAGGGCTAGCTAGGTATGTTCTGGTTGATCTGTGCTAACAAGTGAAGTTGTTTCAGCACTTCAATGCGTGCGTGTGTGTTTCAATATAATAATGTGACAACACTCTTATTTTTGTTTTGGTTCACGTTCTTTTCGTTAATCCCTTGCCATTATTAATCACTTTTTTATTTTTAGATGCTCTTGTGTTCTTATCTTCTTCCTTAGACCTAAGGTTATGGAAGTTATATAATAGAATCATTGGCTGTAATAAATGAATCACAAAATTGGTTAAAAAGACCAAAAGTAAATTTTTTTGGGTGAAAAGGATAGTTAGATTTAGATACTGTTTAAATGGACAAAAAATTAAAAATAGGCAGGATGTAACCAGTTCATCCTGCCCATTTTCAAATACTTTTTCTTATTTTTAATTTACGGGATGCATCCAGGTTTCATCCTCGCTATTTTTAAGTTTAAGCGGGATGAATCCAGTTTCATCCTTGCTTTATTTTTGTGTCCATTTCACCCATAATAATTTTTTTGTCCATTTGAACCGTGTTTTAAATTTTTTTGGACAAATGACCCATTTTCCGTAAATGAATTTGTTACTTCCATTCATGATTCTGTTGATTCCAGTGTTTGTATTACAAGGACTTTTGAAGGATATTGTTGATTCCAGTTTGTCTTTAGGATTTCCATTTTAAATTTCTATAATCTTAATCTTGTTTTGTTCCAGAATCTTGAATGCATGGAAAATTAAATGAACAAGGCAGACACAGAGGTCTCTCGTACAAAAGAAGACCTTTTTATTTCTTGTTTTATCATTGTTCATTAATTACGTGTTTTTCAATTTGCTATAAAGTGTTCATTCTTGAAATCAGAGCGCTAGTAATAGTTGTAATAGTTTAAGGAGAAGAAGGATATCAATCTGACGGCAGCTCGAGTTGTGAGGTAAGGTCTCTAAGAGCATCCACCGCGGGAGACCAAAACTAAAATTTTGGTCCAAAAACCAGACGCAGTGGAGAAAGAGTAAAGATCAAAGACCAGAGTAAAACCAAAAACCAGACCATATTTGGTCTTTAGTTTGGTTTTAGTCGGGAGTAATTTAAAGTTGCGCCCAAACGGGCGTAATTTATAACTGCGTCTGATGATGGGCGGAACTTTAAGTTGCGCCTGATGGTGGGCCATACTAAAATTGCATGGGGAGGGATGGAGTACTTGCGCCTGATTAAATCTTTGGATGGAGTAGTTGCGCCTGGGTTGGGCGGGATACTAAACTTGTGCGTGACCAAATTTTGGTCGTGCACCATAACGTGACAGCACGGAGTAAAATAATTTTTTTTTTAGTTTTTTTGGTTTTTAGTCTTTGAGTATAGTCTCCCCACTGCAGCTGCTCTAACACCCACAAATTCTTATGCGTTGGTTTATATTTTACTTCATGTTATTATTTTTGAACTGCTTAAATTACCCATCTTAGTGATTAACTTAACCAATTTAGTAAAAGGATAAACACTTGAAAAAGATACACATATGCAGATGCCCCTGGAACTTTAGAGATAAAAACCAAACTATGTAGTCAGTTGAAGGCCAAATGTTTAAATACTATGACAATGTTTTTATCTCCATCATAAAGTGCAGTGTAGGGTTTTTTATTGTGATTTTTCTGTGTTGGACTTTTTTCATCATTAAATTCTTATTACCCGGATACCCCTGGAACTGTGGGACCTAGTAATAAGAAAACTTGATGAAGAAAATTGTCCAGTCATATGATAATAATGTAATCTAATTTAAATGTAATTGTATAATATTTAGTTATTGGAAAGATTAAGTTAGAGTTTTCATCATTGAATTCTTA
Organism: Papaver armeniacum; assembly: GCA_023531295.1. Lineage (NCBI taxonomy): Eukaryota > Viridiplantae > Streptophyta > Magnoliopsida > Ranunculales > Papaveraceae > Papaver > Papaver armeniacum. The sequence continues at coordinate 474,439 of JAJJWW010019438.1, forward strand.
TTATGAGTTTTCATCATCATAATATAATCTAATTTAAGTTAATAAAAAATTAAGCGGTTATAGTTTTCATTATTAAATTCTTATTTAATAATACACGTATCTTAGAGATAAAAACCGGATTATGCAGTTAGTTTAGGGCATTTTTCTTTGTGTTGGACATTTTTCATCATTAAATTCTTATTACGCGGATACCCTTGGAACTTTGTGGGACCTAGTAATAAGAAAATTTGATGAGGAAAATTGTCCAGTCATAATCTAGTAATATAATCTAATTTAAATGTAATTGTATAATATTTAGTTAATGGAAAGATTAAGTTGGAGTTTTCATCATTGAATTCTTATCACGCGGATACCCCTAGAACTTTGTGGGACCTAGTAATAAGAGAAAATTGTCTAGTTTTATCATAATTTAATTTAAGTTTTGGTTTTAAAAATAATTAAGCACTGAATGATGGACTTTTTCATCATCAAACTCCTATTGCACGGATACCCCTGGAACTTTGTGGGACCCAGGAATAAGAGAACATGATGAAGAAAATTGTGTCTTATCATAATTTAATTTAAGTTTTGGTTTTAGAAAATAATTAAGCACTTAATGATAGATTTATTCATCTTCAAACTCTTATTGCACGGATACCCCTGGAAGTGAAAGTGGGAATGGGTGAGCACATCATCCCTAAATGGGGTGCCCAGTAGGAATAACATCTAATTTTTAAGTAATTATTGGAAATGATTTGAAAACATTTCGTGTTTTCCCTAAACACTAAAACACAACCAATTTCACATAGGTAAACAATCATGTATATGGATCTAACTCCTTCCAAACAATTTACTAATATGGTGACTCGTCCAGCACCTAGATAGCTATATGGTGACTCGTCCCGCACTTAGATAGCTATATGGTGACTCGTCCCACACCTAGTTATTGCAATAAAAGTAAGTAGGTATAAATGAAGGAGCAATATCCTATATACCACAGATGGAAACCCTCATTTTCCAAACAATCAAATGGAAATTCTTATTTCCTGAACAATTCATGAAGTCATCAAGGCATTATAATTCCTTTCCAAGCACTGGAAAGATTAAAATAAATAACAGAACTTCATTATTAAAAGTTAAACAATGTATGGAAAGCACAATCAGACAATGCATGAATTTATTAAACAAAAACTTTGATAAAAGAAAACAATAATAATCACAAAAGAGTTAAATATAAATTCCTACCTCTTTTGATGACAAGCCACGTCTACCTCGAGATCCACGATCCACTGGTTCATCATTTGAATCATACAAGTCTAACTAATGGTTCTAAGTCCATTTATGATTCTACACCTTTTTATTATCTATCTTTAATATAAGGGTTTACTAATTCTTTTAGGTTGGTTCTATAATCCATTAGCTAAATGTTATGAATATCTACCGCTTGTAGAAGGAACCAAAGACTAAATCGGACCATAAGTGGTCCAACAACACTAATTGAGAATTCTGGTGAAAAGCTCAAGTCCACTAAGCCAGCCCATTAAACTAAGACACAGTCAACGAGGTCCACTAACAGTCAACGGGGTCAACTAACAGTTAACGTCAAATTCAGGGTACAAAGTCAGTCAAAGGTCTGGTCCTGGTCACATAGGAATCGGTCAGGGTCAACTCGGTCAAGGTAGGGAAACTTGCTGAGTCAACTCAGTCCACAAGACTGATTCAAGTAATATAAACCAAGGCCCTTGCACAGGCCAAACTCTCTGTTGTCATAGTTTCATTTCCAACCCTGTTTCCTTCACATTTCAAATCTACCAACTAAAATTACACATTCGTTCTTAAACAACTTTGAATTCCAATTACAAATGTAAACTACGTTTACCTGCAATTGCAGTAGCAGCATGCTTTCAAGGAGACTATCCAACTCTGATTCTACACATCAATCCTATACAATTCCTATTCTCCCAACTCAAGGTACAACAATACTATACACCACCATCAATACTGCGCATTCTCTTCCAATTCAGTTGATACAACCGTAAATCAGATAAACAACACCATCTATATTCTAACTTCAATACGTAACCTTGTTACCCATAAAGCATTATCACCCGCAGCTTCAGTTCAACTAACTATTTCCGTCTTTCAAATCTCATGTTGTACCACATAACTTCAACAACTGCAATTTCATTACAGACTCACATTCCATTTTAATCTCAGCTTCATTCTATACTTGTCTCAATCCCAATTTCATTCAAAATCACATTATCTCAACAGCTAACAACCAATTACACAAGCCATCTCACCTCAGTCTCTTTCTGCACAAGAAATTTTATCACAATTCTTCTCATTCACCACCAGTTACATCTTCTGACACAGCTACACATCTTCATCTCAGTTCACCTGCACCTTTACACAATATTTACCCAGCCCATACTTCATACAACACATTCATATCTATCTTAATCAATTGTTCATCAATACATACACTCCATATCCAGTACTACAAATCTTCATAACCACAATCTTCACAGATGCAACAACATTCATCTAATCTAATCACACAACTTCAATCAACATCAAATTACACAACACAGTCACTAGAAGCTCATACAATCCATTTCAAATTCAATCTAACTAAACCCATCTGGGATTCATCATCTCATAAATCATCATATAGAATCAACAATGAATAATTTCACTAATTAACTGAAAAACAATTACCTTTAGAAGATTTCACGTAAGCAAACCATTTGGATAAATGTAAGAAAGTGAGTTTCGGGGTAGGTTATTTCTTGCACATCGGGGTAGGTTATTTCTTGCACATCCGTGGGTTCTTTTGCAATATCCTTCTACAAACAATCATATTAAGATATTAAAAGATATTTTGAACCGTTCCCATTGGTCACAGTGGTCTGTATTGCTATTCCAATTTTTGTGCACGTATGAGAGAAATGTAAGAAAGAGAGTTTCGGGGTAGGTTATTTCTTGCACATCTGTGCGTTCTTTTGCAATATCATTTTACAGACACTCATATTATGATATTATAAGACATTGTGAATCATTCCCATTAGTCACGGTGGACTGTATTATTATTTCGATTTTCGGAGTAGACTATTTCTTGCACTTTAGTGCGTTGTTTTACAATATCCTTCTACAGACAATCATATTATGATATTATAAGACATTTTGAACCATTCTCATTGGTCACAGTGGTCGGTATGGTTATTCCGATTTTTGCACACGTATGGGATAAATTCAAGAAAGGAAGTTTTGGAGTTGGCTATTTTTTGCACTTCTGCACGTTCATTTGCAATGTACTTTTACAGACAATCATATTAGGATATTATAAGACATTTTGAACCATTTTCATTGGTCACGGTGGTCGGTATGGTTATAGCGATTTTTGCACACGTATGGGATAAATTCAAGAAAGGGAGTTTCGGAGTAGGCTATTTCTTGCACTTCTGCGCGATCATTTGCAGTATCCTTTTACAAACAAGCATTTTTGGATATTATAAGACATTTTTAACCATTCCCATTAGTCATGGTGGCCTGTACTATTATTTCGATTTTTGCATACCTATGAGATAAATGTAAGAAAGAGAGTTTCGAGGTAGGTTATTTCTTGCACATTTGTGCGTTCTTTTGCAATATCATTCTACATACGATCATATTATGATATTATAAGATATTTTGAACCATTCCCATTGGTCACCGTGGTCTGTATTATTATTTCGATTTTTGCACAGTATGAGATAAATGTAAGAAAGTGATTTTCGGAGTAGACTATTTCTTGCACTTCAGTGCGTTATTTTACAATATCCTTCTACAGACAATCATATTATGATATTATAAGACATTTTGAACCATTCTCATTGGTCACGGTGGTCAGTATGGTAATTCCGATTTTCGCACAGTATGGGATAAATTCAAGAAAGGGAGTTTCAGAGTATGCTACTAGTACCTGCTCAATGCTCACATTCATTCAGTCACAGCCATCTATCCTCTTGCAGTCATCTCATTACTTATAGCTCAAACCACTGCGCTAACTTCAATCATCCATAACTACACAGCTCCACAACTCTGCTGCTACAAACAACTGCATCACCTCCACCAATTCATTACCAACCATCTCAGTACCTTGCTTTCTCTCTGGATACCACTTGAAGCCTAATACATTCATCTAATAATCCGTGCGTTCTTCATACCTTATGCAGCTTTACAGTCCATTGTAGCAGCATCACCATTTGGCATCATAACCTGACCATCTGAGCGTCCATTATTTCACCTAAGCAATGGCAACAACTCAATTTCTCAAGAACCCATCACCTGCTCAAATTCATTGCAGTTCCAATTCAGCTTCAGTTCTACTTGCACCAGTCAGCTTGTATGTGTAAAACAAAACTCAAACTCAAACCAACACAGTTAATACTTCAACAACATCAACATCTCCTTGCCAACCCCTCTCTGATCTTCTTGAGCACCTGGCTATCACCACTGCAGATTCAACAACATCATCACCAGCACAACCAATCACAGACTGCAACACAAGAGTCTCCTCGAGCACTCAGCTCAAAACATCACCATATGAACCTAGGCATTCATCTAAAGAACATCACAACCTAACTCCAGCTCACTTGCACACTGCCAATCAAAGCAACGACAAAGAACATCTTCCCGTTCTCCTTCTCGGACAAATTCATGCCTAATTTACGGAACATTTGCATACTTGAATTGCACCAATATCTCGGCCATTTATCTCCAACTGTATCATGGCAGCAGCATCGTCTTCCTCCCTGGTTCGAGTAGTCTTGAAACTCCAGCAGATGTACATCATCTCGAACCCAGTAGAAGCCCCGACCAACATCAACTCTGCCAGCTCCATATACTTGTTCTTTCTCGCTGAGTCTTGTCAGAACAAAACCCATTTTGTTCACGGCAACAACAACTTCAGTTCCACCCCTCTTCCATTGACCCTTGCGGCTAAATCCAACAGCCAAACTCAAGCCAAGAACTGGTCCTTGCCGTTGTTAAAAACTCTCTTCAACCCATCGAAACATTCCATGGTTCAACTGTGGCTTGGTTCTCTTCCTCCTCTACTTGTTCTCCAGAATCATACCAGAAACAGTCCTTGTACACAGGCTCAACTAATCCGCATCTGATCTTGAAGTGGTGATGAAAAGTTCATTCAGGCCTTTTATCGAACAACTGATATTCCATTGTCATCTTGTTGTAGCATTGAACTTTCTGCAGCTTCTAAACTCACCCAAATACCTGCAAATTCAATTCACAGTAAACCCATTCCAGAAACCATTTAACATTCATAGGTCTTCACATTTAGTCCTCATTATGAACCAACAACAATACCAATTACATACTCTTGTTCAGTTAGTCTTCAAACTCCATCAAATGTTCATTATTTTGAACCTAATTCAGCCTCAAACTCAGGCCAACAAAACCCATATGAATTCATCTACTAAACAACTTGTTCTCAGTCCCAAATTCGAGCTCAAAACCACCAGATGAATCCCACCGGTACGGCCACTAGAACTCGTTTAATTGACAACCTCAAATCCCATCCTTGGCTGTGGTTATCACCAATTGCTCGCAGCGGCTAGTTGAGCTGATGATGGACTCGATCTGACCTCCGTGAAACCCACCAGACCCATAGCTGGTCCCTCCGGCAACAACATGAAACTAGGTTTGAGAAAATGATATTATGACCTAGAGAAAGAATGTGTACTCTGCTTGGAACAAATTGGTTTCAAACGAAATCTTAAATTTCATTTCTTCTTAGCACATGTGTGACTTCCTTGGGTGAACTCCACTAATGCTTTGCTCTACAGAGTGTAGAAACTTCCGAGTCACTGTTAGTTTCAAGCCCATGACTTATGGCCAGCACCTTCCATCCCCTATGCCACTGCACCTGTGCGCCATTCCCAGTCCATGCCTTTGCATTTCTATGATAGCAACAAAGAGAATTAGAATTCTCATTTTGCTCCAGTTTCGCCGTCAATGTTCTTGGTCTCCAATTTATTGACATGAGCTTTAACCGCGTGCACCGATGCAACTTATTTTGGCGCTTTTTCTCCCTTGAATTCTTTCACCAACAACATCCGTCTCTTACTTCTCAGATTCACTTCTTCTCTTCAATGTCTTTTCATCACTAAAGTTTTCATGCTTTTCAGACAGAATTTGCATCACTAAAGCGACATGCTTTTCAGACAGAGATGAAGAAATAAAAGCAAATCGTGAGAAATAATCCGCCTCCAAGAGAAGTTGCACGTGAGATGAGACTTTTGCGCTGTTTCTTCTTCTTTTGTTCCAAATTACTCCAAAGTACCTAAACACTCAAAAGAAAACATAAGATACATAATTTACAAGAAAATTAACAAAGAAAGCATTAACAATAGATAAATATCAAGGTATTTTAGACACCTATCACCTGTTCAAAAAAAAATACGATAGAAGAATAAGTCCAGGCCTTGATCCAGCCTGTCGAAGAAGACTAATTCGAGCAGCAAACTTTTAAGTTTTAATATAGTTAGATGGCACTTTATGCCTTCGTTACAAGACATTTTAAGCTAAAATTCTTTATTTGTATTTTCAAGAAATATGAATGAAAGCGGCCATCTTAATGTTTACATGTGTATTTTATTTTAATGCTTTAACATGTCTTCTACTAATGGTAGTTCTAATCATTTATTTATTCTTAACCAACATACCATCATCATCTTTATCAACAGTTAAAAAGAAAAAAAAAAACAGGTACATAACCATCATGATCTAAAATAGGAAAATGTAAAAGAAGAAATCAAATAGCAGAAACAAATGGTAACATGACTTGCAAAGTACAAAATATTTTGGAAGAATGCATTTACTATAGTGAAAAATACTATAACCCCCTACTATATGGGTTCAATATATAGAAGCCCCACAAAATGAATCATTCACTGTCAACTCCATTCTTTCACATTTTGATATTTTTAGACCCAAAACTTTAGAATTCAGGGCCTGTTAATAAAGTTTTCAGCCACGGTAATTTAATAATACCAAGAATACCCCTAACTATATATATCTAATGGAATTAGCTAGAGGTTTTATTATCGGTTTCATTTTCTTTTTTCATTCTCTCTCTTCAGATGAAGCACGCAGAGAAGATGCGATTTCTGATCGAAAATTTCAGCAAAAAAAACATTTCAAAACCTAGATCTAAGAATTGCAGATCGGTTGAACTCATCATCAAAAGCTAGATTCAACATCAACGTCACTTGTTTTTGAAGATTCAGTGAAAGTTAATGAAAAAGTTCGGTGAGAATCATCACCAACAAATGAATCAGAAGATTCACTTACAAAACAAGTAAGTTTCCTTTATCTTTAACATTTCAATTCAGTAGGTAGATTCTTCGATTTTAAAAAATTTATTTATGAAAAATAATTTTATGATTTTGATAACTTTTAAAAGCTTGATTTCATGTTAAATCTCTTATTAAAATCATAATCAGAGTTAGGTCTGTTATAATCTCATATTAATCTAACTGTTGAGAGGAAAATTTTGAAAAAAATTCAAGAAAGTTTTTTAGGGTTCTTGAACAACAATCGATATATCTTTTAATCTGTTATCTCGATCAAAAATTGGTTTGTAGTGTTGAAATCAGTGAATCGTTATCTCTTTTACCCATATATTTGATACGAATTTCATATACTTAGATTTTCGAACTAATTTTTGCTCATCTCTAATTTTATCTATTTTTAACAAATAATTTTTAGTTCAATCTATATTTCCTTTAATTTTTCAAATTTAAGGAAAATGATGCAATACGATTTCAAGACTTAGATTATATATGTAATCGAAATTTTATCTCAATTTTGTCATTAGCTAATATCTCTTGTAGAGCGTGAATTACTGGTAATGGTGTTGTCAAATAATTAAAAAAAAAAAGCGGAAAAACAATGGGATGGAATGAAAAGTTACATATCAGTAGTCATTGTACAGGTAAAGCAGATTAGGTTACTAAATTGTGGTTTTTGTCAAGTTTTTATTACTGGACATTGTTTTACTTTTTGATATTTATTTACTTAACTGAGAACAATTGGGATACATTTCAGTATTCCGCAATTATCATATTTTGTTGTCCTGTATATGCATTTTAACTAGTTGGTGGTTGTTTTTTTTTTTTCCTGCCAACTTCTTGTTTGCTTTGAGTCTGATAATCAAGCTAAACAGACTATAATATGTGTTCTTACTTTTCATATCTTTCTTTCTGTTCATTTGTGTGGTTCATTTTTGAAGTAGTTATGGTGGGTGGCAATATTTTGTGTATTGATATGCTAGTGAAATGCTTCTTGTATGGCCTGCTGATTAATCTTAATTTTGCAGGGGTAGTACAAAGTATACAATCTTTGCTCAGAGAGGTTGTACGATCATCACTTTTTGAGGGAAAGGTGCAATGCTACTTGATTTTGTTTTAACCTCGTCCCATGCTAAGATAGTCAAAAGGATTATTTCCTTTCGGAATGGGGATAGACAAGTCAAGCGTACGGAGAATCATTCATTATGGTTGGCCACCTATATCTCTATATTTATCTCATCCCTACAGTAAGTATTTGATCATTTTATATAACAGGCATCTAAAGTTCTCTACATGTGTCAAAAAAAAAAGTTTGCTCTACATTATCCTTTCTTCGATGACAGAGTTTGGAGGCATACCATCACTCTATCAGGAAGCAGGTCGAGCTGGAAGTGATGGAAAATAAGCAAATTGCAGTAAGTTCTATGCTCAACTTCATGCTTGCGCCACGGTAGTAAAGTATGTCTAGCTGTCTATCCAAGTAAACTGGCAATCACTTTTGGATTGAGGAATTCTCCTCTAAGATGTTTGTCGAGATATTTTTATATGAAGCACGAGGAAGTCGGAACACCTTTCATACAATACTGGTGAGTATGTTTAAGATGGTAGCATTTACATTTATTTTGGGATAGTATTCACATTTTTCGTAAGATCTTCCATGCAAAATCTATTTACCTTCCTAGTACAGAAGCAATATGCATGTGTAACTTCCGATTACACAAGTCACGCGGAAGTGTAACTCCTAGTTACACATGCTATATACATGTGTAACTCTTATTTACACAAGCCAGATACACGTGTAACTCGCAGTTACACTCCTAATAGTCTTGTGTTGTCACTTTTTCATGTGATAAGTCATAATGGAGCCCAAAAATGCACTGGGAAAACAGTTGAAAAAATGCTTAGGATGAATAATGAAAGTAGCATAACTTTGAACCATGTTAGTTTGATGCTCTAATGGATTATGTTTAATTAATTTGATAATATACACCTTAGTTAAGTAAGGAAGTGATAAATCACAAATTGATATCCAATAGTTTTTATTGTATATGGCAGCTCTCTTGTCTGGTATTACCCCATGAACATACTACTTTGCTACAGCCAAAATCAATCTGGAGGGCGGAAGAAACTCATGAGACCTCATTATTGGAACGTATACTGCATTTGGATCCACTTGAAATATGTTTCCAATGAATAATGACTTCCTCTTGCAGTGCTGTGTACTAATATTTCGTTTAACCCTTATTAATTACTCGTTTCTTATGTTTTGAAGGTGAACTTATTCCGCAGAATCACATTGCCAGATACGCCAAGGACTAGAAAGGTTTTTGAAGGACAATTGACTGGGCAGGCATGCTTTTTTCATTCTTCTTTCTTTCTTTTGCTGGTCATAATTTTTATGTTCAGTTTAACCTCTTTTGATTGATACTGGGTAAAATTATCTCTAGCTATTTTTAGTACAATCTCTGCTTGATCTTTAAATCCATATATGATTAATTTGCAATAGGACTTGGATCTAAGTAGAAGCACTTCCATTTTTCGATTGTCAGGAATTATGTCCTGCTACAAATTTATAACTATAATTTGTGTGTATACTGCTCTCATATCTACTGACGGTAGCATTTACATTTATTTTTGGATAATATTCACATTTTCCGTAAGATCTTCCATGCAACATCTATTTACCTTCTTAGTACAGAACCAATATGCATGTGTAACTTCCGAGTACACAAGTCATATACATGTGTAACTTCTTCCGAGCACACAAGTCATGTGGAAGTGTAACTCCTAGTTACACATGCTATATACATATGTAACTCTTATTTACACAAGTCCGATACATGTGTAACTCGCAGTTACACTCCTAATAGTCTTGTGTTTGTAACTTTTTCCTGTGATAAGACCCAACGGAGCCCAAAAAAGCACTGGGAAAACAGTAGAAAAAAAAAATGCTTGCATGAATAATGAAAGTTGCATAACTAGTATCATTTCAGTGTCCAGAGATATTCACTATGTTGTGCTGATGACTTGTTTTTGGTCCTGGGTTGTGCTTGGATTATGGTGTTTCCTTACTGCAATTTGTATATGAATGGATAAAAAAAGAAGTAAACACCGAAATTACGCTGTTGAGTCATCTTGTACATGTATGTATAATTTCTCCAGCTCATGATTATCCATTGTTAGATGTGCTCCTTTGTATGGGTCTTTTTTTATGGCTGATGTGAATGTTGCTGCTGCCAGTGTAATTCTCAGTTACACATGACATATGCATGTGTAACTCCCAGTTACACTAGAAGGATGCATGTGTAACTCCGAATTACGCATGGATTTTATACGTGTATCAGCTGATTACACATGCTTGTTTAGGGGTGTTTCGACTATGGTATTTCAATGTTTCTATGGAAGAAATTTCTGAATAATTGTAACCTTTTCTATATCAATTGATGTCTATGCAGGACTCGATGTGGTTCGCGTGCACTGATAAGACACTAGCTTACCAAGAAAACCATTTATCAAAGCTCTGGGATATTCTTGCAGTTTATGGCTGGATAGATATGGATGTTGGTTAATGTCCAGGTGAGAAGTGATGATTCTTAGCTCTTTTATAGTTGAAAATGTGTGCTTTATATGGATGTGTAACTTTTAGTTACACTTACACAAGTTAGGTGCATTTGTAACTATCTGTTACACATGATATATGCATGTGTAACTCCTCTTTACACTAGACAGATGCATGTGTAACTCCTAGTTACACATGCTAAAATGAACAAACTTGCAACCAAAAAATTCTACATGCTAGGTATCCAAGTCATATGAATGTGTAACTGTCAATTACGCATGACGGATGCATGTGTAACTCCCAGTTACACATGCTAAGATAGGTTATTTTGTGTTGTTCTATAATTTTGCCTTACAATTATTCTATAATATTTTTTTTTTACTTTTTGTTCATCCAACCTAATCCATGGATGTTTATTTCGTTGCAGATATGCAAGCATTTTGGAGTGAAGAAGACAAGAAGGAAAGGCAAAGATTTAAACTTCATAAAAACTAATTGCTTAAATGTGGTAATGGTCTGTTTGGAATTGGAGTTATTTGAATACACAAATCAAATGCATGTGTAACTCTCAATTACACTAGATAGATGCATATGTAACTCTCAATTACACAAGGCAGATGCGTGTGTAACTTCTAGTTACACATGCTAAGAAATTATCGTAAATGAATATTAAAGTAATACATGTACTTTTTAATAATTTTGGGCTTAGTTTTAAATTTTATTTAATTAGGGGCTTAGTTTTAAATTTTATTTAATTAGGGGCTTGACAATATATGTAAGGGTATGAATGTCTTTTAATAATTCGGGGCCTAGATATAAAATTCTTTTAATTAAGGGCCTCATATTATGGGTTATCCATGGATTGGGCCTTAGCCTAATTTTCTCTTTACTATATTCAGAAGTAAAACATACCTAATGCAATAACCCATCCGGCACGGAGGACCTGGGGCATGGACCCAACCTGGGTCAAAGGCCGAGCCCTTCGTCACTGGACAACCTTGATTCCTTGAAGCCTTTTTGCTGGGAGATCTTTGTACAAGAAGATTCAGTCATAGCACAACATGAAACAACAAAATATAAAAGAATAATATTATCAAATAGCGAAAAAAAATGCTAATACCAATTGCAAATTACGAGATTTTTTGGAAAAGAATGCAGTTACTATATTCCGATATAGAACATACCTAATGCAGCAACCCACCCAACACAGCATACCTGGGGCAAAGGCCGAAACCTATGTCCCTGGAACCTTTGTGCCAGGAGAGTTTTTCCTTTGTCCCTGGAGACAATTATGCCGGCAGATCTTTGTATAGAAAGATTCAGACAAAGCATAACCTGAAACAACAAAATATAAAAGAACAATGTTATCAAATAGCAGAAACAAATGCTAATACCAATTTCAAATTACGAGATATTTTTTTGAACAGTGCAATTACTGTATTCCGAAGTAGAACATACCTGATGCAGTAACCCTCCTGGCAAAGTGAAACTGGGGCAACGGACCCAACCTGGGGCAAAGGCCGAAGCCTTTGTCCCTGGAGAGCTTTTCCTTTGTCCCTGGAGACCTTTGTGCCAGGAGAGCTTTGTGCAGGAAAATAGTTTCGAGTTGATCTCTTAACCTAGAAGAAATTTCGATGAAACCTTTTGACCTAATCTAGTAGACTTACTGATAGTTACCCACACAAAATTTCAGAATTTTTGGAGTTGTAAAATTATTTTTTTGATATTTTACAAAACAGAGAAACGTTCTGAAAAAATTCTGACGAGCAGAAATTTGTTGTGGACTAAATTAGTTTTAAAGGAGTAACCATATCCTTATGCAAACAATCATTTTATGATATTATAAGACATTTTGAACCATTCACATTGGTCATGGTGGCCTGTATTGTTATGATATTATTTTATGATATTTTGAACCATTCCCATTGGGGATTTTGGGGCAGGCTATTTCTTGCGCTTCTGTGTGTTCTTTTGCAATATCCTTCTACAGACAATCATTTTATGATATTATAAGACATTTTGAACCAATCCCATTGGTCGTGGTGGCTTGTATTGTTATTTTCGGTTTTGGCTCACGTAGTGGAAAATGTAAGAAAGGGGATTTTGGGGCAGGCTATTTCTTGCGCTTTTGTGTGTTCTTTTGAAATATCCTTCTACAGACAATCATTTTAGGATATTATAAGACATTTTGAACCATTCCCATTGGTCATGGTGGCCTGTATTGTTATTTTTGGTTTTGGCTCACGTAGTGGAAAATGTAAGAAAGGGGATTTTGGGGCTGGCTATTTCTTGCGCTTCTGTGCGTTCTTTTGCAATATCCTTCTACAAACAATCATTTTAGGATATTATAAGACATTTTGAACCATTCCCATTGGTCATGGTGGCCTGTATTGTTATTTTTGGTTTTGGCTCACGTAGTGGAAAATGTAAGAAAGGGGATTTTTGGGGTGCTATTTCTTGCGCTTTCGTGTATTCTTTTGCAATATCCTTCTACAGACAATCATTTTATGATATTATAAGACATTTTGAACCATTCCCATTGGTCGTGGTGGCCTGTATTGTTATTTTTGGTTTTGGCTCACGTAGTGGAAAATGTAAGAAAGGGGATTTTGGGGGAGGCTATTTCTTGCGCTTCCGTGTGTTCTTTTGCAATATCCTTCTACAGACAATCATTTTACGATATTATAAGACATTTTGAACCAATCCCATTGGTCGTGGTGGCCTGTATTGTTATTTTTGGTTTTGGCTCACGTGGTGGAAAATGTAAGAAAGGGGATTTTAGGGCAGGCTATTTCTTGCGCTTCTGTGTGTTCTTTTGCAATATCCTTCTGCAGACAATCATTTTAGGATATTATAAGACATTTTGAACCATTCCCATTGGTCATGGTGGCCTGTATTGTTATTTTTGGTTTTGGCTCACGTAGAGGGAAAATGTATAGAAAGGGGGATTTTGGGTTTGGCTATTTCTTGCGCTTACATGCGTTCTTTTGCAATATCCTTCTACAAACAATCATTTTAGGATATTATAAGACATTTTGAACCATTCCCATTGGTCATGGTGGCCTGTATTGTTATTTTTGGTTTTGGCTCACGTAGTGAAAATGTAAGAAAGGGGATTTTGGGGCAGGCTATTTCTTGCGCTTCTGTGTATTCTTTTGCAATATCCTTCTACAGACAATCATTTTATGATATTATAAGACATTTTGAACCATTCCCATTGGTCGTGGTGGCCTGTATTGTTATTTTCGGTTTTGGCTCACGTAGTGGAAAATGTAAGAAAGGGGATTTTGGGCAGGCTATTTCTTGCGCTTGTGTGTTCTTTTGAAATATACTTCTCAGAGACAATCATTTTAGGATATTATAAGACATTTTGAACCATTCCCATTGGTCGTGGTGGCCTGTATTGTTATTTTTGGTTTTGGCTCACGTAGTGGAAAATGTAAGAAAGGGGATTTTGGGGGAGGCTATTTCTTGCGCTTCTGTGTGTTCTTTTGCAATATCCTTCTACAGAATTTTAGGATATTATAAGACATTTTTAAATATTCCCGTTGGCCATGGTGGCCTGTATTGTTATTTTTGGTTTTGGCTCACGTAGTGGAAAATGTAACAAAGGGGATTTTGGGGCAGGCTATTTCTTGCGCTTCTGTGTGTTCTTTTGCAATATCCTTCTACACACAATCATTTTAGGATATTATAAGATATTTTGAAATATTCCCATTGGCCATGGTGGCCTGTATTGTTATTTTTGGTTTTGGCTCACGTGGTGGAAATGTAAGAAAGGGGATTTTGGGGCAGGCTATTTCTTACGCTTCTGTGTGTTCTTTTGCAATATCCTTCAGCAGACAATCATTTTAGGATATTATAAGACATTTTGAACCATTCCCATTGGTCATGGTGGCCTGTATTGTTATTTTTGGTTTTGGCTCACGTAGTGGAAAATGTAAGAATGGGGATTTTGGGGCAGGCTATTTCTTGCGCTTCTGTGTGTTCTTTTGCAATATCCTTCTGCAGACAATAATTTTAGGATATTATAAGACATTTTGAACCATTCCCATTGGTCATGGTGGCCTGTATTGTTATTTTTGGTTTTTGCTCACGTATTGGAAAATGTAAGAAAGGGGATTTTGGGGCAGGATATTTCTTGCGCTTCTGTGTGTTCTTTTGCAATATCCTTCTGCAGACAATCATTTTACGATATTATAAGACATTTTGAACCATTCCCATTGGTCATGGTGGCCTGTATTGTTATTTTTGGTTTTGGCACACGTAGTGGAAAATGTAAGAAAGGGGATTTTGGGGCAGGCTATTTCTTGCGCTTCTGTGTGTTGTTTTGCAATATCCTTCTACAGACAATCATTTTAGGATATTATAAGACATTTTGAACCATTCCCATTGGTCATGGTGGCCTGTATTGTTATTTTTAGTTTTGGCTCACGTAGTGGAAAATGTAAGAAAGGGGATTTTGGGGCAGGCTATTTCTTGCGCTTCTGTGTGTTATTTTGCAATATCCTTCTACAGACAATCATTTTAGGATATTATAAGACATTTTGAACCATTCCCATTGGTCATGGTGGCCTGTATTGTTATTTTTGGTTTTGGCTCACGTAGTGGAAAATGTAAGAAAGGGGATTTTGGGACAGGCTATTTCTTGCGCTTCTGTGTGTTCTTTTGCAATATCATTCTACAAAAAATCATTTTAGGATATTATAAGACATTTTGAACCTTCCAATTGGTCATGGTGGCCTGTATTGTTATTTTTGGTTTTGGCTCACGTAGTGAAAAATGTAAGAAAGGGAATTTTGGGCCAGGCTATTTCTTGCGCTTCTGTGTGTTATTTTGCAATATCCATCTCTGAGACAATCATTTTAGGATATTATAAGACATTTTGAACCATTCCCATTGGTCGTGGTGGCCTGTATTGTTATTTTTGGTTTTGGCTCACGAGGGAAAATGTAAGAAAAGGGGATTTTGGGGCGAGGCTATTTCTTTAAACACGTGTGTTATTTTGAAATATCCTTCTACAGAAAATCATTTTAGGATATTATGAGACATTTTGAACCATTCCCATTGGTCGTGGTGGCATGTATTGTTATTTTTGGTTTTGGCTCACGTAGTGGAATATGTAAGAAAGGGGATTTTGGGGGAGGCTATTTCTTGTGCTTCTGTGTGTTATTTTGCAATATCCTTCTACAGACAATCATTTTAGGATATTATAAGACATTTTGAACCATTCCCATTGCTCGTGGTGGCCTGTATTGTTATTTTTGGTTTTGGCTCACGTAGTGGAAAATGTAAGAAAGGGGATTTTGGGGCAGGCTATTTCTTGCGCTTCTGTGTGTTATTTTGCAATATCCTTCTACAGACAATCATTTTAGGATATTATAAGACATTTTGAACCATTCCCATTGGTCATGGTGGCCTGTATTGTTATTTTTGGTTTTGGCTCTCGTAGTGGAAAATGTAAGAAAAGGGATTTTGGGTCAGGCTATTTCTTGCGCTTCTGTGTGTTCTTTTGCAATATCCTTCTACAGACAATCATTTTAGGATATTATAAGAGATTTTGAACCATTCCCATTGGTCATGGTGGCCTGTATTGTTATTTTTGGTTTTGGCTCACGTAGTGAAAATGTAAGAAAAGGGGATTTTGGGGCAAAGGCTATTTGTTGCGCTTTCCGTGTGTTCTTTTGCAATATCCTTCTACTTACAATCATTTTAGGATATTATAAGACATTTTGAACCATTCCCATTGGTCATGGTGGCCTGTATTGTTATTTTTGGTTTTGGCTCACGTAGTGGAAAATGTAAGAAAGGGGATTTTGGGGCAGGCTATTTCTTGCGCTTCCGTGTGTTATTTTGCAATATCCTTCTACAGACAATCATTTTAGGATATTATAAGACATTTTGAACCATTCCCATTGGTCATGGTGGCCTGTATTGTTATTTTCGGTTTTGGCTCACGTAGTGAAAATGTAAGAAAGGGGATTTTGGGGCAGGCTATTTCTTGCGCTTCTGTTTGTTCTTTTGCAATATCCTTCTACAGACAATCATTATAGTATATTATAAGACATTTTGAACCATTCTCATTGGTCATGGTGGCCTGTATTGTTATTTTTGGTTTTGGCTCACGTAGTGGAAAATGTAAGAAAGGGGATTTTGGGGCAGGCTATTTCTTGCGCTTATGTGTGTTCTCTTGCAATATCCTTCTACAGACAATCATTTAAGGATATTATAAGACATTTTGAACCATTCCCATTGGTCATGGTGGCATGTATTGTTATTTTTGGTTTTGGCTAACGTAGTGGAAAATGTAAGAAAGGGAATTTTGGGGCAGGCTACTTCTTGCGCTTCTGTGTGTTCTTTTGCAATATCCTTCTACAGACAATCATTTTAGTATATTATAATACATTTTGAACCATTCCCATTGGTCATGGTGGCCTGTATTGTTATTTTCGGTTTTGGCTCACGTAGTGGAAAATGTAAGAAAGGGGATTTTGGGGCAGGCTATTTCTTGCGCTGCATGTGTTCTTTTGCAATATCCTTCTACTGAGACAATCATTTTAGGATATTATAAGATATTTTGAACCATTCCCATTGGTCATGGTGGCCTGTATTGTTATTTTTGGTTTTGGCTCACGTAGTGGAAAATGTAAGAAAGAGGATTTTGGGGCAGGCTATTTCTTGCGCTTCTGTGTGTTTTTTTGCAATATCCTTCTACAGACAATCATTTTAGGATATTATAAGACATTTTGAACCATTCCCATTGGTCATGGTGGCCTGTATTGTTATTTTCGGTTTTTGGCTCACGTAGTGGAAAATGTAAGAAAAGGGATTTTGGAGCGTGCTATTTCTTGCGCTTTTCGTGTGTTCTTTTGCAACATCCTTCTACAGACAATCATTTTAGGATATTATAAGACATTTTGAACCATTCCCATTGGTCATGGTGGCCTGTATTGTTATTTTTGGTTTTGGCTCACGTAGTGGAAAATGTAAGAAAGGGGATTTTGGGGCAAGCTATTTCTTGCGCTTCTGTGTGTTCTCTTGCAATATCCTTTTACAGACAATCATTTTAGGATATTATAAGACATTTTGAACCATTCCCATTGGTCATGGTGGCCTGTATTGTTATTTTTGGTTTTGGCTCACTTAGTGGAAAATGTAAGAAAGGGGATTTTGGGGCAGGCTAATTCTTGCGCTTCTGTGTGTTCTCTTGTAATATCCTTTTACAGACAATAATTTTAGGATATTATAAGACATTTTGAACCATTCCCATTGGTCATGGTGGCATGTATTGTTATTTTTGGTTTTGGCTCACGTAGTGGAAAATGTAAGAAAGGGGATTTTGGGCCAGACTATTTCTTGCGCTTCTGTGTGTTCTTTTGCAATATCCTTCTACAGAGAATCATTTTAGGATATTATAAGACATTTTGAACCATTCCCATTGGTCATGGTGGCCTGTATTGTTATTTTTGGTTTTGGCTCACGTAGTGGAAAATGTAAGAAAGGGTATTTTGGGGCAGGCTAATTCTTGCGCTTCTGTGTGTTCTCTTGCAATATCCTTTTACAGATAATCATGTTAGGATATTATAAGACATTTTGAACCATTCCCATTGGTCATGGTGGCCTGTATTGTTATTTTTGGTTTTGGCTCACGTAGTGGAAAATGTAAGAAATGGGATTTTGGGGCGGTGCTATTTCTGCGCTTCTGTGTGTTCTTTTTCAATATCCTTCTACAGACAATCATTTTATGATATTATAAGACATTTTGAACCATTCCCATTGGTCATGGTGGCCTGTATTGTTATTTTTTGTTTTGTCTCACGTAGTGGAAAATGTAAAAAAGGGGATTTAAAGGCGAGGCTAATTCTTGCGCTTCTGTGTGTTCTCTTGCAATATAATTCTACAGACAATCATTTTAGGATATTATAAGACATTTTGATCCATTCCCATTGGTCATGGTGGCCTGTATTGTTATTTTTGGTTTTGGCTCACGTAGTGGAAAATGTAAGAAAGGGGATTTTGGGGCAGGCTATTTGTTGCGCTTCTGTGTGTTCTCTTGCAATATCCTTCTACTTACAATCATTTTAGGATATTATAAGACATTTTGAACCATTCCCATTGGTCATGGTGGCCTGTATTGTTATTTTTGGTTTTGGCTCACGTAGTGGAAAATGTAAGAAAGGGGATTTTTGGGGCGTGCTATTTCTTGCGCTTGTGTGTTATTTTGCAATATCCTTCTACAGACAATCATTTTAGGATATTATAAGACATTTTGAACCATTCCCATTGGTCATGGTGGCCTGTATTGTTATTTTCGGTTTTGGCTCACGTAGTGAAAAATGTAAGAAAGGGGATTTTGGGGCAGGCTATTTCTTGCGCTTCTGTGTGTTCTTCTGCAATATCCTTCTACAGACAATAATTTTAGTATATTATAAGACATTTTGAACCATTCTCATTGGTCATGGTGGCCTGTATTGTTATTTTTGGTTTTGGCTCACGTAGTGGAAAATGTAAGAAAGGGGATTTTGGGGCAGGCTATTTCTTGCGCTTCTGTGTGTTCTCTTGCAATATCCTTCTACAGACAATCATTTAAGGATATTATAAGACATTTTGAACCATTCCCATTGGTCATGGTGGCATGTATTGTTATTTTTGGTTTTGGCTAACGTAGTGGAAAATGTAAGAAAGGGTATTTTGGGGCAGGCTATTTCTTGCGCTTCTGTGTTTTCTTTTGCAATATCCTTCTACAGACAATCATTTTAGTATATTATAATACATTTTGAACCATTCCCATTGGTCATGGTGGCCTGTATTGTTATTTTCGGTTTTGGCTCACGTAGTGGAAAATGTAAGAAAGGGGATTTTGGGGCAGGCTATTTCTTGCGCTTCTGTGTGTTCTTTTGCAATATCCTTTCTGAGACAATCATTTTAGGATATTATAAGATATTTTGAACCATTCCCATTGGTCATGGTGGCCTGTATTGTTATTTTTGGTTTTGGCTCACGTAGGGAAAATGTAAGAAAGAGGATTTTGGGGGAGGCTATTTCTTGCGCTTTACGTGTTTTTTTGCAATATCCTTCTACAGACAATCATTTTAGGATATTATAAGACATTTTGAACCATTCCCATTGGTCATGGTGGCCTGTATTGTTATTTTCGGTTTTGGCTCACGTAGTGGAAAATGTAAGAAAAGGGATTTTGGGGAGCTATTTCTTGCGCTTCGTGTGTTATTTTGCAACATCCTTCTACAGACAATCATTTTAGGATATTATAAGACATTTTGAACCATTCCCATTGGTCATGGTGGCCTGTATTGTTATTTTTGGTTTTGGCTCACGTAGGGAAAATGTAAGAAAGGGGATTTTGGGGCAGGCTATTTCTTGCGCTTCTGTGTGTTTTTTTGCAATATCCTTCTACAGACAATCATTTTAGAATATTATAAGACATTTTGAACCATTCCCATTGGTCATGGTGGCCTGTATTGTTATTTTCGGTTTTGGCTCACGTAGTGAAAAATGTAAGAAAGGGGATTTTGGGACAGGCTATTTCTTGCGCTTGTGTGTTCTCTTGCAATATCCTTCTACAGACAATAATTTTAGTATATTATAAGACATTTTGAACCATTCTCATTGGTCATGGTGGCCTGTATTGTTATTTTTGGTTTTGGCTCACGTAGTGAAAATGTAAGAAAGGAGATTTTGGGCGGAGCTATTTCTTGCGCTTACAGTGTGTTATTTTGCAATATCCTTCTACAGACAATCATTTTAGGATATTATAAGACATTTTGAACCATTCCCATTGGTCATGGTGGCCTGTATTGTTATTTTCGGTTTTGGCTCACGTAGTGAAAAATGTAAGAAAGGGGATTATGGGGCGGAGGCTATTTCTTGCGCTTCGTGTGTTCTTCTGCAATATCCTTCTACTGGACAATAATTTTAGTATATTATAAGACATTTTGAACCATTCTCATTGGTCATGGTGGCCTGTATTGTTATTTTTGGTTTTGGCTCACGTAGGGAAAATGTAAGAAAGGGGATTTTGGGGCGAGGCTATTTCTTGCGCTTTGTGTGTTCTCTTGCAATATCCTTCTACGAGACAATCATTTAAGGATATTATAAGACATTTTGAACCATTCCCATTGGTCATGGTGGCATGTATTGTTATTTTTGGTTTTGGCTAACGTAGTGGAAAATGTAAGAAAGGGTATTTTGGGGCAGGCTATTTCTTGCGCTTCTGTGTTTTCTTTTGCAATATCCTTCTACAGACAATCATTTTAGTATATTATAATACATTTTGAACCATTCCCATTGGTCATGGTGGCCTGTATTGTTATTTTCGGTTTTGGCTCACGTAGTGAAAATGTAAGAAAGGGGATTTTGGGGCGGAGCTATTTCTTGCGCTGCGTGTGTTCTTTTGCAATATCCTTCTACAGACAATCATTTTAGGATATTATAAGATATTTTGAACCATTCCCATTGGTCATGGTGGGCTGTATTGTTATTTTTGGTTTTGGCTCACGTAGTGGAAAATGTAAGAAAGAGGATTTTGGGGCAGGCTATTTCTTGCGCTTCGTGTTTTTTTGCAATATCCTTCTCTGAGACAATCATTTTAGGATATTATAAGACATTTTGAACCATTCCCATTGGTCATGGTGGCCTGTATTGTTATTATTTTCGGTTTTGGCTCACGTAGTGGAAAATGTAAGAAAAGGGATTTTGGGGCGGAGGCTATTTCTTGCGCTTCGTGTGTTATTTTGCAACATCCTTCTACAGGACAATCATTTTAGGATATTATAAGACATTTTGAACCATTCCCATTGGTCATGGTGGCCTGTATTGTTATTTTTGGTTTTGGCTCACGTAGGGAAAATGTAAGAAAGGGGATTTTGGGCGAGGCTATTTCTTGCGCCACGTGTGTTTTTTTGCAATATCCTTCTACAGACAATCATTTTAGAATATTATAAGACATTTTGAACCATTCCCACTGGTCATGGTGGCCTGTATTGTTATTTTCGGTTTTGGCTCACGTAGTGGAAAATGTAAGAAAAGGGATTTTGGGGCAGGCTATTTCTTGCGCTTCTGTGTGTTCTTTTGCAATATCCTTCTACAGAAAATCATTTTAGGATATGATAAGACATTTTGAACCATTCCCATTGGTCGTGGTGGCCTGTATTGTTATTTTTGGTTTTGGCTCACGTAGTGGAAAATGTAAGAAAGGGGATTTTGGGGGAGGCTATTTCTTGCGCTTCTTTGTGTTCTTTTGCAATATCCTTCTACAAACAATCATTTTAGGATATTACTAGATTTTGTGCCCGTGCTACGCACCGGGCGGGCACAAAATCATCCACTATCATTTTTTTTTTATTTTGAGCATATTTTTGGTTTGGTGTGATACACTTCGCCTCACCTCGTCCCGTCGTGCATTTTGGATTTGATGTCGCGGGGCTTTGCCTGGTCCTGCTGCGATGCATTTTTTTATTCGGTATGGCTCGGCTTCGTCTCGCCTCCGTCCCGATGCATTGTTGATTTGGTATGGCTCGGCTTCGCCTCTCCCCCGTCGCGATGCATTTTTAATTTGGTGTGGTTCGGCTTCGCCTCGCCCCCGTCGAGATGCATTTTTGATTTGATGTGGCTTGGCTTTGCCTCAACCGTCGCTTAAGATTTTCCCTTTTTTTTATTTCGCTTAAGATGTTTTATATGGTGTGAATCCATGTATTTTACTGATCGGATACGGCGCCTATGTGTGTGCATATGGGCAACTACCTAATTTGTTGCCCTAAATTTTCTTTTTCTAGTTTCCAATAAGTCACTATTTATTGTCACAAATCAACAATACCCTACAAATAATAATAATGCAACGAAAACATAACTGTAATTCATTTTTACTCGCAAGCTTATATTTCTCCTCTCTCAGTATTCACTCAAGTGAGAATACTACACAATGTATTATGCCATTTCCAAATATCCACTACCAATGGGTGAATTATTGGCCAGAGGCGTCCAACTTTTTCAAATTCAACGTAATGTGTACATATTTGAATTAGTCTGTACAATCCGGTAAATTCTCTAAAATAAAGCGACAGATTGATTTTGGTAGCTTCTCTGTAAAGTAAAATTGAGCACATTTCCTTTGGTATTAGGTTTAAAAACACAAACAGGAACATGAACAAAAATGGTTTCCAACAACATCGTACTATAGAATAGTACAAATTTGAATGCGTATCATTTTTAACAGTAAGCTTATTGTCCATTTTATTTACCTCCGCCAAATTGAACTAAGCATATCTACTCCATCTATAAGGAAAGTTCCCGGAATCTAAGTAATCGGAAGTTTAAGCACCTTCAATCGTTGATTCTCCACGGTACAAACAATTTCAGGTTGTGCTGCTAGAACTTTATCGCCTTCATATTTATAGACTGAATTTTTTCCCGCTATTTTGTAACCTTTAGATTTAACTTGCTCAACGGCCAAACCAATGTCTAGCCGAGCACCAGTACAATTCTGTCAATGAACAAACGACAGCAATAATACTGGGAAACTACAACATTATATCTGCACCTTGTCTGAAATGTAAATGGTAAAACGTATCAAACTTGATGGAAAAATTAGTTAAAATATGCAAAAAAAGATATATCTTTATTAACAAACTTGTAATTTGTTCATGACTGTCATAAAGCTTACAGGGAAATTTGTCAATTGTTACACTACCTTGATACAGATAAAGCTTATCTTGTTAATCCTAATTAGCATCAACCAATGCCAATGCAACAACTCAAGTCTACAAAAGGGAAAGGATATACCTGATTGTGAGTCCTTGGGTCAATAAGGATGAGAACACATGGCTCAGTGAAGGCTTTCTGCATCTGATTGGTAATTTACGCAGGATGTATGCCTACTGGTGGTTGAGCAGCAATGTAGTGAGCAAACTCAAAAGAGCAGGCTGAATAATGATGTCTCAGGGTTACTCAATAGCATCAGTAACCCTAACTGCCATCACTAATTCGTCAATAGCAAGACATCTCCATGTGATTTATGAACCTTCTTTATCTCTAATTAGACTGCTGAATAATAGCGTTCAACACTGGTTGCTTTAAACATCAAACTAATATAAAAGGTGTGCAAAATCATCTTACTCCACAATTAAATTATTTAGGTCCTAATTTAAGTAACTTAACTGAAAGTGAACACGCAATCTCTTCTCATTACAACTTTGTTAGAAGTTTCTGGTTGCTGCTAGAGCTAGATAATTACATAAATTCCAACCATCAAAGAGCTAATAAAAGTATAATGTATACATGCTTTTCTGCTTTTCCATCCGCTGCTTCAAGTTTCAAATATAAGAAAATTAGTTGAGTAACTGAGCAGCAAAATCTTAATGCCAATATGCAAATTGACTAATGGACAATAAAGACAATGGAACCAATCTTAATCCCTCATTTTCATGGTTGGCATGTGTCAATGAGAGCTCTGGAGTACTTACAGAATCAAGAATACCTAACCTATCCCTGTATAACTTCATCCCTGAAGTCACTACCGATTCAATCTCCTCCACATCAGAAACCACTCATTGCTTAAGTTCACTAACTCATCGGAACCCAATTCTTCTATTTCAAAACAAACCATACATATGAACTCTAATTCGATTCAATCCCTTAATCAAACCCTTAATAATTTAAGAAGAGTAAGAGCATACTCTCAAAATTTTATGGATCATACCTAATAAAAATATATGAATGCAACCAATTATACTTGAGAGAGAGGGGGGTTTACTTACTTGCCATGCACAAAGACATGATATAACCAGAGGAAATGAGATCCCTGACCATATGAAATCCCATAAAGTCCTACAAATCCAACCTTTATACATCAAACAAATTAACAGAACTCTCATTAACAAATAACCAAATAACCTTGTAACATCAAGTAGCTAATAATTAATTTGTCTCATGTACCTGAATGTAAAATTTAGACTAATCTACTCCAGTAACATCCCCAAACTCCGAAGAGATTACCTGAATGTAAAATTCAAAAAAACAATGAACAAAACAGAAACATAGATGAATATGAAAAATCAGAAGAATAATATTAAGATCCGAACAACAAAATTTATATATTTGCTCTCTAAGAGAACCTACATTTCTAGTGAACTAATGGCTTATAAAACTGAACTCTGACCTAAAATACCAAGAACACAAAACGCAAATTAATTTCTGTGATAACACTTCTTACTTGCCTTCTGTGATAAACCTCTTACAGCACCTTGTATTGTTCCTTGTCTTAGTTGCCCACGTAGTTCCTAGTCAGAACTCTAGCCATATATCAATGCCATTTTCATATCTCCTTCCCCAACTCTTTGTAAGACTCATCAGCATCCATGAAAACTTGAAGCAATCAATCGGTACAGTTGAACTTTAAGATGTGTAGAACTACTCACTCAGGCCTTTTTACAAACATCGAATATGTATTTGTGATCAACTGCGAATACTTCTATATCATCATCACAACATAAAACCCATTTTGTATTAATCAACATCGTCATCAGTTTCATATAAAACTATAAATCAATTTGAAACCCTATCTATCCCAAATCTTTATAAAATTTGTAAATCAATTGCGAATACTTCTATATCATCATCACAACATAGAACCCATTTTGTATTGATCAACATCGTCATTAGTTTCATATAAAACTATTAATCAATTTGAAACCCTATTTTAGCTTACCTTTCAATCCTCTTTCAGAGGTAAATCAACTCGAGTAGCATATCCATATCACCTACGATAAAAAAAGGAAAATAAATCACTAGGTATAACGGAGAGAAAAAAATAAAATCAGGCAGAGGTCTGAAGCTGAAAAGTAGGGAGAAAGGAGGAAGAAGGTGAGTTCAGAAGAAAGCATGAGAAAGGAGACGGCTTTTAGTTCGATAAGAAAGCCGGTTTTAGGTTTCGTTGGAGACATTAGATTTCACGGATGTATCGTCTACTTAACCGGCGTTAGTAACGTCCAGGTAAGTTTTTGGTGTAAACCAAATGTAAGTAATTATCTAGGTGTAAATCCACACATAAGTGTTGTATACCCACGTTTTTGCTAACGGTGTTACTAACGACCAATTAAATACAGGGTGTAAACGGAGTGTAATCCATCTTTTAATGTCACAACCAACAGAGTTCTGCCACTTGTCCTCTCCAGAATTGCTCTGTGTGAAAGATTTTATCTAATTTAATTTGAGGGGGGTGTCACACTCACCGTGCAACGTGGGAGCTCATATGACTTAGTGTTTTAAAGGAGGGGAGATAAGACATTTTGAACCATTCCAATTAGTCATGGTGGCCTGTATTGTTATTTTTGGTTTTGGCTCACGTAGTGGAAAATGTAAGAAAGGGGATTTTGGGGAGGCTATTTCTTGCGCTTCTGTGTGTTCTTTTGCAATATTCTTCTACAGAAAATCATTTTAGGATATTATAAGACATTTTGAACCATTCCCATTGGTCATGGTGGCCTGTATTGTTATTTTTGGTTTTGGCTCACGTAGTGGAAAATGTAAGAAAGGGGATTTTGGGGGAGGCTATTTCTTGCGCTTCTGTGTGTTCTTTTGCAATATCCTTCTACAGAATTTTAGGATATTATAAGACATTTTGAAATATTCCCATTGGTCATGGTGGCCTGTATTGTTATTTTTGGTTTTGGCTCACGTAGTGGAAAATGAAACAAAGGGGATTTTGGGGCAGGCTATTTCTTGCGCTTCTGTGTGTTCTTTTGCAATATCCTTCTACAGACAATCATTTTAGGATATTATAAGATATTTTGAAATATTCCCATTGGCCATGGTGGCCTGTATTGTTATTTTTGGTTTTGGCTCACGTGGTGGAAATGTAAGAAAGGGGATTTTGGGGCAGGCTATTTCTTACGCTTCAGTGTGTTCTTTTGCAATATCCTTCTGCAGACAATAATTTTAGGATATTATAAGACATTTTGAACCATTCCCATTGGTCATGGTGGCCTGTATTGTTATTTTTGGTTTTGGCTCACGTAGTGGAAAATGTAAGAAAGGGATTTTGGGGCAGGCTATTTCTTGCGCTTCTGTGTGTTCTTTTGCAATATCCTTCTACGAACAATCATTTTAGGATATTATAAGACATTTTGAACCATTCCCATTGGTCATGGTGGCCTGTATTGTTATTTTTGGTTTTGGCTCACGTAGTGGAAAATGTAAGAAAGGGGATTTTGGGGCGTGGCTATTTCTTGCGCTTCGTGTGTTCTTTTGCAATATCCTTCTACAGACAATCATTTTAGGATATTATAAGACATTTTGAACCATTCCCATTGGTCATGGTGGCCTGTATTGTTATTTTTGGTTTTGGCTCACGTAGTGGAAAATGTAAGAAAGGGGATTTTGGGGCAGGCTCTTTCTTGCGCTTCAGTGTGTTCTTTTGCAATATCCTTCTACAGACAATCATTTTAGGATATTATAAGACATTTTGAACCATTCCCATTGGTCATGGTGGCCTGTATTGTTATTTTTAGTTTTGGCTCACGTAGTGGAAAATGTAAGAAAGGGGATTTTGGGGCAGGCTATTTCTTGCGCTTCTGTGTGTTATTTTGCAATATCCTTCTACAGACAATCATTTTAGGATATTATAAGACATTTTGAACCATTCCCATTGGTCATGGTGGCCTGTATTGTTATTTTTAGTTTTGGCTCACGTAGTGGAAAATGTAAGAAAGGGGATTCTGGGACAGGCTATTTCTTGCGCTTCTGTGTGTTCTTTTGCAATATCCTTCTACAAAATATCATTTTAGGATATTATAAGACATTTTGAACCATTCCAATTGGTCATGGTGGCCTGTATTGTTATTTTTGGTTTTGGCTCACGTAGTGGAAAATGTAAGAAATGGGATTTTGGGGCAGGCTATTTCTTGCGCTTATGTGTGTTATTTTGCAATATCCATCTACAGACAATCATTTTAGGATATTATAAGACATTTTGAACCATTCCCATTGGTCTTGGTGGCCTGTATTGTTATTTTTGGTGTAGGACCATAATATCGCAATGTACAGGACTCGCGGGGTTAATAAACAACGATGTCGCGAGGCAGTCGCAGAGAGCTAAAATAAACGACGCAAAGAATAATGACAGGCGAGACATAAAGAAGACGTGAGATCGGCGAGGTTAAGAAGTGTCGCGAGATTGAATAGTTGTACACTGGCGACACTTCGCGAGATATTCCCGAAAATAAAGGATAGCTTAGCTGTCATCCACTATGTATTACCCTATATAAAGGGTCGAATGAGTCTGTTGTAAAGGGGGGATCTTTTTGGAATTGTTGGGCAAGTCATTAGGAGAGAGAAAGTTTAAGAGTGTTTTACTTGCTAAGTGTAATTCTACTTTTCCTGTGTAGACAACTCATGAAATTAATCAATAAACATTCTCAATTATACAACTTTCAATGGACTAATTAACCAAAATATAGTGAGGGGTGTAGTGTGGGAAAACCTGCTACTACATATGCGCTAGAAACAGGGACCTAATCTTGTTGGTTCAAGAAAGAAAATCGCAATTAAAGCTGTTTAGATCAAGAAAATGAGAAAGGAAACTCTTAGATCGGATGAAGCAGGGGAAAAAGATATGGCATGTGGTGCAGATACAGGGGTAATAATTAGTGAATTTCATGAAAATATCAGAGGAAGAATACACAAACGGGATTTTGAAGGAAAGAAGATTCTGAGACAGAGAAATGATATCACCTTTGAAAGATTGGGAAAAACAAGAGATAACATTCACGGCGGGAGAGATATCCAAAGAAAATTTGGATCACCCATCTCCATTAGTGATCGCAATTAACGCGTATAAGGAGAAAGAAGAATCGGAGAACACAGCGAAAACATGGGTGGTAAATGGAGTTTTAATTGATACAGGGAGTCTGGTGAACATAATGTTCTATCACACTTACAAAAAGATGGGATATGAAGACGAGGATATGACTTTCGCGGCATACAATATTCAAGGCTTTGGTAAATCCATAACCAAAGTTAGAGGGGAGATAAAAATACGTATTCCATTAGGAAGAATCGAAACTCAGGTGACATTGAGTATAGTAGATATGGAATCACCATATAACTTGTTACTAGGAAGACCATGGGTACATGCAATAAAAGCTGTGGCGTCAACGCTTCATCAATGTATCAAGTTTCCAACACCAACCGGAATAGGTGAGATCAAAGGGGATGTTGCTAAAGGAAGAATATATTATCAAAATGAAGTAAAATGCTGCGAGGAACAAATAAACAAACAAAAGAATATGTCTAAGCATCGCAAAAAGATGGCGAGGAAGCTAGGAAAGAAGAAGAGTTCGAGTTTACATGATCAAAGCAAAGGAAGGAAAAGGCATACTTAGCGAGATCTCGGGAGAAGAAAATGATCCCGCGACGGAACTGAAAGGACCAACCCCTATGGGAGAACCGAAGGCCAGTTACGTCGCGGCAGAGCAAACTAAAGAAGTGAATGTTGGAACTAAGGAAGAACCTAAGATGCTAAAGATTGGAACTAACATGGGAGCGGATGAAGAAGAAATAAGCTGTTGGTCATTGCGAGATTATAAAGATATCTTCGCATGGGATATGGATGAAATGCCAGTATAGATCCATCGGTAGCTTGTCACAAGTTGGAAATTGATAAAAATGTGAAGCCATTCAAACAAAGAATTAGAAAGATAGCAATGACATATCACCCTCGAGATAGAAGAAGAGTTGCGAGAAGATGTTGGACGCGGGAATCATTAGACAAGCAAAATATCCCGAGTGGATAGCGAATATGGTTATAGTTCCAAAGAAGAACAAAGGAATAAGGATTTGCATTGATTTCACTTGATTTAAATAAAGCCTGCCCTAAAGACAGGTTTTCCATTGCAGATATTCCCTGACTAGTCGAATCGGCGGCGAGGGAATGAAAGGGTATCCTCATTTGGATGGATACAAAGGTTACAATCAGATCCCACTCGCCAGAAGAGGATCAAGAGCATCTTTGCTTTCTTCGCTCCAAGAGGATTATCTTGCTATACTAAAATGCCGTTCGGTTTGCGAAATCTTTGGAGCGACGTATCAAAGGATGGTAGAAGAGGTATTCGCGAGAATGGATACATAAAACACTTTGGAAGTCTATGTAGATGACATGCTAGTAAAAAGTAAGAAGGCGAGAAGATCACGTGCGAGACTTGAAAGAAATCTTTGAGCAAATGAGGCGTTTCAACATCAAAGTCAACCCGAGAAAAATGTACCTTTGGAGTTGCGTCAGGAAAATTCTTGGGTTACATTGTGTCAAAGGAAGGAATACACGTTGACCCGGAGAAAATAAAAGCGATTCGCGACATGCCGAAGCGCCGGCGACAGATAAAAGATGTTCAAAAGCTAAATGGATTGTTAGCATCACTAGGAAGGTTCATCTCGCGATCGTCGATAAATGTAAACATTTTTTGAGTGTTCTAAAAAAGGGATCGAAATTTGAATGGACGGACGAATGTGAAAAGGCTTTACAAGGAATTAAGGAGCATTTAATGGATGTATCCATTATGCGAAGCGAGAACACAGGGAAGAGTTATTAATATATCTCGCGCGACTACTTCGCACGCCTTAAGTGCGGTTTTATTGCGAACGGACGCAGGAGTGGAAAAACCAATCTATTACATCAAGTAAAACTTTTAATGCATGAAAGAAATTATTCAAAGATTGAAAAACTAATCCTAGCGTTAGTCTATGCGTCATTTAAACTTCGCATATATTTTCAGGCACATACTGTTAAGGTAGTAACAAAGGTACCAATCGAGTCGGTAATGAAAAATTCAAAAAGATCAGGAAGAGTCGAAAGATGGAATGCTCAAATAAGTCATTGCAAACTCAAATATGAAATATTGTCTTCAACCAAGTCACAGGTCGTCGCAGACTTTCTGGCAGAATTTCCTTTAGAGGAAGATGAAGCAGTGGATGAAATGATGGATGTAGAGGAAGAACATGGAGATCCAAAAGATTTGTTAACTGAGCCAAACCGGTGGGAAATATTAGTGGATGGATCATCAAATGGAGAAGGTAAAGGAGTGGGAATTGTTATGATTTCGCGGAAGGCAATAAGTTAGCTTTTGCTTTTAGATTGGAATTTGAGTCTACCAATAATGAAACGGAATACGAAGCCATAATACATGCTTTACGATTTGCAATAGAAATGAAACTGGAGAGTGTGAGAATTACCAGCGACTCGCAATTGGCAATTCGTCAGATAACAGAAAAGTATGCTACAAATGATCCATCCCTACAGAAATACAGGAAGCTTGTAGAAGTGTTGTCAGCACAGATACCGAAAATAAAATGGAGGCACATATCAAGGAGAGATAATGAGACTCATGAGATGCTTTTGCCTTTATATCAAGTATGATGACAGACCCAAGCTGCGAGGAATATCAAAATACGACGGACGCTCTTTGGCGCCGTCAATTAATAAAGAAGAGGGACAAGAAGCAGATATAATGATGGTGGTAGATGAGATGCAACGTCGCGAGGAAGATTGGAGGATAGAACTTCACACATATTTAATGAAAGGCGAGGTACCAAGAAATAGATTGGAAGCACACAAGTTAAAGAGCCGAGCAACAAATTATGAATTGCGAGATGGCGTGCTTTATCGGCGTTCTTTTGATGGACCTTTGCTTCGATGTCGACAAGGAAAGAAGGAGAAACCATATTGAAGATCTTTGCATAGTGGGGATGCAGGAAATCATAGCGGTGGAAGATCTTTGGCATACAAGGCAAAGACGCAAGGATATTATTGGCCATATATGCATGAGGACGCGAGAGCAATAGCTTGACAGCTGCGAAGATTGTCAAAGACACGGGAAGAAGATACATGCAGGAGCACCATTAAATTCTTCAAGAAGTGTGTGGCCTTTTGGAAAATGGGGTTTAGATATCGTGGGACCTTTTTACCGAGGAACAGGCAGAGAAGATATTTAATTGTCGCAACGGATTATTTCACAAAATGGTCGAAGTGAAAGCGGTACAACACATTCGCGACAAAGATATTTTTACTTTCATATTCGAGAATATCATATGCGATTTGGGATCCCCATACGGTTGGTATCTGATAATGGGAAACAATTCGAAGGACAAAACATAGAATTGTTACTTAATGCATTCAAAATAAAATGTGGGAAATCGACTCCATTGTATCCGCAAGCTAACGGTCAAGCGGAGGCAACAAATAAGACAATTGCGGATATATTGAAGAAGAAGTTAGAAGGACACAATAGAGGATGGTGCGAACAAGTACCCAGTGCAGTATGGGCATACAATACAACAAGAAGAGAGGCTTTGGAATGTCACCTTTTTGCTTAACATATGGAGTTGAAGCTGTGCTCCCAACGAAGTCGTGATCCCGACAACTAAGAAAGAAGTTTGGGAGAAAAATCTTAGTGCAGGAAATATTCTAATCAAATTGGATGAATTGGAAGAGAAAAGGGAGAAGGCGTTGCGACACATGGAGAATTACCAGCGAAGATTGGCTAGAGAATATAACAAGCGCGTCAAAATACGTGAATTCCAAACCGGGAGACTTGGTCTTTGCGAGAAACCCCAGTATATCAACGTGAAAGTGGAGGCAAGCTGGCGAGAAAATGGGATGGACCTTATATCGTCAAAGAGGTAGTTGGTACAGGGGCATATAGATTGATGGACCCTGAAGGAAGAGATGTGGGACAAAAATTGGATAGACCATGGAATAGGTTATATCTAAAGAAATATTACCCGTAATAATGAAAGATGAAAAAGGAATCAAGATGAAGTACTTCTTCGCAAGATATTTGCGACATTCAGTAAAATGCGAGAGAGAATCCGTGAAGAGATCGCGATAAGAATAGCAAAAAAAGTCATGAATAGCTTAACAAAACAACAAGAGATAAGGAATGATTAAATGAATGAATTGGCGAATATCTCATGAGACAAAAATAGCAAGTGATGAAGAATGATTGAATAAAAAGAATGAATGAATGGGACGAACCTTTATGGCGTACACCCTAGTTCGCGAATTATATTTCGTAAGAGGCAAATGTAAGACCTAAAGTGCGTCATATAAGGGGTATCTCTTAACATGGCTCGGGTGGAAGGTTACACCGCTCCTGAAACACTGGGTCATGCAGATTTGGGGCCCATGAAAGCCTATCCGGGGAGATACCTTGGATTCCCAACTATATATGTAGGTTATACTGGTTGGGCGACCGAGGTCTCTTCCA
This sequence comes from Papaver armeniacum, assembly GCA_023531295.1. Classification (NCBI taxonomy): domain Eukaryota; kingdom Viridiplantae; phylum Streptophyta; class Magnoliopsida; order Ranunculales; family Papaveraceae; genus Papaver; species Papaver armeniacum. Next base: position 507,600 of record JAJJWW010019438.1, read on the forward strand.
AGGAGTCGGTGTATGCACAAGGCGCCGAGGTACACGGTTGAGCGAGTGCCCGGGATGGATGAACCTACCACTGGCCATTCTTGGCAAGTCTTGGCATGCGTTGCACTCGCCCGAAGAAAACTCCACTTAGGGTGCAGTCTCGTAACCATAAACCATATAGGTATAAGGGATAAGAGGCTGCGAAAACAACCAGTTGTTGTTAAGACCGGATGGGAGGAGCTAGTCTTGTATGGCCGATGTTTCGCCTCCTTGAAGGGGCAACCGGGAGATGATAAGGGCGACACTCTCCATTAGGGGGTGTCAAAACAGACGCAAATGTCATGAGGCTTTGTTTTCGCAAGGAGACTTAGGCTTGTCATATTTGTGCAATGATCCCGCAGAGGCAATAATACTAACGCGAGGGTAAGGCGAGATCAATGGGTCTTTACATGAAAGTGTACGGACGTCCTGCGATTTCGTCGCACGACGGCAATGTCATGGGGCTTTATGTTCGAAAGGATATCTAGGCCTATCATATTGTCGCAACTAAAACATCTGCGAGAGGCAAAAATACTTGGAAAATGATAAGACAAGATCAATGGGTCTTTACATGCAAGTGTAAGGACGTCCTGCGATTTTGTCGCCATAAAAGGTGGCGAGGGGAGGACCTCTAATTAGGGAGGTCTAACTCGGAAGACCACACAAAATTGATAAGGCAAGGTCAATGAGCCATTGCATGAAAATGTTAAAGGCGGTCTGCGACCTTGTCGCCACAAGAAGAGATAAAATAAAGACTAAGAAATGATAAGGCGAGAAAAGTAGGTTTCTTCACTCATGGAGATACTGCGACCTCCTCGTCGCAATACAAAATGATGATTGATTAAAAATCATTTCATAAAAATGTAAGCGAATAAGCTTGCGAGATTATGGTCATAATTAAGAAGAAGAAAATAAGAGGATTATTCAACAAGGGATTTAATCTTTCAAAACAAAAAAGGACGATTACAAAGAGCATTTAGCAAAAGTTATCAAAGCGGTTAATTCTCTACATCAATTTTATCATCTTCACCAATAATTTTCTCGGCTTCACCTTCACCGGTCAATGGATGTTCATCGAAATATTTTCAAAGCACCTTCATTCTCGCCCATTTGGTGGATTTTCATTAAAGTCTTTTGATCGGATCTTTATTGACAACTTCCTTATTAGCGATATCTTCGCCGCTTTCATATTCATAATCGCTATCTGGAGCATTAGGAACTTCATCATCACTTACTTCCAAAGGATCGACGTGAATAGGATCAAGAGACTTTGACAACAAAATGTTATTCACAAGGACTTCCGCCTTTAAGATGGAATTGGCGAAGCAATGCCTTTTTGATGATTCTTACTATCAATGTCCTTACAATGAGACATATAATCAAGTCTTCGCTCTGCACGGTCGCGAGAACGAGCAAGATGCGAGGAGAGTAGTCCATTTTCCTTGCGAATTTTGGAATAATCGGACACGAGGGTGGAAATAGTGGAGCGAAGCTTTCTCTCGAGAATCTGCATAACAAATACACAAGATCGAGAGAAAATTCTTATCGAACATTATTGACATTTTCGGGGTAATAAAATATTCATGGAATAAACACATGAACTAAGATAGTCAAATAATTTGACTACCTTCCTTTTGAGAAGAAAGATGTTGAATTAAAGGCTGCGAAATTATTCCCCAAGCGGTCCATGACATCATCAAATGAATCTCCCACTAAACCTTTCAATCGAGAACGCAAATTCTTTTCATTGGAAACAAGTATGGAGTTTTCGTTCGCCAGAGTAGAGTTGGATTTTTCTAAATTGACACATTGTTCTTGGAATTGCTTCGCTTTTACGCTCAACGTTATTCTACCTTGAATAAGTTTATCTCTCTCGCGATAATTTCTTCAAGTTGGTTTTTCAACGTATGTTTAACTTGTTCGTGTTCTTCACATAATTTTTGACAAGCATCATATTGCTGCGAATAGTTCGCCACCTTATTCAACAAAGAACGTTTCTCTTGCGAAAGAGTTCGATTCTCATCGATAAAGTTTGCAACTCCAAAATAGATTTAGTCAAAGCATAAGAGAGGCGAGATAAATCATTACTTAACAAGTCTTGCTTTTGCGATAAATTTAAATTTTCTTTTGACAAGTTATTTATTTGATGTTTGCATAAGTGTGAAGATTATCTAAGAGATTATATTGTTCCATCCAACCATCTCTCTCAACTCGAACTTCTTCAACAATGGACTCCATCCGATATATCTCCATTATTCGTTTCTGGTTTAATGCTTGGAGAACGAACAGAGAGTTTGAGTTGTTTTAAAAAAAAAAAAAAAAAAAAAAAAAAAAAAAAAAAAAAGAAAGAGGATGGCGAGGGCATACCTTTTAATTCTTCATTCTTCTTGCGAAGGTTATCACGATCTAGCGAGATGTTGTGAAATTTTTGATTTTCAAGATGAAGACTATTGCATTTTCGCGGTCATAACTTGGAGATCATCCTTGACTTACTATTTTCTTGAACCAAAGACGCTTGCGAGACCTTATCGAGGACCAAGGTGCTTACTTAAAATCTCGCGGACATTGGATTTGATAGGATCAGCGAAGTTTTCTTGGCATCATTCACAAGATCGAAAGAACCTTAAAGGCCACATCTATACCCTCCAAATTTTCTCTTTGTTAGAGGAATTTGCTCTAAAAAAAAAATGAGTCATCCTTTGTCAAAGGAATCTCATGAGAAGAGGAAGTTTCAGGGAGAGAAGTGGTTGGAGAAATAGTAGGAACATTGATAGCAGAGGGCGATATAACATCGTTTGTAGGAGAACGGTTGTGAGGAACTTGGTCTATGAGGAGTTGAGGCGTAAAAGTGAATCGCCCGTAATGTTATCGAAGGAAGAGGCATGAAACTATCTTGCGAAGATTTCGCAGAAGGAGAAGAAGGTTTGAAAGAAGGAAATGGAACACTGGGAGTAACAGACTTGGGTTGGCGAAGCCTTTTAGGAGTTCTGTCAGTATTTCCATCATCCTGCAAGTAACAAGTTAAATAAGAAACAGAGGCAACAATATATTGTTCATAAAAAAGAAATGTTTCTTAAATACCTTGTCACTCGCAGGCTTTCTTTTGTTAACTATAGATTTTGTTCGCGAAGTAGGCTTTGGCTGCGTAGGAGATTCTTGTTGCGAAGAGGGTTCCGATGGCGAGCCCAAAGAAAGAAAGGGGTCCTTTACGGTAAATCTGGTTTTGGGTTGGTTCTTGCTAAACAACAATGGCAGAAAAAGAACTATAAAGTTAAGCATACCAGTGTGATTTCAACAAGAAAAACTAACTTCAAAGCAATTAACCACAAGATCAAATTAGATATGGCAAGATTAACAAACCTGGATGCCATGAGAATGACAAAGCGATAAGAAGTAGCGAGAAGAAGAGAAGAAGATGAAGAAGGAAAACAAAGCAAACAAATACTTGCAGAATGATTGCGAACGATGAAGAAGAGGAAAGCTTGCGAGACGATGAAGAAGATGAAAGGAAAAAGAAATTTCTTCACAAAGGACACTTCTATAAATAGATGAGAAAAAGATATTACGACCGGATAACATTAAATGCGCGGTAAAAGAGGCAAATATAGACACGTGTTAACGGTCATTACCCAAATCCAAGGAAACTTGACGAAAAGAAATTTAGCGAGAATTCAAATATATGGCATATTTCCTAATAGGCGAGAAGAGATTGCGAACCGATTATTCTTACCCAGTAACACATGAGGCAAGAAATGACACTTTGTATATAGGAGCTTCGGAATTTCGCAAAAGAATAGAGGCAAGTACGTACTTTTCAAGTCCAGTATTCTTTCGCTCGTTCCTTCATCAGCGAAGACCAAAGATTATTACAACAACAGATTTTTCCTTAAAAATCACTCTTCAAGCAATATTCAAGGAAAAAGAGGCAAGATGTAGGACCATAATATCGCAATGTACGGGACTCGCGGGGTTAATAAACAACGATGTCGCGAGGCGAGTCGCGAGAGAGCTAAAATAAACGACGCAAAGAATAATGACGGGCGAGACATAAAGAAGACGTGAGATCGGCGAGGGTTAAGAAGTGTCGCGAGATTGAATAGTTGTACATGCTGGCGACACTTCGCGAGACATTCCCGAAAATAAAGGATAGCTTATTTGTCATCCACTATGTATTACCCTATATAAAGGGTCGAATGAGTCTCGTTGTAAAGGGGATCTTTTGGAATTGTTGCTGGGCAAGTCATTAGGAGAGAGAAAGTTTAAGAGTGTTTTACTTGCTAAGTGTAATTCTACTTTCCTGTGTAGACAATTCATGAAATTAATCAATAAACATTCTCAATTATACAACTTTCAATGGACTAATTAACCAAAATATAGTGAGGGGTGTAGTGTGGGAAAACCTGCTACTACATTTGGTTTTGGCTCACGTAGTGGAAAATGTAAGAAAGGGGATTTTGGGGCAGGCTATTTCTTGCGCTTCTGTGTGTTCTTTTGAAATATCCTTCTACAGAAAATCATTTTAGGATATTATAAGACATTTTGAACCATTCCCATTGGTCATGGTGGCCTGTATTGTTATTTTTGGTTTTGGCTCACGTAGTGGAAAATGTAAGAAAGGGGATTTTGGGGGAGGCTATTTCTTGCGCTTTTGTGTGTTCTTTTGCAATATCCTTCTACAGACAATCATTTTAGGATATTATAAGACATTTTGAACCATTCCCATTGGTCATGGTGGCCTGTATTGTTATTTTTGGTTTTGGCTCACGTAGTGGAAAATGTAAGAAAGGGGATTTTGGGGAGGCTATTTCTTGCGCTTCTGTGTGTTCTTTTGGAATATCCTTCTACATACAATCATTTTAGGATATTATAAGACATTTTGAACCATTCCCATTGGTCATGGTGGCCTGTATTGTTATTTTTGGTTTTGGCTCACGTAGTGGAAAATGTAAGAAAGGGGATTTTGGGGCAGGCTATTTCTTGCGCTTCTGTGTGTTCTTTTGCAATATCCTTCTACGGACAATCATTTTAGGATATTATAAGACATTTTGAACCATTCCCATTGGTCATGGTGGCCTGTATTATTATTTTTGGTTTTGGCTCACGTAGTGGAAAATGTAAGAAAGGGGATTTTGGGGGAGGCTATTTCTTGCGCTTCTGTGTGTTCTTTTGCAATATCCTTCTACAGACAATCATTTTAGGATATTATAAGACATTTTGAACCATTCCCATTGGTCATGGTGGCCTGTATTGTTATTTTTGGTTTTGGCTCTGTGTGTTCTTTTGCAATATCCTTCTACAGACAATCATTTTAGGATATTATAAGACATTTTGAACCATTCCCATTGGTCATGGTGGCCTGTATTGTTATTTTTGGTTTTGGCTCACGTAGTGGAAAATGTAAGAAAGGGGATTTTGGGGCAGGATATTTCTTGCGCTTCTGTGTGTTCTTTTGCAATATCCTTCTTCAGACAATCATTTTAGGATATTATAAGACATTTTGAACCATTCCCATTGGTCATGGTGGCCTGTATTGTTATTTTTGGTTTTGGCTCACGTGGTGGAAATGTAAGAAAGGGGATTTTTGGGGCGAGGCTATTTCTTGCGCTTGGGTGTGTTCTTTTGCAATATCCTTCTACAGACAATCATTTTAGGATATTATAAGACATTTTGAACCATTCCCATTGGTCATGGTGGCCTGTATTGTTATTTTTGGTTTTGGCTCACGTAGTGGAAAATGTAAGAAAGGGATTTTGGGGTAGGCTATTTCTTGCGCTTCTGTGTGTTCTTTTGCAATATCCTTTCTACAGACAATTATTTTAGGATATTATAAGACATTTTGAACCATTCCCATTGGTCATGGTGGCCTGTATTGTTATTTTTGGTTTTGGCTCACGTAGTGAAAATGTAAGAAAGGGGATTTTGGGCGAGGCTATTTCTTGCGCTTTCTGTGTGTTCTTTTGCAATATCCTATATCTACAGACAATCATTTTAGGATATTATAAGACATTTTGAACCATTCCCATTGGTCATGGTGGCCTGTATTGTTATTTTTGGTTTTGGCTCACGTAGTGGAAAATGTAAGAAAGGGGATTTTGGGGCTGGCTATTTCTTGCGCTTCGTGTGTTCTTTTGCAATATCCTTCTATCAGACAATCATTTTAGGATATTATTAGAAATTTCGAACCATTCCCCTTGGTCATGGTGGCCTGTATTGTTATTTTTGGTTTTGGCTCACGTAGTGGAAAATGTAAGAAAGGGGATTTTGGGGCGAGGCTATTTCTTGCGCTTTCATGTGTTCTTTTGCAATATCCTTCTACAGACAATCATTTTAGGATATTATAAGACATTTTGAACCATTCCCATTGGTCATGGTGGCCTGTATTGTTATTTTTGGTTTTGGCTCACGTAGTGGAAAATGTAAGAAAGGGGATTTTGGGACAGGCTATTTCTTGAGCTTCTGTGTGTTCTTTTGCAATATCCTTCTACAAAAAATCATTTTAGGATATTATAAGACATTTTGAACCATTCCCATTGGTCATGGTGGCATGTATTGTTATTTTTGGTTTTGGCTCACGTGGAAAAGAAGGGGAAAATGTAAGAAATGGGATTTTGGGGCAGGAGCTATTTCTTGCGTATTGTTATTTTTGGTTTTGGCTCATGTGTGTTATTTTGCAATATCCATCTACAGACAATCATTTTAGGATATTATAAGACATTTTGAACCATTCCCATTGGTCATGGTGGCCTGTATTGTTATTTTTGGTTTTGGCTCACGTAGTGGAAAATGTAAGAAAGGGGATTTTGGGGCAGGCTATTTCTTGCGCTTTGTGTGTTCTTTTGCAATATCCTTCTACAGAAAATCATTTTAGGATATTATAAGACATTTTGAACCATTCCCATTGGTCATGGTGGCCTGTATTGTTATTTTTGGTTTTGGCTCACGTAGTGGAAAATGTAAGAAAGGGGATTTTGGGGAGGCTATTTCTTGCGCCGTGTGTGTTCTTTTGCAATATCCTTCTACAGACAATCATTTTAGGATATTATAAGACATTTTGAACCATTCCCATTGGTCATGGTGGCCTGTATTGTTATTTTTGGTTTTGGCTCACGTAGTGGAAAATGTAAGAAAGGGGATTTTTGGGGAGGCTATTTCTTGCGCTTCTTTGTGTTCTTTTGCAATATCCTTCTACAAACAATCATTTTAGGATATTATAAGACATTTTGAACCATTCCAATTGGTCATGGTGGCCTGTATTGTTATTTTTGGTTTAGGCTCACGTAGTGGAAAATGTAAGAAAGGGGATTTTGGGGGAGGCTATTTTTGCGCATTCTGTATTGTGTTCTTTTGCAATATTATTCTACAGAAAATCATTTTAGGATATTATAAGACATTTTGAACCATTCCCATTGGTCATGGTGGCCTGTATTGTTATTTTTGGTTTTGGCTCACGTAGTGGAAAATGTAAGAAAGGGGATTTTGGAGGAGGCTATTTCTTGCGCTTCTGTGTGTTCTTTTGCAATATCCTTCTACAGACAATCATTTTAGGATATTATAAGACATTTTGAACCATTCCCATTGGTCATGGTGGCCTGTATTGTTATTTTTGGTTTTGGCTCACGTAGTGGAAAATGTAAGAAAGTGGATTTTGGGGCAGGCTATTTCTTGCGCTTCTGTGTGTTCTTTTGCAATATCCTTCTACAGACAATCATTTTAGGATATTATAAGACATTTTGAACCATTCCCATTGGTCATGGTGGCCGGTATTGTTATTTTTGGTTTTGGCTCACGTAGTGGAAAATGTAAGAAAGGGGATTTTAGGGTATTATAAGACATTTTGAACCATTCCCATTGGTCATGGTGGCTATTTCTTGCGCTTCTGTGTGTTCTTTTGCAATATCCTTTTACAAACAATCAATTTTAGGATATTATAAGACATTTTGAACCATTCCCATTGGTCATGGTGGCCTGTATTGTTATTTTTGGTTTTGGCTCACGTAGTGGAAAATGTAAGAAAGGGGATTTTGGGGAGGCTATTTCTTGCGCTTCTTTGTGTTCTTTTGCAATATCCTTCTACAAACAATCATTTTAGGATATTATAAGACATTTTGAACCATTCCCATTGGTCATGGTGCCTGTATTGTTATTTTTGGTTTTGGCTCACGTAGTGGAAAATGTAAGAAAGGGGATTTTGGGGAAGGCTATTTCTTGCGCTTCTGTGTGTTATTTTGCAATATCCTTCTACAGAAAATCATTTTAGGATATTATAAGACATTTTGAACCATTCCCATTGGTCATGGTGGCCTGTATTGTTATTTTTGGTTTTGGCTCACGTAGTGGAAAATGTAAGAAAGGGGATTTTGGGGGAGGCTATTTCTTGCGCTTCTGTGTGTTCTTTTGCAATATCCTTCTACAGACAATCATTTTAGGATATTATAAGACATTTTGAACCATTCCCATTGGTCATGGTGGCCTGTATTGTTATTTTTGGTTTTGGCTCACGTAGTGGAAAATGTAAGAAAGGGGATTTTGGGGGCAGCTATTTCTTGCGCTTCTGTGTGTTCTTTTGCAATATCCTTCTACAGCTATTTTAGGATATTATAAGACATTTTGAACCATTCCCATTGGTCATTCTGTATTGTTATTTTTGGTTTTGGCTCGAAAATGTAAGAAAGGGGATTTTGGGAGGCTATTTCTTGCGCTTCGTGTGTTCTTTTGCAATATCCTTCTACAGACAATCATTTTAGGATATTATAAGACATTTTGAACCATTCCCATTGGTCATGGTGGCCTGTATTGTTATTTTTGGTTTTGGCTCACGTAGTGAAAATGTAAGAAAGGGGATTTTGGGGCGAGGCTATTTCTTGCGCTTACAGTGTGTTCTTTTGCAATATCCTTCTACAGACAATCATTTTAGGATATTATAAGACATTTTGAACCATTCCCATTGGTCATGGTGGCCTGTATTGTTATTTTTGGTTTTGGCTCACGTAGTGGAAAATGTAAGAAAGGGGATTTTTGGGGCAGACTATTTCTTGCGCTTCGTGTGTGTTCTTTTGCAATATCCACTTCAGACAATCATTTTAGGATATTATAAGACATTTTAAACCATTCCCATTGGTCATGGTGGCCTGTATTGTTATTTTTGGTTTTGGCTCACGTAGTGGAAAATGTAAGAAAGGGGATTTTGGGCCAGACTATTTCTTGCGCCTTTCAGGACAATCATTTAAGGTGTGTTCTTTTGCAATATCCTTCTACAGACAATCATTTTAGGATATTATAAGACATTTTGAACCATTCCCATTGGTCATGGTGGCCTGTATTGTTATTTTTGGTTTTGGCTCACGTAGTGGAAAATGTAAGAAAGGGGATTTTTGGGGCAGGCTATTTCTTGCGCTTCTGTGTGTTCTTTTGCAATATCCTTCTACAGACAATCATTTTAGGATATTATAAGACATTTTGAACCATTCCCATTGGTCATGGTGGCCTGTATTGTTATTTTTGGTTTTGGCTCACGTAGTGGAAAATGTAAGAAAGGGGATTTTGGGGGGGGCTATTTCTTGCGCTTCTGTGTGTTCCGGTATTGTTATTTTTGGTTTTGGCTCACGTGTGTTATTTTGCAATATCCTTCTACAGACAATCATTTTAGGATATTATAAGACATTTTGAACCATTCCCATTGGTCATGGTGGCCTGTATTGTTATTTTTGGTTTTGGCTCACGTAGTGGAAAATGTAAGAAAGGGGATTTTGGGGCAGGCTATTTCTTGCGCTTCTGTGTGTTCTTTTGCAATATCCTTCTACAAACAATCATTTTAGGATATTATAAGACATTTTGAACCATTCCCATTGGTCATGGTGGCCTGTATTGTTATTTTTGGTTTTGGCTCACGTAGTGGAAAATGTAAGAAAGGGGATTTTTGGGGCGGGCTATTTCTTGCGCTTGTGTGTGTTGTTTTTGCAATATCCTTCTACAGACAATCATTTTAGGATATTATAAGACATTTTGAACCATTCCCATTGGTCATGGTGGCCTGTATTGTTATTTTTGGTTTTGGCTCACGTAGTGGAAAATGTAAGAAAGGGGATTTTGGGGCAGGCTATTTCTTGCGCTTCTGTGTGTTCTTTTGCAATATCCTTCTACAGACAATCATTTTAAAATATTATAAGACATTTTGAACCATTCCCATTGGTCATGGTGGCCTGTATTGTTATTTTTGGTTTTGGCTCACGTAGTGGAAAATGTAAGAAAGGGGATTTTGGGGCAGGCTATTTCTTGCGCTTCTGTGTTATTTTGAAATATCCTTCTACAGAGACAATCATTTTAGGATATTATAAGACATTTTGAACCATTCCCATTGGTCATGGTGGCCTGTATTGTTATTTTTGGTTTTGGCTCACGTAGTGGAAAATGTAAGAAAGGGGATTTTGGGGAGGCTATTTCTTGCGCTTCTTTGTGTTCTTTTGCAATATCCTTCTACAAACAATCATTTTAGGATATTATAAGACATTTTGAACCATTCCCATTGGTCATGGTGGCCTGTATTGTTATTTTTGGTTTTGGCTCACGTAGTGAAAATGTAAGAAAGGGGATTTTTGGGGGGAGGCTATTTCTTGCGCTTTGTGTGTTCTTTTGCAATATCCTTCTACAGACAATCATTTTAGGATATTATAAGACATTTTGAACCATTCCCATTGGTCATGGTGGCCTGTATTGTTATTTTTGGTTTTGGCTCACGTAGTGGAAAATGTAAGAAAGGGGATTTTGGAGGAGGCTATTTCTTGCGCTTCTGTGTGTTCTTTTGCAATATCCTTCTACATACAATCATTTTAGGATATTATAAGACATTTTGAACCATTCCCATTGGTCATGGTGGCCTGTATTGTTATTTTTGGTTTTGGCTCACGTAGTGGAAAATGTAAGAAAGGGGATTTTGGGGCAGGCTATTTCTTGCGCTTCTGTGTGTTCTTTTGCAATATCCTTCTACAGACAATCATTTTAGGATATTATAAGACATTTTGAACCATTCCCATTGGTCATGGTGGCTTGTATTGTTATTTTTGGTTTTGGCTCACGTAGTGGAAAATGTAAGAAAGGGGATTTTGGAGCAGGCTATTTCTTGCGCTTCTGTGTGTTCTTTTGCAATATCCTTTTACAAACAATCATTTTAGGATATTATAAGACATTTTGAACCATTCCCATTGGTCATGGTGGCCTGTATTGTTATTTTTGGTTTTGGCTCACGTAGTGGAAAATGTAAGAAATGGGATTGGGCAGGCTATTTCTTGCTCTTCTGTGTGTTCTTTTGCAATATCCTTCTACAGACAATCATTTTAGGATATTATAAGACATTTTGAACCATTCCCATTGGTCATGGTGGCCTGTATTGTTATTTTTGGTTTTGGCTCACGTAGTGGAAAATGTAAGAAAGGGGATTTTGGGGCAGGCTATTTCTTGCGCTTCTGTGTGTTCTTTTGCAATATCCTTCTACAGAAAATCATTTTAGGATATTATAAGACATTTTGAACCATTCCCATTGGTCATGGTGGCCTGTATTGTTATTTTTGGTTTTGGCTCACGTAGTGGAAAATGTAAGAAAGGGGATTTTGGGGAGGCTATTTCTTGTGCTTCTGTGTGTTATTTTGCAATATCCTTCTACAAACAATCATTTTAGGATATTATAAGACATTTTGAACCATTCCCATTGGTCATGGTGGCCTGTATTGTTATTTTTGGTTTTGGCTCACGTAGTGGAAAATGTAAGAAAGGGGATTTTGGGGGAGGCTATTTCTTGCGCTTCTTTGTGTTCTTTTGCAATATCCTTCTACAAACAATCATTTTAGGATATTATAAGACATTTTGAACCATTCCCATTGGTCATGGTGGCCTGTATTGTTATTTTTGGTTTTGGCTCACGTAGTGGAAATGTAAGAAAGGGGATTTTGGGGGCTGGCTATTTCTTGCGCTTCTGTGTGTTCTTTTGCAATATATTCTTCTACAGAAAATCATTTTAGGATATTATAAGACATTTTGAACCATTCCCATTGGTCATGGTGGCCTGTATTGTTATTTTTGGTTTTGGCTCACGTAGTGGAAAATGTAAGAAAGGGGATTTTGGGGCAGGCTATTTCTTGTGCTTCTGTGTGTTCTTTTGCAATATCCTTCTACAGACAATCATTTTAGGATATTATAAGACATTTTGAACCATTCCCATTGGTCATGGTGGCCTGTATTGTTATTTTTGGTTTTGGCTCACGTAGTGGAAAATGTAAGAAAGTGGATTTTGGGGCAGGCTATTTCTTGCGCTTCTGTGTGTTCTTTTGCAATATCCTTCTACAGACAATCATTTTAGGATATTATAAGACATTTTGAACCATTCCCATTGGTCATGGTGGCTTGTATTGTTATTTTTGGTTTTGGCTCACGTAGTGGAAAATGTAAGAAAGGGGATTTTGGGGAGGCTATTTCTTGCGCTTCTGTGTGTTCTTTTGCAATATCCTTCTACAAACAATCATTTTAGGATATTATAAGACATTTTGAACCATTCCCATTGGTCATGGTGGCCTGTATTGTTATTTTTGGTTTTGGCTCACGTAGTGGAAAATGTAAGAAATGGGATTTTGGGGCAGGCTATTTCTTGCGCTTCTGTGTGTTCTTTTGCAATATCCTTCTACAGACAATCATTTTAGGATATTATAAGACATTTTGAACCATTCCCATTGGTCATGGTGGCCTGTATTGTTATTTTTGGTTTTGGCTCACGTAGTGGAAAATGTAAGAAAGGGGATTTTGGGGCAGGCTATTTCTTGCGCTTCTGTGTGTTCTTTTGAAATATCCTTCTACAGACAATCATTTTAGGATATTATAAGACATTTTGAACCATTCCCATTGGTCATGGTGGCCTGTATTGTTATTTTTGGTTTTGGCTCACGTAGTGAAAATGTAAGAAAGGGGATTTTGGGGGGAGGCTATTTCTTGCGCTTCTGTGTGTTCTTTTGCAATATCCTTCTACAGACAATCATTTTAGGATATTATAAGACATTTTGAACCATTCCCATTGGTCATGGTGGCCTGTATTGTTATTTTTGGTTTTGGCTCACGTAGTGAAAATGTAAGAAAGGGGATTTTGGGGAGGCTATTTCTTGCGCTTCTGTGTGTTCTTTTGCAATATCCTTCTACAAACAATCATTTTAGGATATTATAAGACATTTTGAACCATTCCCACTGGTCATGGTGGCCTGTATTGTTATTTTTGGTTTTGGCTCACGTAGGAAAATGTAAGAAAGGGATTTTTTTGGGGAGGCTATTTCTTGCGCTTCATGGTGGTGTGTTCTTTTGCAATATCCTTCTTTTCTACAGAAAATCATTTTAGGATATTATAAGACATTTTGAACCATTCCCATTGGTCATGGTGGCCTGTATTGTTATTTTTGGTTTTGGCTCACGTAGTGGAAAATGTAAGAAAGGGGATTTTGGGGGAGGCTATTTCTTGCGCTTATGTGTGTTCTTTTGCAATATCCTTCTACATACAATCATTTTAGGATATTATAAGACATTTTGAACCATTCCCATTGGTCATGGTGGCCTGTATTGTTATTTTTGGTTTTGGCTCACGTAGTGGAAAATGTAAGAAAGGGATTTTGGGGCAGGCTATTTCTTGCGCTTCTGTGTGTTCTTTTGCAATATCCTTCTACAGAAAATCATTTTAGGATATTATAAGACATTTTGAACCATTCCCATTGGTCATGGTGGCTTGTATTGTTATTTTTGGTTTTGGCTCACGTAGTGGAAAATGTAAGAAAGGGGATTTTGGGCCAGACTATTTCTTGCGCTTCTGTGTGTTCTTTTGCAATATCCTTATACAGACAATCATTTTAGGATATTATAAGACATTTTGAACCATTCCCATTGGTCATGGTGGCCTGTATTGTTATTTTTGGTTTTGGCTCACGTAGTGGAAAACGTAAGAAAGGGGATTTTGGGGCAGGCTATTTCTTGCGCTTCCGTGTGTTATTTTGCAATATCCTTCTATAGACAATCATTTTAGGATATTATAAGACATTTTGAACCATTCCCATTGGTCATGGTGGCCTGTATTGTTATTTTTGGTTTTGGCTCACGTAGTGGAAAATGTAAGAAAGGGGATTTTGGGACAGGCTATTTCTTGCGCTTCTGTGTGTTCTTTTGCAATATCCTTCTACAAACAATCATTTTAGGATATTATAAGACATTTTGAACCATTCCAATTGTAGGATCATAATATCGCAATGCATAGGGCTCGCGGGATCAATAAATGACGGTACCGCGAGGGAGTCGCGAGAAAACTAAAAGAAACGACGCGATGGGAGAAACGACACATAAAACAAGAAAGACATGGAATCTGGCGAGGGTTAAGAAGTGTCGCGAGATTGAATAGTTGTACAGAAGACTGCGCGACACTTCGCGAGACATTCCCGAAAATAAAGGATAGCTTATTTGTATCCACTATGTATTACCCTATATAAAGGGTCGAGTGAGTCTGTTGTGGGGGAGATCTTGGGAGAATTGGGAGGCAAGTCATTAGGAGAGAGAAAGTTTAAGAGTGTTTTACTTGCTAAGTGTAATTCTACTTTTCTGTGTAGAACTCATGAAATTAATCAATAAACATTCTCAATTATGCAACTTTCAATGGACTAATTAACCAAAATATAGTGAGGGGTGTAGTGTGGGAAAACCTGCTACTACATATGCGCTAGAAACAGGGACGAGCAGTGATTGACGAAGAAATTGGAAAGAATTTGGATTAACAGAGAAGAGATTTGGAAAAGATACTCAAGAATTCATTGAAAAAGAAAGATGGCTAGAAGAAGAAACGTACAGGAGCAACCAACGATTGTAAGAAGAAGTGGGAGACTTGCTGGAGAAAGGAGGAATGAAACAGGAGAATCATCAAGGATGAACATGAGAAATGATGAAGAAGGTCAAAACCAACCACCAATCTCCCTAGTGGCAAACGCGGCTGTGGATTATGATAGAGTAAGTGTGCATACTTGGAGATCTGATTCTGAAGACGAGAGAGAAGAGGAGCAGCAGCTGGTGAACAATGGACAAGGAGAACAAGGAATGAATGGAGAAATGAATCCAGGAAACGAAGAAATGGCAGCGTTAGAAAGATTGAGACAAACAATACATGAGGAGAGACGGCTAGAGGCAGAAGAGCGAGCAAACTTGACAAGACAAAATCATGAATTGAGGATGGAAAATATGAGATTGCAAAGTAGGAGATCTAGAAGTAGCGTGAGATCAAGTTCTAGATCGAACAGAGAAGAAAGAAGAAGAGTTTTACCAACAGAGAATACCGAGGAAGAGACACATAATCCAAATACGAGAGCATGGCGAGAGAAGAGGGAAATAGAAGATCGTTATATTCCTCGGCCCGAAAATCTTCAAAATGAGCGAAATAGAGAAAATCAAGGAAACATGCAACTCCAAGAACCGAATGACCAAGCTGCTGAAGGGAGAATGATCTTGCATGGGAGAGAAGAATTGAGAAGAAACCGAGAGATCGAAGATGACATTGAGAGACACTACATTGAACAAGCGCGACTAGCTCGCGAAAGAGAAAGAATTAGAGCAGAAATGGAAAATCAAGAGATGGAGGAAGCAATCCGGCAGAATAACCATGACAACCGCGAGAGAAGAAGGGAACAAAATCGTACCAATAGAAATATTAATGAAGAATATGAGAGGGTGCAGATGATGAGAGCTGAGAGGCAACCAAGAAGAGAGAACAATCGATATAATGGCGTGCGAATTGGCGAAAGAAACGAAGAAGAGCGTCGCGAGGAAAGAAGAGGAGAAAATAATGAGCAGGAAGGTCAAGATAGGCACGAGCGAAGAAGGAGAGAAGCGAGCTAAAAAGACCAGTAGAATCAAATTCTCGAGGCAAATGAACAAATCTTAAGAGAACTAGCTGAAATGAGAGGATTCTTGAACAATAGAAGAGAAGGAGGAAGGAGACAACTGGACGAAGCCATCGCGAAGCCGCGAAGAATCCCTTCACGCTAGAAGTACAAATGGGAGGAATACCTCCTAAGTGCAATCTACCTGCATTAACCAACATCTTTGATGGAACAACTTTGTGCGATACAACATATTAAGGCTTATATGAGATGTATGTTACAATGGGAGAACCATGATGCTATATTGTGCAAATATTTCGCGTCAAGCTTAATAGGAGAAGCACTAAAGTGGTTTGAAAGTCTACCAAGGAATACAATTACATCATTTCACCATTTACAAGCCACATTCCTGGGAGCATACATAAGTAACAACTCTTCGCGACCAGGTATTGAAGATGTATTCGGGTTGAAACAAAGGGTTGGCGAGAGCTTAAGGCGATTGACAATGAGATGGAGAACCATGTGTAGCGAAATGGCGGGGACGGGTTGAGGAGAGATATCTCATCCTCTCATTTGTGAATGCTCTCTTTGCGACTAACTTGTTATACATTCAAATTTTAGAGTCAAAAATACAATCACGATGGCGGAAGCTGCGAGAATTACAGGAAGAATATATCGCCTTAGAAGAAAGACAGAATGAAATGAATTCTTATCCAGTTGCGAACACAAACTCGAATGCCGCGAACGCAAGCTTGTTACCTCAGTTCATCAATACAGTGGCGAGCACTTCGCAAGGACAGCAGGCAAGGAGAGCTGATGAGGGACAGAAGAAGATAGTAGCCATGGGAAGCCATGATCAAGAAGAGTTTGAGCGAGAAAGGAACTACTATAACCGTAATGACAATAATAAGATTCAGAGGCTAGATCATGTGCAAGAAACTTATGGTGGACGAAGGCAAAATAACCGTGGAGGCGAGAGAAATCATAGAACAGTATGGGAACAGATTAAGATGCCTCCATTGAATGCTAGCGTTGAAAAGATTTGGGAAGCTATACTTGTGATGGAAAATGTACCAGCACCTTGGAATGTTGGAATGGAACCACCGCCAGGCGATAGAAGTCATGAGTTTTGTTCTTACCATCGCTTCCATGGGCATCAAACAAACGATTGTAGAAACATAAAGAGAATTATTCTCGGGATGATTGATCGGGGAAAGCTGAATCACTTTCTAAAGGGAGAAGAAACAAGTCGAGACATTACCACCACCACGAGAGATGCACGTAAACAGTGTCGGCGAAGGGAAAGGAAACATTTGTGATAGAAGTAGGAACCAAAGCTAAGAATTTGAATTGCAACTCTATCGTCCACTCTATCGCACCATCGAAGATTTTCATGACAACGTGCTTAGTAGAGTCTTTGCGAGAGATGCTAATGATAAAGAAATAATGAGTCTGGCGAGAACAACGCAGATTAGAAAAGTGGCGATTGAAGACTATTTCTTTCTCTGCAGATGAAGTACCAAAAGGAAGAGAAACACACGATAGCCCGTTGGTTGTGAAACTAGAGATTAACCCGAAACCAGTTGATGGAGAAGATGATGAGGCAGAAGCTTGTTGGGCGATCAACCGAATTCTAATCGACACCGGAAGTTCGGTGAATATTCTCTTCTACCATACTTACAAGACGATGGGCGGAAAAGATGAGGATTTAATTCCCTCGACATACAAGATATATGGCTTTAATGGCACTGCAAACAAACCAAAAGGAGAGGTTCACATGAGAATACCTCTACAAGGATTATCAACTGATATTTTATTCTGTGTGGTTGATGTGGAATCTCCGTACAATGCACTGATTGGGAGGCCATGGCTTCATGAAATTTTAGGAGTCGCGTCAACATATCATCAATGTATTAAATTCCCACATCCAAATGGCATTGGTATCATACAGGGAGATTGGAAGGAGTCGCAACAGTGCCATGAGGTTGATATAGAAAACTGCGAAGAAAGAAATGCCAAAAGAAAGGGTTGGAAGCAACATGTGAGAAATGAACAGAGAAAGGAAAAACTAATGGTAGATGCTATAGAAGTGAGGGCTGAACATACCCCGCGAGGTGAATGCTTAGAGACAGACCAATATTATAACAATGAAGAAGCAAAAGATATGAGGAACAAAAGGCATAAGAAGTGAATAATCAGTAACAGCAAGATGCAAAGTAACAATTGAAGTAATGATGTGCGAGACTCTCGCAGCCCAAGAGTAAGATGAGAATACAACTAAGAAAGAAAAGTGAAATACAACAAGTGAAACAAAATCGTGCGAATACTTCGCAAACAAATATCGACAAATAATGAAACATGAATGATTGAATGATTTAACAAATATAAATGCGCAAATGAATGGGACGAACCTTTATGGCGTACACCTAGTTCGCGAATAACATTTCGTAAGAGGCAAATGTAAGACCTAAAGTGCGTCATATAAGGGGTATCTCTCGCCGTGGTTCAGGGGGAAGGTTACACCGCTCCTGAAACCTGAACCATGAAAATTTGGGGCCCATGAAAGCCTATCCGGAAGAGGTACCTTGGATTCCCAACTATATATGTAGGTTATACCCTGGTTGGGCGACCGAGGGTCTCTTCCTAGGAGTCGGTGTATGCTCAAGGCGCCGAGGTACACGGTTGAGCCAGAGTGCCCGGGATGGATGAACCTACCCTGGCCATTCTTGGCAAGTCTTGGCATGCGTTGCACTCGCCCGAAGAAAACTCCACTTAGGGTGCAGTCTCGTAACCATAAACCCTATAGGTATAAGGGATAAGAGACTGCGAAAACTTGGTTGTTGTTAAGACCGGATGGGAGGAGCTAGTCTTGTATGGCCGATGTTTCGCCTCCTTGAAGGGGCAACCGGGGAGATGATAAGGGCGGTGCTCTCCATTAGGGGGAGTGCCAAAACAGACGCAAATGTCATGAGGCTTTGTTTTCGCAAGGAGACTTAGGCTTGTCATATTTGTGCAATGATCCTGCAGAGGCAATAATACTAACGCGAGGGTAAGGCGAGATCAATGGGTCTTTACACGAAAGTAGTCCACGGACGTCCTGCGATTTCGTCGCACGACGGCAATGTCATGGGGCTTTATATTCGCAAGGATATTTAGGCCTGTCATATTGTCGCAACCAAAACATCCTGCAGAGGCAAAAATACTTGAAAAATGATAAGGCAAGATCAATGGGTCTTTACATACAAGTGTAAAGACGTCCTGCGATTTTGTCGCAATAAAAGGTGGCAGGGGAGGACCTCTAATTAGGGAGGTCTAACTTGGAAGACCACACAAAATGATAAGGCAAGGTCAATGGGCCTTTACATGAAAGTGTAGAGGCGGCCTGCGACCTTGTCGCAACAAAAAGAGATAGAATTCTCGATTCATAAAGATACCTGCGATCTCGTCGCGGCTATACAATTAATAACCAACAAAATACTTGATGACAACTAAAATCTTCCATCTGAAGAAGAATACCAGAGGCAAGTATGGGAATGGAAAAGATGAAATATTTCTATTCATCTTCTGATGAAAGAATTATACATCAATAATGTTAATCAATTATATTACAAGGAAGAACTACCAAAAAAAGGGGACTGAAGATTGAATTCAGAGGAGAAAAATCCAAGAAATATACTATAATAAGGATACAGAAATGTACAGATACTACAAGCAGAGAAAGAAAACGAAAAAGTTATTTCTTTGGCGATTCTTCTTCTTCATCGATTCTTCAATCGATTATTCTCGTCGCGAGAATTTTCTTCTTCGCCGACCCTCGCTATCGAAACGTCCGAGAGGTAGATTCTCGGGAACCTCTTCAAGGAGCCGGGGATATGAATGCAGAGGGATATTATGGTCCTTACAAACATACTCCATGCCTCTATTACGAAAGCGAACAGCATCATTGTTAAAGTTCTCCACTGTCGTTAGAAATTGTTTCTTCAACTTGGAATATCTATTCTCGCGAAGGAAGAGATTCTTTGCGAGTTGTTCTTTTTCGGTTTCGAGTTCTTCAATTCTCGCTGGAAAATTCCCGGCGAGTTGCTCTTTTTCAGATTCAAGCTCTCTAATTCTAACCTGAAGCCTCTTCTCAGATTCTGCAAATAAGAAACAACAAGTTAACAATTTACAAGTAATATTACGGAAATAAGAAGCAGTAAGGTATAATAAGCAACCTTCTCTGTCAGATATCATATCTTTAACCAAGGAAGTATGCTCGGCGTGAAGACTAACATCAACACCTAGGTTATTTCTGGCGTTATCTAAAACTTTCGCAGCCCAGGCGAATTCATCATCATTATTTATAACAAGGAGCGAACGAATCTGATCTTCTCGCTCACTAAGTAAGGAATTCAGCGAAGCAATTCATCTCGCTCAATTTGTAGCTCAAGAAGAGATTTTTGAAATGTTGCTAATGCTTGAGCACCATTGTTAGCAATGCGGTCTTTGTCATCTATGTGATCACTAATTTTCTTCCTCAAAATTTTGATTTCTTTACGAGACTCAAGAAACATTTGTTTAAATTGGTTGGCCGCACTTAAACCAGTCTATGTTCAATCTCTAAAAGGCGATATTTGGTCCGAAGTTCATCTAATGAAAGAGAGTTAATTTTGTTCGAAGAACTACTTAAAGAAGTGTTGAGATGAGCGAGAAGAAGGTTATTATCCATAGGTTCGGGAAATGTATGGAGAAGAATAGCTTCATCGGAGAGATTATATACGTCTGCGAAAGTAATAAGTTAGGTGGCAATACACGACCAATAAAATAAAAATAATAAAAGAAGGCAAATATTATACCATAAAGTTCTTGATTAGCATTTTGAAGGGTGGATACCCTCTCTTTTTGAGAGTCAAGTTCGGTATTTAACTTTTGAATCGTCTCGTCTTTATCGCGAGATAACGCAGATTTCGAGTCTCCAATTCTCGAATCTTCTTGCTCAATTGCGAATTCTTCTTCTCAAGATTGTTGCGTCTTCTCTCAAGATCCGAGGCAACTACAAAAGAAGACCTTCCAACCTATGAAAGAAGATAGAAAAGTCTGTTAATACATATACAACAATATAAAGCCAATGGGGAGATATGATTGTATACATACCAAGGATCCAAGCGCATTCAAGAAGTCAGGAGACATAGTTCTAGAGACTCCATTGAAAGAATCATTGCCCTCCAGTAGAGTGGCATTGCACACGTTTGCGAGAGTCCCGCAAAGAGAAGCTAGGGGAGCATCTCCCATTCCTTGGAAAGAATCGGAGAAGATACTAGACAACTGACCCATAGAAGAAACCGGTTAACGGGGTCCTTGTAGCGAGAGAGCGATTGGAATCATGGTCATCTTCATCAGAAGACTCAGAGTTTGAGCTAAGGCGAGAAGAGGATTGGACCTTTCGCTTCTTAGTTAAGGGGGGCAGAGGATTTACCCTTGCGAGCGACAGTTTTGCCCTTACTTTTAGTCTTCGCAGCAATAGTTTCTTCAATTCCAACCTTCGCATACGCGTAAAGATAAGAAACAGAGGCAACAGTATTATTTAAATAAGAAGAAAGGAAGTGATTCTTACTTCACCCGTAAGCGATCGAAGCAATGTCAAAGTATCCTCCGACGGATCCTTTTTGTAGCTTCTTTTCAACCTGGCTATCTGAAAGATTTCACAAACTCAGCAAGTATAGAAAGAAAATTACGAAAACCAAATTTGAAGTCGGAAACATACCTCTTTCTTCTTCTCAGGCCATTTGAATTCCCAAGGATGATATCCTGCGAGATTCGCAGGAAGAATATGCGAGCCCGCGATGTAAGGACCATTTAAGATCAAGGGTACGACCCACCATTTCTCATCTTTGGAATGACGAGGAGAGGAATTATTACCTGGGTGCCAATCAATATCTTGCATGAGTAATTTATCTTCAGAGACATTATTATTTTTCTTCAGACGAACGCCCCAGCGAGATCTCGCATTCATCATAGTTATCACTGAGTAATTTTCAAAAAAGTTTTCCACAGTGTATTTCTCAATGACTATTTCCAAATCTGCGAATTTGGGATTTCGGCGGAATTAGGGTATAAAGATCCTTTGCTGCACCGCGGTTCGCGAACTCAAGCATCAGGCGAATACAATCGCCACTTAATTGATAAACAGCCCGAGAGAATTTTTCATGGGCCAAAATTTCATAAAATAAAGGCAACTCAGGATTGTACAAGGGAATAGGAAGTCCCGCGAGAAGCTGACCGAGCGAGACTATAATCTTTTGATCATCACATTGATGATCAGAGAAAAGATTTACAGAAAGAATGGATGAGGGTTCTTGATCAGGAATGGTTGATGAGTAAAACCCTTCTCGTGCAACTTCGTTGAACTTCTTCAAAAGAAGTTTTGTATCCACGACTGATGGAAGCCATTTATCAGTATGGGAATGGATGAAAGATTGGAGATTAAAAACAGATGCTAGAAAGGATGAAGGAAAGCTTTGCGGGAAAGCGGGAGCGCAAATTGCGGAAGGAGAGAATCAAAGAAAAGTTAGAGACAAACTAAAAGATGAAAAGAAGGGGAAAAGAAAATTATATATAGGGGAAAAGAGCCTCGAGAAAAACAAGGTCATTTAATGCGAAGAGACATGAACGGTCAAGAAAAAGTGGTTGAAAGAGACGTGTCAAGAAATGATAGTAATAATCAAAATCCGTGTAAAAGTACAAAGCGAAGATAAGAAGTCGCGGCAACAATATTGTAAAAATCTCATGGTACTCTTCCCCTCGCAGGAGAGATAAGAGATGATACTTCATATATATCTCAAAGAAGCTCCGGAACTTCGCAAAAGAATAGAGGCAAGTACGTACTTTTCAAGTACAAGTATTCTTTCGCTCGTTCCTTCATCAACAAAGATCAAAGATTACTACAACAACGGATTTTTCCTTCAAGATCGCTCTTCAAGCAATATTCAAGGAAAAAGAGGCAAGATGTAGGATCATAATATCGCAATGCATAGGGCTCGCGGGATCAATAAATGACGGTGTCGCGAGGGAGTCATGAGAAACTAAAATAAACGACGCGATGGGAGAAACGACACATAAAACAACTGAAAGACATGGAACTGAGCGAGAGGGTTAAGAAGTGTCGCGAGATTGAATAGTTGTACACTGGCGACACTTCGCGAGACATTCCCGAAAATAAAGGATAGCTTAGCTGTCATCCACTATGTATTACCCTATATAAAGGGTCGAGTGAGTCTGTTGTGGGGAGAGATCTTTTTAGAATTGGGAGGCAAGTCATTAGGAGAGAGAAAGTTTAAGAGTATTTTACTTGCTAAGTGTAATTCTACTTTTCCTGTGTAGAACTCATGAAATTAATCAATAAACATTCTCAATTATGCAACTTTCAATGGACTAATTAACCAAAATATAGTGAGGGGTGTAGTGTGGGAAAACCTGCTACTACACCAATTGGTCATGGTGGCCTGTATTGTTATTTTTGGTTTTGGCTCACGTAGTGGAAAATGTAAGAAAGGGGATTTTGGGGCTGGCTATTTCTTGCGCTTCTGTGTGTTATTTTGCAATATCCTTCTACAGACAATCATTTTAGGATATTATAAGACATTTTGAACCATTCCCATTGGTCATGGTGGCCTGTATTGTTATTTTTGGTTTTGGCTCACGTAGTAGAAAATGTAAGAAAGGGGATTTTGGGGCAGGCTAATTCTTGCGCTTCTGTGTGTTCTTTTGCAATATCCTTCTACATACAATCATTTTAGGATATTATAAGACATTTTGAACCATTCCCATTGGTCATGGTGTCTGTATAGTTATTTTTGGTTTTGGCTCACGTAGTGGAAAATGTAAGAAATGGGATTTTAGGGTAGGCTATTTCTTGCGCTTCTGTGTGTTCTTTTGCAATATCCTTCTACAGACAATCATTTTAGGATATTATAAGACATTTTGAACCATTCTCATTGGTCATGGTGGCCTGTATTGTTATTTTTGGTTTTGGCTCACGTAGTGGAAAATGTAAGAAAGGGGATTTTGGGGCAGGCTATTTCTTGTGCTTTTGTGTGTTCTTTTGCAATATATTCTTCTACAGAAAATCATTTTATGATATAATAAGACATTTTGAACCATTCCCATTGGTCATGGTGGCCTGTATTGTTATTTTTGGTTTTGGCTCACGTAGTGAAAATGTAAGAAAGGGGATTTTGGGGCAAGCTATTTCTTGCGCTTCTGTGTGTTCTCTTGCAATATCCTTCTACAGACAATCATTTTAGGATATTATAAGACATTTTGAACCATTCCCATTGGTCATGGTGGCCTGTATTGTTATTTTTGGTTTTGGCTCACGTAGTGAAAATGTAAGAAAGGGGATTTTGGGGGGAGGCTATTTCTTGCGCTTCTGTGTGTTCTTTTGCAATATCCTTCTACAGACAATCATTTTAGGATATTATAAGACATTTTGAACCATTCTCATTGGTCATGGTGGCCTGTATTGTTATTTTTGGTTTTGGCTCACGTAGTGAAAATGTAAGAAAGGGGATTTTGGGGCAGGCTATTTCTTGCGCTTCTGTGTGTTCTTTTGCAATATCCTTCTACAGAAAATCATTTTAGGATATTATAAGACATTTTGAACCATTCCCATTGGTCATGGTGGCCTGTATTGTTATTTTTGGTTTTGGCTCACGTAGTGGAAAATGTAAGAAAGGGGATTTTGGGGGAGGCTATTTTTTGCGCTTCTGTGTGTTCTTTTGCAATATTCTTCTACAGACAATCATTTTAGGATATTATAAGACATTTTGAACCATTCCCATTGGTCATGGTGGCATGTATTGTTATTTTTGGTTTTGGCTCACGTAGTGGAAAATGTAAGAAAAGGGATTTTGGAGGAGGCTATTTCTTGCGCTTCTGGGTGTTTTTTTTGCAATATCCTTCTACATACAATCATTTTAGGATATTATAAGACATTTTGAACCATTCCCATTGGTCATGGTGGCCTGTATTGTTATTTTTGGTTTTGGCTCACGTAGTGGAAAATGTAAGAAAGTGGATTTTGGGACAGGCTATTTCTTGCGCTTCTGTGTGTTCTTTTGCAATATCCTTCTACAGACAATCATTTTAGGATATTATAAGACATTTTGAACCATTCCCATTGGTCATGGTGGCTTGTATTGTTATTTTTGGTTTTGGCTCACGTAGTGAAAATGTAAGAAAGGGGATTTTGGAGCGAGGCAATTTCTTGCGCTTCTGTGTGTTCTTTTGCAATATCCTTTTACAAACAATCATTTTAGGATATTATAAGACATTTTGAACCATTCCCATTGGTCATGGTGGCCTGTATTGTTATTTTTGGTTTTGGCTCACGTAGTGAAAATGTAAGAAAGGGGATTTTGGGGCAGGCTATTTCTTGCGCTTATGTGTGTTATTTTGCAATATCCTTCTACAGACAATCATTTTAGGATATTATAAGACATTTTGAACCATTCCCATTGGTCATGGTGGCCTGTATTGTTATTTTTGGTTTTGGCTCACGTAGTGGAAAATGTAAGAAAGGGGATTTTGGGACGGCTATTTCTTGCGCTTCTGTGTGTTCTTTTGCAATATCCTTCTACAGACAATCATTTTAGGATATTATAAGACATTTTGAACCATTCCCATTGGTCATGGTGGCCTGTATTGTTATTTTTGGTTTTGGCTCACGTAGTGAAAATGTAAGAAAGGGGATTTTGGGGCAGGCTATTTCTTGCGCTTCTGTGTGTTCTTGTGCAATATCCTTTTACAAACAATAATTTTAGGATATTGCAAACAGATAATTCTTGCAGGCTAAAATCATTTCATGGTGGCCTGTATTGTTATTTTTGGTTTTGGCTCACGTAGTGGAAAATGTAAGAAAGGGGATTTTGGGGCAGGCTATTTCTTGCGCTTACACGTGTGTTCTTTTGCAATATCCTTCTACAGAAAATCATTTTATGATATTATAAGACATTTTGAACCATTCCCATTGGTCATGGTGGCCTGTATTGTTATTTTTGGTTTTGGCTCACGTAGTGGAAAATGTAAGAAAGGGGATTTTGGGGCAGGCTATTTCTTACGCTTCTGTGTGTTCTTTTTCAATATCCTTGTACAAATAATCATTTTAGGATATTATAAGACATTTTGAACCATTCCCATTGGTCATGTTGGCCTGTATTGTTATTTTTGGTTTTGGCTCACGTAGTGGAAAATGTAAGAAAGGGGATTTTGGGGGAGGCTATTTCTTGCGCTTGTGTGTGTTGTTTTGCAATATCCTTTTACATGGAGACAATCATTTTAGGATATTATAAGACATTTTGAACCATTCCCATTGGTCATGGTGTCCTGTATTGTTATTTTTGGTTTTGGCTCACGTAGTGGAAAATGTAAGAAAGGGGATTTTGGGGCAGGCTATTTCTTGCGCTTCTGTGTGTTCTTTTGCAATATCCTTTTACAGACAATCATTTTAGGATATTATAAGACATTTTGAACCATTCCCATTGGTCATGGTGGCATGTATTGTTATTTTTGGTTTTGTCTCACGTAGTGGAAAATGTAAGAAAGGGGATTTTGGGGCAGGCTATTTCTTGCGCTTCTGTGTGTTCTTTTGCAATATAATTCTACAGACAATCATTTTAGGATATTATAAGACATTTTGAACCATTCCCATTGGTCATGGTGGCCTGTATTGTTATTTTTGGTTTTGGCTCACGTAGTGGAAAATGTAAGAAAGGGGATTTTGGGGCAGGCTATTTCTTGCGCTTCTGTGTGTTATCTTGCAATATCCTTCTACTTAAAATCATTTTAGGATATTATAAGACATTTTGAACCATTCCCATTGGTCATGGTGGCCTGTATTGTTATTTTTGGTTTTGGCTCACGTAGTGGAAAATGTAAGAAAAGGGGATTTTGGGGCAGGCTATTTCTTGCGCTTCTGTGTGTTATTTTGCAATATCCTTCTACAAACAATCATTTTAGAATATTATAAGACATTTTGAACCATTCCCATTGGTCATGGTGGCCTGTATTGTTATTTTTGGTTTTGGCTCACGTAGTGGAAAACGTAAGAAAGGGGATTTTGGGGCAGGCTATTTCTTGCGTTTCTGTGTGTTATTTTGCAATATCCTTCTACAGACAATCATTTTAGGATATTATAAGACATTTTGAACCATTCCCATTGGTCATGGTGGCCTGTATTGTTATTTTTGGTTTTGGCTCACGTAGTGGAAATGTAAGAAAGGGGATTTTGGGGCAGGCTATTTCTTGCGCTTCTGTGTGTTCTTTTGCAATATCCTTCTACAGACAATCATTTTAGGATATTATAAGACATTTTGAACCATTCCCATTGGTCATGGTGGCCTGTATTGTTATTTTTGGTTTTGGCTCACGTTGTGGAAAATGTAAGAAAGGGGATTTTGGAGCAGGCTAATTCTTGCGCTTCTGTGTGTTCTTGTGCAATATCCTTTTACAAACAATAATTTTAGGATATTGCAAACAGCTAATTCTTGCAGGCTAAAATCATTTCATGGTGGCCTGTATTGTTATTTTTGGTTTTGGCTCACGTAGTGGAAAATGTAAGAAAGGGGATTTTGGGGCAGGCTATTTCTTGCGCTTCTGTGTGTTCTTTTGCAATATCCTTCTACAGAAAATCATTTTATGATATTATAAGACATTTTGAACCATTCCCATTGGTCATGGTGGCCTGTATTGTTATTTTTGGTTTTGGCTCACGTAGTGGAAAATGTAAGAAAGGGGATTTTGGGGCGAGGCTATTTCTTGCGCTTACATGTGTTCTTTTGCAATATCCTTTTACAGATAATCATTTTAGGATATTATAAGACATTTTGAACCATTCCCATTGGTCATGTTGGCCTGTATTGTTATTTTTGGTTTTGGCTCACGTAGTGGAAAATGTAAGAAAGGGGATTTTGGGGCAGGCTATTTCTTGCGCTTTTGTGTGTTCTTTTGCAATATCCTTCTACAGACAATCATTTTAGGATATTATAAGACATTTTGAACCATTCCCATTGGTCATGGTGTCCTGTATTGTTATTTTTGGTTTTGGCTCACGTAGTGGAAAATGTAAGAAAGGGGATTTTGGGGCAGACTATTTCTTGCGCTTCTGTGTGTTCTTTTGCAATATCCTTCTACAGACAATCATTTTAGGATATTATAAGACATTTTGAACCATTCCCATTGGTCATGGTGGCATGTATTGTTATTTTGGTTTTGGCTCACGTAGTGGAAAATGTAAGAAAGGGGATTTTGGGGCAGGCTAATTCTTGCGCATCTGTGTGTTCTCTTGCAATATAATTCTACAGACAATCATTTTAGGATATTATAAGACATTTTGATCCATTCCCATTGGTCATGGTGGCCTGTATTGTTATTTTTGGTTTTGGCTCACGTAGTGGAAAATGTAAGAAAGGGGATTTTGGGGCAGGCTATTTGTTGCGCTTCTGTGTGTTATCTTGCAATATCCTTCTACTTAAAATCATTTTAGGATATTATAAGACATTTTGAACCATTCCCATTGGTCATGGTGGCCTGTATTGTTATTTTTGGTTTTGGCTCAAGACAATGAAAATGTAAGAAAGGGGATTTTGGGGCGAGGCTATTTCTTGCGCTATTTCTTTGCGTGTTCTTTTGCAATATCCTTCTACAAACAATCATTTTAGGATATTATAAGACATTTTGAACCATTCCCATTGGTCATGGTGGCCTGTATTGTTATTTTGGTTTTGGCTCACGTAGTGAAAAATGTAAGAAAGGGGATTTTGGGGCAGGCTATTTCTTGCGCTTCTGTGTGTTCTTTTGCAATATCCTTCTACAGACAATCATTTTAGGATATTATAAGACATTTTGAACCATTCCCATTGGTCATGGTGGCCTGTATTGTTATTTTTGGTTTTGGCTCACATATTGAAAAAAATGTAAGAAAGGCGATTTTTGGGGAGAGGCTATTTCTTGCGCTTCTGTGTGTTCTTTTGCAATATCCTTCTACAGACAATCATTTTAGTATATTATAAGACATTTTGAACCATTCCCATTGGTCATGGTAGCCTGTATTGTTATTTTTGGTTTTGGCTCACGTAGTGGAAAATGTAAGAAAGGGGATTTTGGGGCAGGCTATTTCTTGCGCTTCTGTGTGTTCTCTTGCAATATCCTTCTACAGACAATCATTTTAGGATATTATAAGACATTTTGAACCATTCCCATTGGTCATGGTGGCCTGTATTGTTATTTTTGGTTTTGGCTAACGTAGTGGAAAATGTAAGAAAGGGGATTTTGGGGCAGGCTATTTCTTGCGCTTCTGTGTGTTCTTTTGCAATATCCTTCTACAAACAATCATTTTAGGATATTATAAGACATTTTGAACCATTCCCATTGGTCATGGTGGCCTGTATTGTTATTTTCGGTTTTGGCTCACGTAGTGGAAAATGTAAGAAAGGGGATTTTGGGGCAGGCTATTTCTTGCGCTTGTGTGTGTTCTTTTGCAATATCCTTCTACAGACAATCATTTTAGGATATTATAAGACATTTTGAACCATTCCCATTGGTCATGGTGGCCTGTATTGTTATTTTTGGTTTTGGCTCACGTAGTGGAAAATGTAAGAAAGGGGATTTTGGGGCAGGCTATTTCTTGCGCTTCTGTGTGTTCTTTTGCAATATCCTTCTACAGATAATCATTTTAGGATATTATAAGACATTTTGAACCATTCCCATCACTAGTAGAACTATGGCTTTCGATCACGGTTGAGCTTGTCACGGTGATATATGTTAACGTGACTAAATCATGTTTTGGTTCCGGTATTTCATAAATACCGTGGCTACATTTTCAGTGGGTCTGCGAAGAACTGTTTTGGTTATCATGGGACACGGTGTTAGAATCGACGCGTGTTTAAAAAGGCTAATATTGCACAATCATGTTGTATCGACATGCAATTGAGCATCATCCAAGATTCAGATATGGTTATTCCTTAGGCTGGTAAGTTTCTGTATGATCTTTTATGTGTTCTGGGCACTATTCTGCACACTCTTGTGAGGACAGAGATTACCTTTTCCGGGGATAACATGTTGGTAGTTAGGGCTGATAAGTGTGTCTTCATCTGGT
This sequence comes from Papaver armeniacum, assembly GCA_023531295.1. Lineage (NCBI taxonomy): Eukaryota > Viridiplantae > Streptophyta > Magnoliopsida > Ranunculales > Papaveraceae > Papaver > Papaver armeniacum. The sequence goes on from JAJJWW010019438.1 coordinate 537,627, forward strand.
GAGAGTGGGATTTTAGGCCCTGGAATCGAGTTCGGCAGTGGCATTTCGTTCCTATTCCTTGCAAGCTCTAGCAGGACCCAGTGGCTGATCCAGGATCATATGATGGTAGGGGCATTTGTAGAACTTTCTAAATTTTATTAATAACCTCTGAGTTAATACATATTTCATACTTGTCCCCTACAAATTTTTGTACTTTTGAATCTTTGTATGATAACTTTATTGTCTATAGCATCAAAAGACATCTTTCTCAATGTAACAAAACGAAATATTATTCATCCAGTCGTCTTCCATCCGAACAGTAAGTAAAATGAATCTTATGGGTTCTCAATTTTGTCTTTTTTTTGCTTGTTATTGTGAGATTTTATTTTTTAATTATCAGTTTAGCATCTCTAGTTTTATCTTCATTTTGATTTCTCTTGTAGATTCAATTCATTCCATACAGGTAGATAGTATTTTGGGATTTGAGCTGTTCTCAAATCCATTCGGTGTTGTTGTTATTGAAATGTGATAGTTACCATACTAAGAAAGTTCAGTCAAATTCAATTTGTGAATTTCGTGGATCTGAGACCTAATATAAAGTTATTCTGTTTTTATATATATGGCCTTATTGGTGTTGTGGCTGGTGATGTTTTGCAGATGGAGATGCTTGAATGCTCTAACAGTTCAGGTTCAGTTGTAGGTCTGTAATCAAATACCATGCACAATTGCACATGTATGTGGGATATGATGTCTTAATGGTTGAATGCAACTTCTAGCTTAAAAAATGACCCACCTAATCCTACAAAGACAATCTAAAACTTTTGTTTGTATGCTAATGATTTTTTTTGGAATAAAAAAATGTAGCGTGAATTCTTACCCACTTTTACTTCGATGATCGTAGTTACGATATTGGTTTACCCACATAAAACTTGTCACATTTGTTAGTTGTAAAATACTAAGATCCCTGTTTCATTTTACTTGATAATTAAATAAAAATCTGAACATGTTGTCTGGATTTTCAGGGTTCATGAATTAGGAGCTTCCTCAGCTAATTTCATGATCAGAAGTAGACCACAGAACAGTGGTGAAGCTCCTGTTGGGTAGGAAGTTGTGGATCATATGTTGTTACTTGGTTACAAGTGTTTTGGCAAAGCTTTTGTATTACTTCTAGATTTCAGATATATGGTTCATGGACATCCATCTAAGTTATTTTTTTTGTATACCGCAGATCCAGCATTGGCAGCGAAAAACCATGCTTCACATTTGGGAATTTGTTTTCTTGCAGTCCCATCAATACTTCTTAATTTCAATTTTGATTTATAATGCAAAACTTCCTGTTTTTTCTGATGGTAAATTTTCCTTGCTTAACATATCCTTGCAATCGGTTTAACGCACAAATGATACATATTGTGGACTTATCATGTTTTTTTTTTTCTTCGTTGGATAATTTTTAAACATGTTGGTAACTATCTTGATAGTGTGGTAAAACATAACAAGGAGACCAGATGGACCACATCCAATAACTTGTCGTCTGGACCTGATGGTAGCAAACTCTTTTTCTTTTTTCATTGACTAATATTTCTGTGTTTTATTTGCTACTTTTTCCGCAGTTGTAAACACTTCTAACAACTTCCAAGGCACTGATGGATCCTTAGGCACAATATTTTGTAATTGATGGCGAGCAATGCAAAGACGAAGCACAACCAGAACTCTGTAAGTGTAGTCGAGTCATGCCTCCTTCGAGTCTGTGTGTTTCTCTTGACGATATCGAACACTTTCTCCTAATACTGCATGGTGCGTTGATGCTTAAATCCCATTTCACAATAATATGTTAGAGGACCCGATGAATTATAACTTGGCCTTCTTCACAATATTATTGATCGCCAATTCCTCCATGATGTATATGTTATGCTTTCATTTTTGCAAGAAGAATTTTGGAGCTGCAGGGCCAAGACGCTTCAAGGGTGAGGCATGTGGCACTGAATATTGCACAATCATGTTGTATCGACATGCAATTGAGCATCATCCAAGATTCAGATATGGTTATTCCTTAGGCTGGTAAGTTTCTGTATGATCTTTTATGTGTTCTGGGCACTATTCTGCACACTCTTGTGAGGACAGAGATTACCTTTTCCGGGGATAACATGTTGGTAGTTAGGGCTGATAAGTGTGTCTTCATCTGGTGAGAGTGGGATTTTAGGCCCTGGAATCGAGTTCGGCAGTGGCATTTCGTTCCTATTCCTTGCAAGCTCTAGCAGGACCCAGTGGCTGATCCAGGATCATATGATGGTAGGGGCATTTGTAGAAATTTCTAAATTTTATTAATAACCTCTGAGTTAATACATATTTCATACTTGTCCCCTACAAATTTTTGTACTTTTGAATCGTTGTATGATAACTTTATTGTCTATAGCATCAAAAGACATCTTTCTCAATGTAACAAAACGAAATATTATTCATCCAGATGTCTTCCATCCGAACAGTAAGTAAAATGAATCTTATGGGTTCTCAATTTTGTCTTTTTTTTTGCTTGTTATTGTGAGATTTTATTTTTAATTATCAGTTTAGCATCTCTAGTTTTATCTTCATTTTGATTTCTCTTGTAGATTCAATTCATTCCATACAGGTAGATAGTATTTTGGGATTTGAGCTGTTCTCAAATCCATTCGGTGTTGTTGTTATTGAAATGTGATAGTTACCATACTAAGAAAGTTCAGTCAAATTCAATTTGTGAATTTCGTGGATCTGAGACCTAATATAAAGTTATTCTGTTTTTATATATATGGCCTTATTGGTGTTGTGGCTGGTGATGTTTTGCAGATGGAGATGCTTGAATGCTCTAACAGTTCAGGTTCAGTTGTAGGTCTGTAATCAAATACCATGCACAATTGCACATGTATGTGGGATATGATGTCTTAATGGTTGAATGCAACTTCTAGCTTAAAAAATGACCCACCTAATCCTACAGTACAATCTAAAACTTTTGTTTGTATGCTAATGATTTTTTTTTGGAATAAAAAAATGTAGCGTGAATTCTTACCCACTTTTACTTCTGATGATCGTAGTTCTGATATTGGTTTACCCACATAAAACTTGTCACATTTGTTCCGTTGTAAAATACTAAGATCCCTGTTTCATTTTACTTGATAATTAAATGAAAATCTGAACATGTTGTCTGGATTTTCAGGGTTCATGAATTAGGAGCTTCCTCAGCTAATTTCATGATCAGAAGTAGACCACAGAACAGTGGTGAAGCTCCTGTTGGGTAGGAAGTTGTGGATCATATGTTGTTACTTGGTTACAAGTGTTTTGGCAAAGCTTTTGTATTACTTCTAGATTTGGATATATGGTTCATGGACATCCATCTAAGTTATTTTTTTTGTATACCATGAGATCCAAGATTGGCGGCGAAAAACCATGCTTCACATTTGGGAATTTGTTTTCTTGCAGTCCCATCAATACTTCTTAATTTCAATTTTGATTTATAATGCAAAACTTCTGCTTTTTTACGATGGTAAATTTTCCTTGCTTAACATATCCTTGCAATCGGTTTAACGCACAAATGATACATATTGTGGACTTATCATGTTTTTTTTTTTTCGTTGGATAATTTTTAAACATGTTGGTAACTATCTTGATAGTGTGGTAAAACATAACAAGGAGACCAGATGGACCACATCCAATAACTTGTCGTCTGGACCTGATGGTAGCAAACTCTTTTTCTTTTTTCATTGACTAATATTTCTGTGTTTTATTTGCTACTTTTTCCGCAGTTGTAAACACTTCTAACAACTTCCAAGGCACTGATGGATCCTTAGGCACAATATTTTGTAATTGATGGCGAGCAATGCAAAGACGAAGCACAACCAGAACTCTGTAAGTGTAGTCAAGTCATGCCTCCTTCGAGTCTGTGTGTTTCTCTTGACGATATCGAACACTTTCTCCTAATACTGCATGGTGCGTTGATGCTTGAATCCCATTTCACAATAATATGTTAGAGGACCCGATGAATTATAACTTGGCCTTCTTCACAATATTATTGATCGCCAATTCCTCCATGATGTATATGTTATGCTTTCATTTTTGCAAGAAGAATTTTGGAGCTGCAGGGCCAAGACGCTTCAAAGGGTGAGGCATGTGGCGAATATTGCACAATCATGTTGTATCGACATGCAATTGAGCATCATCCAAGATTCAGATATGGTTATTCCTTAGGCTGGTAAGTTTCTGTATGATCTTTTATGTGTTCTGGGCACTATTCTGCACACTCTTGTGAGGACAGAGATTACCTTTTCCTTGGCCAGTTGTTGCTAAATGTTGTTGAATCTCACCTATGAGATGAGTAGTTCTAATTTTTATTAGTTTGGATCATATGAAAAATTGTATTCTTCAGAAAATTTGTCGGACATTCATATGTTATCCCAGTTATCATATGAGATGAGTAGTTCTATTTTTTATTTTGGACCCCAATTTGCAGGCCATAATTTTGCCATACTAAATTTGCACAGCTTGTTCCCTTTAGTGTGCAAATGATGCAATTGTTAACTTGACGGGAACCCTGTGATCAAGTTAAAGGTACAAAATCTTTGTAATTGCTCTTTGTGACTGTCATCATTCAGTTCAAATGTCTTTCAATAATTGATTGTTTGGTTTAACATCTTATTTTGCAGCTAAGCGACCTAGCGGCAGAGTTTTGAGGAGCTCTTGCAGTGTGAGTGCGCACAGGCAATGGAAGTGCAGTTGTCTTTCCGAAATATGGTTCGAGGCAGCCTTCCTATATGCTCTGTTTGGAATAATGTTTTCATACTGATTGTTCACTATGGTAGAATATATAAATATATATATATATATCAAGACAAGATACATGTAAGATATTGTGATTTTTCACCATATATAATCATATTCAATGGCATGTCTGTTATAATTTTATCCAGATATTTGTTACTGCTTTTCCTATTCCCTTTCTTAGTAAGGATTGAAGATGTTTCCGACTCAAAAGTTTTCCCAACATTAAACTGGGTGTGTACGGTTTGGACACAGTGAATATATGGGTCCGTGTCCATTATACAAATTAGTCACGGTGTAGCACAAAATTTCGTGTCCGTTGAATAAATTTGGTCCCGGTGTATTTCAGCATCCCGTAACTAATGAGCAAATTAGTCCCGGTGTCTGCTAAAATCCCGTGACTAATGAGCAAATTTGTCCCGGTGATTCACCGTGACCAAAGTCTGTGAGTTTTGGCCTCGCAGCCTTTAGTCACGGTTTTTCAGAAATGAAATACCGTGACCATATACATTTGGACACGGTAAATTACCGTGTCTAAAGGCCATTTTTGTACTAGTGCATTGGTCATGGTGTCCTGTATTGTTATTTTTGGTTTTGGCTCACGTAGTGGAAAATGTAAGAAAGGGGATTTGGGGGCAGGCTATTTCTTGCGCTTCTGTGTGTTCTTTTGGAATATCCTTTTACAGTCAATCATTTTAGGATATTATAAGACATTTTGAACCATTCCCATTGGTCATGGTGGCCTGTATTGTTATTTTTGGTTTTGGCTCACGTAATGGAAAATGTAAGAAAGGGATTTTGGGGCGGGGGTATTTCTTGCGCTTGTGTGTTCTCTTGCAATATCCTTCACAGACAATCATTTTAGGATATTATAAGACTTTTTGAACCATTCCCATTGGTCATGGTGGCTTTGTATTGTTATTTTTGGTTTTGGCTCACGTAGTGGAAAATGTAAGAAAAGGGGATTTTTGGGGCGTGCTATTTATTGCGCACGTGTGTTCTTTTGCAATCCTTCTACAGACAATCATTTTAGTATATTATAAGACATTTTGAACCATTCTCATTGTTCATGGTGGCCTGTATTGTTATTTTCGGTTTTGGCTCACGTAGTGGAAAATGTAAGAAAGGGGATTTTGGGGCAGGCTATTTCTTGCGCTTACGTGTGTTCTTTTGCAATATCCTTCTACTGAGACAATTATTTTAGTATATTATAAGACATTTTGAACCATTCCCATTGGTCATGGTGGCCTGTATTGTTATTTTCGGTTTTGGCTCACGTGAGGAAAATGTAAGAAAGGGGATTTTGGGGCAAAGCTATTTCTTGCGCTTCTGTGTGTTCTTTTGCAATATCCTTCTACAGACAATCATTTTAGGATATTATAAGACATTTTGAACCATTCCCATTGGTCATGGTGGCCTGTATTGTTATTTTTGGTTTTGGCTCACGTAGTGGAAAATGTAAGAAAGGGGATTTTGGGGGCAGGCTATTTCTTGCGCTTCTGTGTGTTCTATTGCAATATCTTTATACAGACAATCATTTTAGGATATTATAAGACATTTTGAACCATTCCCATTGGTCATGGTGGCCTGTATTGTTATTTTTGGTTTTGGCTCACGTAGTGGAAAATGTAAGAAAAGGATTTTGGGAAGGCGGTATTTCTTGCGCTTATGTGTGTTCTCTTGCAATATCCTTCTACAGACAATCATTTTAGGATATTATAAGACTTTTTGAACCATTCCCATTGGTCATGGTGGCCTGTATTGTTATTTTTGGTTTTGGCTCACGTAGTGGAAAATGTAAGAAAGGGGATTTTGGGGCAGGCTATTTTTTGCGCTTCTGTGTGTTCTTTTGCAATCCTTCTACAGACAATCATTTTAGTATATTATAAGACATTTTGAACCATTCTCATTGTTCATGGTGGCCTGTATTGTTATTTTTGGTTTTGGCTAACGTAGTGGAAAATGTAAGAAAGGGGATTTTGGGGCACGCTATTTCTTGCGCTTCTGTGTGTTCTTTTGCAATATCCTTCTACAGACAATCATTTTAGTATATTATAAGACATTTTGAACCATTCCCATTGGTCATGGTGGCCTGTATTGTTATTTTCGGTTTTGGCTCACGTAGTGGAAAATGTAAGAAAGGGGATTTTGGGGCAGGCTATTTCTTGCGCTTGTGTGTTCTTTTGCAATATCCTTCTACGGACAATCATTTTAGGATATTATAAGACATTTTGAACCATTCCCATTGGTCATGGTGGCCTGTATTGTTATTTTTGGTTTTGGCTCACGTAGTGGAAAATGTAAGAAAGGGGATTTTGGGGCAGGCTATTTCTTGCGCTTGTGTGTTCTCTTGCAATATCCTTTTACAGATAATCATTTTAGGATATTATAAGACATTTTGAACCATTCCCATTGGTCATGGTGTCTGTATTGTTATTTTTGGTTTTGGCTCACGTAGTGAAAATGTAAGAAAGGGGATTTGGGCGAGGCTATTTCTTGCGCTTACTTGTGTGTTCTTTTGGAATATCCTTTTACAGACAATCATTTTAGGATATTATAAGACATTTTGAACCATTCCCATTGGTCATGGTGGCCTGTATTTTTATTTTTGGTTTTGGCTCACGTAGTGGAAAATGTAAGAAAGGGGATTTTGGGGCAGGCTATTTCTTGCGCTTCTATTTCTTGCGCTTCTGTGTGTTCTTTTGCAATATCCTTCTACAGACAATCATTTTAAGATATTATACGACATTTTGAACCATTCCCATTGGTCATGGTGGCCTGTATTGTTATTTTTGGTTTTGGCTCACGTAGTGGAAAATGTAAGAAAGGGGATTTTGGGGCACGCTATTTCTTGCGCTTCTGTGTGTTCTTTTGCAATATCCTTCTACAGACAATCATTTTAGTATATTATAAGACATTTTGAACCATTCCCATTGGTCATGGTGGCCTGTATTGTTATTTTTGGTTTTGGCTCACGTAGGGGAAAATGTAAGAAAGGGGATTTTGGGGCAGGCTATTTCTTGCGCTTCAGTGTGTTCTATTGCAATATCCTTCTACAGACAATCATTTTAGGATATTATAAGACTTTTTGAACCATTCCCATTGGTCATGGTGGCCTGTATTGTTATTTTTGGTTTTGGCTCACGTAGAAGGAAAATGTAAGAAAGGGGATTTTGGGGCAGGCTATTTTTTGCGCTTCTGTGTGTTCTTTTGCAATATCCTTCTACAGAAAATCATTTTAGGATATTATAAGACATTTTGAACCATTCCCATTGGTCATGGTGGCCTGTATTTTTATTTTCGGTTTTGGCTCACGTAGTGGAAAATGTAAGAAAGGGGAATTTGGGGCAGGCTATTTCTTGCGCTTCTGTGTGTTCTTTTGCAATATCCTTTTACAGATAATCATTTTAGGATATTATAAGACATTTAGAACCATTCCCATTGGTCATGGTGTCCTGTATTGTTATTTTTGGTTTTGGCCCACGTAGTGGAAAATGTAAGAAAGGGGATTTTGGGGCAGGCTATTTATTGCGCTTCTGTGTGTTCTCTTGCAATATCCTTCTACAGAAAATCATTTTTGGATATTATAAGACATTTTGAACCATTCCCATTGGTCATGGTGGCCTGTATTGTTATTTTTGGTTTTGGCTCACGTAGTGGAAAATGTAAGAAAAGGGGATTTTGGGGCAGGCTATTTCTTGCGCTTACGTGTGTTCTTTTGCAATATCCTTATACGAGACAATCATTTTAGGATATTATAAGACATTTTGAACCATTCCGATTGGTCATGGTGGCACTGTATTGTTATTTTCGGTTTTTGGCTCACGTAGTGAAAATGTAAGAAAGGGAATTTGGAGCGGGCTATTTCTTGCTCGTGTGTGTTCTTTTGCAATATCCTTCTACAGACAATAAATTTAGTATATTATAAGACATTTTGAACCATTCCCATTGGTCATGGTGGCCTGTATTGTTATTTTCGGTTTTGGCTCACGTAGTGGAAAATGTAAGAAAGGGGATTTTGGGGCAGCCTATTTCTTGTGCTTCTATGTGTTCTCTTGCAATATCCTTCTACAGACAATCATTTTAGGATATTATAAGACATTTTGAACCATTCCCATTGGTCATGGTGGCCTGTATTGTTATTTTTGGTTTTGGCTCACGTAGTGAAAATGTAAGAAAAGGGGATTTTTGGGCGGAGTTATTTCTTGCGCTTACATTGTGTTCTTTTGCAATATCCTTATACAGACAATCATTTTAGGATATTATAAGAAATTTTGCCACCATGACCAATGGAATGTCTAAAATGTCTTATAATATCCTAAATGACTGTCTATAAGGATATCGTAAAAGAACACACAAAAGCGCAAGAAATAGCCACCCCAAAATCCCTTTCACGCTTTCTACTCCAACAAAAAAAAAATAACAATACAGGCCACCATGACCAATGGGAATGGTTCAAAATGTCTTATAATATCCTAAAATGATTGTCTGTAGAAGGATATTGCAAAAGACACACACAAGAAATAGCGACCCCAAAATCCCCTTTCTTTACATTTTCCACTAATTGAGCCAAAAACCAAAATAACAATACAGGCCACCATGACCAAGGGAATGGTTCAAATTGTCTTATAATATCCCTAAAATGATTTTCTCAGAGAAGGACATTGCAAAGAACACATGTATTACAAGAAATAGCTCCGCCTAAAATTCCCTTTCTTTGCTTTCCACTACGTGAGCCAAACAAAAAATCACAATTACCATGACCAATGGGAATGGTTCAAATGTCTTATAATATCCTAAAATGATTATGCTGTATAAGGACATCGCAAAAGAACACACATAAGCCAGAAAGTAGCTGCCACCCAAAGGATATTGCAAAAGAACTAAGAAGCGCAAGAAATAGCCCCGCCCAAAATCCCCTTTCTTACATTTTCCACTACGTGAGCCAAAACCAAAAATAACAATACAGGCCACCATGACCAATGGGAATGGTTCAAAATGTCTTATAATATCCTAAAATGATTGTCTGTAGAAGGATATTGCAAAGAACACACAGAAGCGCAAGAAATAGCCTGCCCCAAAATCCCCTTTCTTACATTTTCCACCACGTGAGCCAAAACCAAAAATAACAATACAGGCCACCATGACCAATGGGAATGGTTCAAAATGTCTTATAATATCCTAAAATGATTGTCTGTAGAAGGATATTGCAAAAGAACACACAAAAGCGCAAGAAATAGCCAGCCCCAAAATCCCCTTTCTTACATTTTCCACTACGTGAGCCAAAACCAAAAATAACAATACAGGCCACCATGACCAATGGGAATGGTTCAAAATGTCTTATAATATCCTAAAATGATTGTCTGTAGAAGGATATTGCAAAAGAACACACAGAAAAACAAGAAATAGCCAGCCCCAAAATCCCCTTTCTTACATTTTCCACTACGTGAGCCAAAACAAAAATAACAATACAGGCCACCATGACCAATGGGAATGGTTCAAAATGTCTTATAATATCCTAAAATGATTGTCTGTAGAAGGATATTGCAAAAGAACACACAGAAGCGCAAGAAATAGCCAGCCCCAAAATCCCCTTTCTTACATTTTCCACTACGTGAGCCAAAACCAAAAATAACAATACAGGCCACCATGACCAATGGGAATGGTTCAAAATGTCTTATAATATCCTAAAATGATTGTCTGTAGAAGGATATTGCAAAAGAACACACAGAAGCGCAAGAAATAGCCCGCCCAAAATCCCCTTTCTTACATTTTCCACTACGTGAGCCAAAACCAAAAATAACAATACAGGCCACCATGACCAATGGGAATGGTTCAAAATGTCTTATAATATCCTAAAATGATTGTCTGTAGAAGGATATTGCAAAAGAACACACACGGAAGCGCAAGAAATAGCACGCCCCAAAATCCCTTTCTTACATTTTCCACTACGTGAGCCAAAACCAAAAATAACAATACAGGCCACCATGACCAATGGGAATGGTTCAAAATGTCTTATAATATCCTAAAATGATTGTCTGTAGAAGGATATTGCAAAAGAACACATGTAAGCGCAAGAAATAGCACCTCGCCCCAAAATCCCCTTTCTTACATTTTCCACTACGTGAGCCAAAACCAAAAATAACAATACAGGCCACCATGACCAATGGGAATGGTTCAAAATGTCTTATAATATCCTAAAATGATTGTCTGTAGAAGGATATTGCAAAAGAACACACAAAAGCGCAAGAAATAGCCTGCCCCAAAATCCCCTTTCTTACATTTTCCACTACGTGAGCCAAAACCAAAAATAACAATACAGGCCACCATGACCAATGGGAATGGTTCAAAATGTCTTATAATATCCTAAAATGATTGTCTGTAGAAGGATATTGCAAAAGAACACACGAAGCGCAAGAAATAGCCGCCCCAAAATCCCCTTTCTTACATTTTCCACTACGTGAGCCAAAACCAAAAATAACAATACAGGCCACCATGACCAATGGGAATGGTTCAAAATGTCTTATAATATCCTAAAATGATTGTCTGTAGAAGGATATTGCAAAAGAACACAGAAGCGCAAGAAATAGCCTGCCTCAAAATCCCCTTTCTTACATTTTCCACTACGTGAGCCAAAACCAAAAATAACAATACAGGCCACCATGACCAATGGGAATGGTTCAAAATGTCTTATAATATCCTAAAATGATTGTCTGTAGAAGGATATTGCAAAAAGAACACACAGAAGCGCAAGAAATAGCCTGCCCAAAATCCCCTTTCTTACATTTTCACTACGTGAGCCAAAACCAAAAATAACAATACAGGCCACCATGACCAATGGGAATGGTTCAAAATGTCTTATAATATCCTAAAATGATTGTCTGTAGAAGGATATTGCAAAAGAACACACAGAAGCGCAAGAAATAGCCTGCCCCAAAATCCCCTTTCTTACATTTTCCACTACGTGAGCCAAAACCAAAAATAACAATACAGGCCACCATGACCAATGGGAATGGTTCAAAATGTCTTATAATATCCTAAAATGATTGTCTGTAGAAGGATATTGCAAAAGAACACACAGAAGCGCAAGAAATAGCCTGCCCCCAAATCCCCTTTCTTACATTTTCCACTACGTGAGCCAAAACCAAAAATAACAATACAGGCCACCATGACCAATGGGAATGGTTCAAAATGTCTTATAATATCCTAAAATGATTGTCTGTAGAAGGATATTGCAAAAGAACACACAGAAGCGCAAGAAATAGCCTGCCCCAAAATCCCTTTCTTACATTTTCCACTACGTGAGCCAAAACCAAAAATAACAATACAGGCCACCATGACCAATGGGAATGGTTCAAAATGTCTTATAATATCCTAAAATGATTGTCTGTAGAAGGATAGAAGGATATTGCAAAAGAACACACCCAAAACCAAAAAGAAGCGCAAGAAATAGCCGCCCCAAAATCCCCTTTCTTACATTTTCCACTACGTGAGCCAAAACCAAAAATAACAATACAGGCCACCATGACCAATGGGAATGGTTCAAAATGTCTTATAATATCCTAAAATGATTGTCTGTAGAAGGATATTGCAAAAGAACACACGAAGCGCAAGAAATAGCCTGCCCCAAAATCCCCTTTCTTACATTTTCCACTACGTGAGCCAAAACCAAAAATAACAATACAGGCCACCATGACCAATGGGAATGGTTCAAAATGTCTTATAATATCCTAAAATGATTGTCTGTAGAAGGATATTGCAAAAGAACACACAGAAGCGCAAGAAATAGCCTGCCCCCCAAAATCCCCTTTCTTACATTTTCCACTACGTGAGCCAAAACCAAAAATAACAATACAGGCCACCATGACCAATGGGAATGGTTCAAAATGTCTTATAATATCCTAAAATGATTGTCTGTAGAAGGATATTGCAAAAGAACACACTGAAGCGCAAGAAATAGCTTGCCCCAAAATCCCCTTTCTTACATTTTCCACTACGTGAGCCAAAACCAAAAATAACAATACAGGCCACCATGACCAATGGGAATGGTTCAAAATGTCTTATAATATCCTAAAATGATTGTCTGTAGAAGGATATTGCAAAAGAACACACAAAAGCGCAAGAAATAGCCTGCCCCAAAATCCCCTTTCTTACATTTTCCACTACGTGAGCCAAAACCAAAAATAACAATACAGGCCACCATGACCAATGGGAATGGTTCAAAATGTCTTATAATATCCTAAAATGATTGTCTGTAGAAGGATATTGCAAAAGAACACACAGAAGCGCAAGAAATAGCATGCCCCAAAATCCCCTTTCTTACATTTTCCACTACGTGAGCCAAAACCAAAAATAACAATACAGGCCACCATGACCAATGGGAATGGTTCAAAATGTCTTATAATATCCTAAAATGATTGTCTGTAGAAGGATATTGCAAAAGAACACACAGAAGCGCAAGAAATAGCCTGCCCCAAAATCCCCTTTCTTACATTTTCCACTACGTGAGCCAAAACCAAAAATAACACATTTTCCACTACGTTAGCCAAAACAAAAAATAACAATACAGGCCACCATGACCAATGGGAATGGTTCAAAATGTCTTATAATATCCTAAAATGATTGTCTGTAGAAGGATATTGCAAAAGAAACACACGAAGCGCAAGAAATAGCCGCCCCAAAATCCCCTTTCTTACATTTTCCACTACGTGAGCCAAAACCAAAAATAACAATACAGGCCACCATGACCAATGGGAATGGTTCAAAATGTCTTATAATATCCTAAAATGATTGTCTGTAGAAGGATATTGCAAAAGAACACACGAAGCGCAAGAAATAGCCCTGCCCCAAAATCCCCTTTCTTACATTTTCCACTACGTGAGCCAAAACCAAAAATAACAATACAGGCCACCATGACCAATGGGAATGGTTCAAAATGTCTTATAATATCCTAAAATGATTGTCTGTAGAAGGATATTGCAAAAGAACACACGAAGCGCAAGAAATAGCCGCCCCAAAATCCCCTTTCTTACATTTTCCACTACGTGAGCCAAAACCAAAAATAACAATACAGGCCACCATGACCAATGGGAATGGTTCAAAATGTCTTATAATATCCTAAAATGATTGTCTGTAGAAGGATATTGCAAAAAAAACACAGAAGCGCAAGAAATAGCCTGCCCCAAAATCCCCTTTCTTACATTTTCCACTACGTGAGCCAAAACCAAAAATAACAATACAGGCCACCATGACCAATGGGAATGGTTCAAAATGTCTTATAATATCCTAAAATGATTGTCTGTAGAAGGATATTGCAAAAGAACACACAGAAGCGCAAGAAATAGCCAGCCCCAAAATCCCTTTCTTACATTTTCCACTACGTGAGCCAAAACCAAAAATAACAATACAGGCCACCATGACCAATGGGAATGGTTCAAAATGTCTTATAATATCCTAAAATGATTGTCAGTAGAAGGATATTGCAAAAGAACACACAGAAGCGCAAGAAAATAGCCTGCCCCAAAATCCCCTTTCTTACATTTTCCACTACGTGAGCCAAAACCAAAAATAACAATACAGGCCACCATGACCAATGGGAATGGTTCAAAATGTCTTATAATATCCTAAAATGATTGTCTGTAGAAGGATATTGCAAAAGAACACACAGAAGCGCAAGAAATAGCCTGCCCCAAAATCCCCTTTCTTACATTTTCCACTACGTGAGCCAAAACCAAAAATAACAATACAGGCCACCATGACCAATGGGAATGGTTCAAAATGTCTTATAATATCCTAAAATGATTGTCTGTAGAAGGATATTGCAAAAGAACACACAGAAGCGCAAGAAATAGCCTGCCGCCCCAAAATCCCTTTCTTACATTTTCCACTACGTGAGCCAAAACCAAAAATAACAATACAGGCCACCATGACCAATGGGAATGGTTCAAAATGTCTTATAATATCCTAAAATGATTGTCTGTAGAAGGATATTGCAAAAAACACATGAAGCGCAAGAAATAGCCTGCCCCAAAATCCCCTTTCTTACATTTTCCACTACGTGAGCCAAAACCAAAAATAACAATACAGGCCACCATGACCAATGGGAATGGTTCACAGAAGCGCAAGAAATAGCCAGCCCCAAAATCCCCTTTCTTACATTTTCCACTACGTGAGCCAAAACCAAAAATAACAATACAGGCCACCATGACCAATGGGAATGGTTCAAAATGTCTTATAATATCCTAAAATGATTGTCTGTAGAAGGATATTGCAAAAGAACACACAAAAGCGCAAGAAATAGCCAGCCCCAAAATCCCCTTTCTTACATTTTCCACTACGTGAGCCAAAACCAAAAATAACAATACAGGCCACCATGACCAATGGGAATGGTTCAAAATGTCTTATAATATCCTAAAATGATTGTCTGTAGAAGGATATTGCAAAAGAACACACGAAGCGCAAGAAATAGCACGCCTGCCCCAAAATCCCCTTTCTTACATTTTCCACTACGTGAGCCAAAACCAAAAATAACAATACAGGCCACCATGACCAATGGGAATGGTTCAAAATGTCTTATAATATCCTAAAATGATTGTCTGTAGAAGGATATTGCAAAAGAACACACGAAGCGCAAGAAATAGCCAGCCCCAAAATCCCCTTTCTTACATTTTCCACTACGTGAGCCAAAACCAAAAATAACAATACAGGCCACCATGACCAATGGGAATGGTTCAAAATGTCTTATAATATCCTAAAATGATTGTCTGTAGAAGGATATTGCAAAAGAACACACAGAAGCGCAAGAAATAGCCTTCCCCAAAATCCCCTTTCTTACATTTTCCACTACGTGAGCCAAAACCAAAAATAACAATACAGGCCACCATGACCAATGGGAATGGTTCAAAATGTCTTATAATATCCTAAAATGATTGTCTGTAGAAGGATATTGCAAAAGAACACACGAAGCGCAAGAAATAGCCCGCCCCAAAATCCCCTTTCTTACATTTTCCACTACGTGAGCCAAAACCAAAAATAACAATACAGGCCACCATGACCAATGGAATGGTTCAAAATGTCTTATAATATCCTAAAATGATTGTCTGTAGAAGGATATTGCAAAAGAACACACGAAGCGCAAGAAATAGCACGCCCAAAATCCCCTTTCTTACATTTTCCACTACGTGAGCCAAAACCAAAAATAACAATACAGGCCACCATGACCAATGGGAATGGTTCAAAATGTCTTATAATATCCTAAAATGATTGTCTGTAGAAGGATATTGCAAAAGAAGACACAAAAGCGCAAGAAATAGCCTGCCCCAAAATCCCCTTTCTTACATTTTCCACTACGTGAGCCAAAACCAAAAATAACAATACAGGCCACCATGACCAATGGGAATGGTTCAAAATGTCTTATAATATCCTAAAATGATTGTCTGTAGAAGGATATTGCAAAAGAACACACAGAAGCGCAAGAAATAGCCAGCCCCAAAATCCCCTTTCTTACATTTTCCACTACGTGAGCCAAAACCAAAAATAACAATACAGGCCACCATGACCAATGGGAATGGTTCAAAATGTCTTATAATATCCTAAAATGATTGTCTGTAGAAGGATATTGCAAAAGAACACACAAAAGCGCAAGAAATAGCCTGCCCCAAAATCCCCTTTCTTACATTTTCCACTACGTGAGCCAAAACCAAAAATAACAATACAGGCCACCATGACCAATGGGAATGGTTCAAAATGTCTTATAATATCCTAAAATGATTGTCTGTAGAAGGATATTGCAAAAGAACACACAGAAGCGCAAGAAATAGCCAGCCCCAAAATCCCCTTTCTTACATTTTCCACTACGTGAGCCAAAAACAAAAATAACAATACAGGCCACCATGACCAATGGGAATGGTTCAAAATGTCTTATAATATCCTAAAATGATTGTCTGTAGAAGGATATTGCAAAAGAACACACAGAAGCGCAAGAAATAGCCTGCCCCAAAATCCCCTTTCTTACATTTTCCACTACGTGAGCCAAAACCAAAAATAACAATACAGGCCACCATGACCAATGGGAATGGTTCAAAATGTCTTATAATATCCTAAAATGATTGTCTGTAGAGAAGGATATTGCAAAAGAACACAGAAGCGCAAGAAATAGCAAGCCCCAAAATCCCCTTTCTTACATTTTCCACTACGTGAGCCAAAACCAAAAATAACAATACAGGCCACCATGACCAATGGGAATGGTTCAAAATGTCTTATAATATCCTAAAATGATTGTCTGTAGAAGGATATTGCAAAAGAACACACAGAAGCGCAAGAAATAGCCGCCCCCAAAATCCCCTTTCTTACATTTTCCACTACGTGAGCCAAAACCAAAAATAACAATACAGGCCACCATGACCAATGGGAATGGTTCAAAATGTCTTATAATATCCTAAAATGATTGTATGTAGAAGGATATTGCAAAAGAACACACAGAAGCGCAAGAAATAGCCAGCCCCAAAATCCCCTTTCTTACATTTTCCACTACGTGAGCCAAAACCAAAAATAACAATACAGGCCACCATGACCAATGGGAATGGTTCAAAATGTCTTATAATATCCTAAAATGATTGTCTGTAGAAGGATATTGCAAAAGAACACACAGAAGCGCAAGAAATAGCTGCCCCAAAATCCCCTTTCTTACATTTTCCACTACGTGAGCCAAAACCAAAAATAACAATACAGGCCACCATGACCAATGGGAATGGTTCAAAATGTCTTATAATATCCTAAAATGATTGTCTGTAGAAGGATATTGCAAAAGAACACAAATGAAGCGCAAGAAATAGCTAGCCCCAAAATCCCCTTTCTTACATTTTCCACTACGTGAGCCAAAACCAAAAATAACAATACAGGCCACCATGACCAATGGGAATGGTTCAAAATGTCTTATAATATCCTAAAATGATTGTCTGTAGAAGGATATTGCAAAAGAACACACAGAAGCGCAAGAAATAGCCTGCCCCAAAATCCCCTTTCTTACATTTTCCACTACGTGAGCCAAAACCAAAAATAACAATACAGGCCACCATGACCAATGAGAATGGTTCAAAATGTCTTATAATATCCTAAAATGATTGTCTGTAGAAGGATATTGCAAAAGAACACACAGAAGCGCAAGAAATAGCCTGCCCCAAAATCCCCTTTCTTACATTTTCCACTACGTGAGCCAAAACCAAAAATAACAATACAGGCCACCATGACCAATGGGAATGGTTCAAAATGTCTTATAATATCCTAAAATGATTGTCTGTAGAAGGATATTGCAAAAGAACACACGAAGCGCAAGAAATAGCCGCCCCAAAATCCCCTTTCTTACATTTTCCACTACGTGAGCCAAAACCAAAAATAACAATACAGGCCACCATGACCAATGGGAATGGTTCAAAATGTCTTATAATATCCTAAAATGATTGTCTGTAGAAGGATATTGCAAAAGAACACACATAAGCGCAAGAAATCTCCTGCATGATAGTCTGTAGAAGGATATTGCAAAAGAACACACAGAAGCGCAAGAAATAACCTGCCCCAAAATCCCCTTTCTTACATTTTCCACTACGTGAGCCAAAACCAAAAATAACAATACAGGCCACCATGACCAATGGGAATGGTTCAAAATGTCTTATAATATCCTAAAATGATTGTGTGTAGAAGGATATTGCAAAAGAACACACAGAAGCGCAAGAAATTGACAGCCCCAAAATCCCTTTTTCTGACATTTTTCACTACGTGAGCCAAAACCAAAAATAACAATACAGGCCACCATGACCAATGGGAATGGTTCAAAATGTCTTATAATATCCTAAAATGATTGTCTGTAGAAGGATATTGCAAAAGAACACACAGAAACGCAAGAAATAGCCGCCCCAAAATCCCCTTTCTTACATTTTCCACTACGTGAGCCAAAACCAAAAATAACAATACAGGCCACCATGACCAATGGGAATGGTTCAAAATGTCTTATAATATCCTAAAATGATTGTCTGTAGAAGGATATTGCAAAAGAACACACAGAAGCGCAAGAAATAGCAAGCCCCAAAATCCCCTTTCTTACGTTTTCCACAACGTGAGCCAAAACCAAAAATAACAATACAGGCCACCATGACCAATGGGAATGGTTCAAAATGTCTTATAATATCCTAAAATGATTGTCTGTAGAAGGATATTGCAAAAGAACACACGAAGCGCAAGAAATAGCCTCGCCCCAAAATCCCCTTTCTTACATTTTCCACTACGTGAGCCAAAACCAAAAATAACAATACAGGCCACCATGACCAATGGGAATGGTTCAAAATGCCTTATAATATCCTAAAATGATTGTCTGTAGAAGGATATTGCAAAAAAGAACACACGAAGCGCAAGAAATAGCCAGCGCCCGAAAATCCCCTTTCTTACATTTTCCACTACGTGAGCCAAAACCAAAAATAACAATACAGGCCACCATGACCAATGGGAATGGTTCAAAATGTCTTATAATATCCTAAAATGATTGTCTGTAGAAGGATATTGCAAAAGAACACACGAAGCGCAAGAAATAGCCTACCCCAAAATCCCCTTTCTTACATTTTCCACTACGTGAGCCAAAACCAAAAATAACAATACAGGCCACCATGACCAATGGGAATGGTTCAAAATGTCTTATAATATCCTAAAATGATTGTCTGTAGAAGGATATTGCAAAAGAACACACAGAAGCGCAAGAAATAGCCTGCCCCAAAATCCCCTTTCTTACATTTTCCACTACGTGAGCCAAAACCAAAAATAACAATACAGGCCACCATGACCAATGGGAATGGTTCAAAATGTCTTATAATATCCTAAAATGATTGTCTGTAGAAGGATATTGAAAAAGAACACACAGAAGCGCAAGAAATAGCCTGCCCCAAAATCCCCTTTCTTACATTTTCCACTACGTGAGCCAAAACCAAAAATAACAATACAGGCCACCATGACCAATGGGAATGGTTCAAAATGTCTTATAATATCCTAAAATGATTGTCTGTAGAAGGATATTGCAAAAGAACACACGAAAGTGCAAGAAATAGCCTGCCCCAAAATCCCCTTTCTTACATTTTCCACTACGTGAGCCAAAACCAAAAATAACAATACAGGCCACCATGACCAATGGGAATGGTTCAAAATGTCTTATAATATCCTAAAATGATTGTCTGTAGAAGGATATTGCAAAAGAACACACAAAAGCGCAAGAAATATCCAGCCCCAAAATCCCCTTTCTTACATTTTCATTTTCTACGTGAGCCAAAACCAAAAATAACAATACAGGCCACCATGACCAATGGGAATGGTTCAAAATGTCTTATAATATCCTAAAATGATTGTCTGTAGAAGGATATTGCAAAAGAACACACAGAAGCGCAAGAAATAGCCTGCCCAAAATCCCCTTTCTTACATTTTCCACTACGTGAGCCAAAACCAAAAATAACAATACAGGCCACCATGACCAATGGGAATGGTTCAAAATGTCTTATAATATCCTAAAATGATTGTCTGTAGAAGGATATTGCAAAAGAACACACAGAAGCGCAAGAAATAGCCAGCCCCAAAATCCCCTTTCTTACATTTTCCACTACGTGAGCCAAAACCAAAAATAACAATACAGGCCACCATGACCAATGGGAATGGTTCAAAATGTCTTATAATATCCTAAAATGATTGTCTGTAGAAGGATATTGCAAAAGAACACACAAAAGCGCAAGAAATAGCCAGCCCCAAAATCCCCTTTCTTACATTTTCCACTACGTGAGCCAAAACCAAAAATAACAATACAGGCCACCATGACCAATGGGAATGGTTCAAAATGTCTTATAATATCCTAAAATGATTGTCTGTAGAAGGATATTGCAAAAGAACACACAGAAGCGCATGAAATAACCTGCCCCAAAATCCCCTTTCTTATATTTTTCACCACGTGAGCCAAAACCAAAAATAACAATACAGGCCACCATGACCAATGGGAATGGTTCAAAATGTCTTATAATATCCTAAAATGATTGTCTGTAGAAGGATATTGCAAAAGAACAAACAGAAGCGCAAGAAATAGCCTGCCCCAAAATCCCCTTTCTTACATTTTCCACTACGTGAGCCAAAACCAAAAATAACAATACAGGCCACCATGACCAATGGGAATGGTTCAAAATGTCTTATAATATCCTAAAATGATTGTCTGTAGAAGGATATTGCAAAAGAACACACAGAAGCGCAAGAAATAGCCTGCCCCAAAATCCCCTTTCTTACATTTTCCACTACGTGAGCCAAAACCAAAAATAACAATACAGGCCACCATGACCAATGGGAATGGTTCAAAATGTCTTATAATATCCTAAAATGATTGTCTGTAGAAGGATATTGCAAAAGAACACACAGAAGCGCAAGAAATTACCTGCCCCCAAAATCCCCTTTCTTACATTTTCCACTACGTGAGCCAAAACCAAAAATAACAATACAGGCCACCATGACCAATGGGAATGGTTCAAAATGTCTTATAATATCCTAAAATGATTGTCTGTAGAAGGATATTGCAAAAGAACACACAGAAGCGCAAGAAATAGCCGGCCCCAAAATCCCCTTTCTTACATTTTCCACTACGTGAGCCAAAACCAAAAATAACAATACAGGCCACCATGACCAATGGGAATGGTTCAAAATGTCTTATAATATCCTAAAATGATTGTCTGTAGAAGGATATTGCAAAAGAACACACAGAAGCGCAAGAAATAGCTTGCCCCAAAATCCCCTTTCTTACATTTTCCACTACGTGAGCCAAAACCAAAAATAACAATACAGGCCACCATGACCAATGGGAATGGTTCAAAATGTCTTATAATATCCTAAAATGATTGTCTGTAGAAGGATATTGCAAAAGAACACACAGAAGCGCAAGAAATAGCCTGCCCCAAAATCCCCTTTCTTACATTTTCCACTACGTGAGCCAAAACCAAAAATAACAATACAGGCCACCATGACCAATGGGAATGGTTCAAAATGTCTTATAATATCCTAAAATGATTGTCTGTAGAAGGATATTGCAAAAGAAAACACAGAAGCGCAAGAAATAGCCTGCCCCAAAATCCCCTTTCTTACATTTTCCACTACGTGAGCCAAAACCAAAAATAACAATACAGGCCACCATGACCAATGGGAATGGTTCAAAATGTCTTATAATATCCTAAAATGATTGTCTGTAGAAGGATATTGCAAAAGAACAAACAGAAGCGCAAGAAATAGCCTGCCCCAAAATCCCCTTTCTTACATTTTCCACTACGTGAGCCAAAACCAAAAATAACAATACAGGCCACCATGACCAATGGGAATGGTTCAAAATGTCTTATAATATCCTAAAATGATTGTCTGTAGAAGGATATTGCAAAAGAACACACGAAGCGCAAGAAATAGCACGCCCCAAAATCCCCTTTCTTACATTTTCCACTACGTGAGCCAAAACCAAAAATAACAATACAGGCCACCATGACCAATGGGAATGGTTCAAAATGTCTTATAATATCCTAAAATGATTGTAGAAGGATATTGCAAAAGAACACACAGTAGCGCAAGAAATAGCCCTTTGCCCCAAAATCCCCTTTCTTACATTTTCCACTACGTGAGCCAAAACCAAAAATAACAATACAGGCCACCATGACCATTGGGAATGGTTCAAAATGTCTTATAATATCCTAAAATGATTGTCTGTAGAAGGATATTGCAAAAAGAACACACAAGAAGCGCAAGAAATAGCCTTGCCCCAAAATCCCCTTTCTTACATTTTCCACTACGTGAGCCAAAACCAAAAATAACAATACAGGCCACCATGACCAAGGGGAATGGTTCAAAATGTCTTATAATATCCTAAAATGATTGTCTGTAGAAGGATATTGCAAAAGAACACACTGAAGCGCAAGAAATAGCTTGCCCCAAAATCCCCTTTCTTACATTTTCCACTACGTGAGCCAAAACCAAAAATAACAATACAGGCCACCATGACCAATGGGAATGGTTCAAAATGTCTTATAATATCCTAAAATGATTGTCTGTAGAAGGATATTGCAAAAGAACACACAGCCGAAAGAAGCGCAAGAAATAGCCGCCCCAAAATCCCCTTTCTTACATTTTCCACTACGTGAGCCAAAACCAAAAATAACAATACAGGCCACCATGACCAATGGGAATGGTTCAAAATGTCTTATAATATCCTAAAATGATTGTCTGTAGAAGGATATTGCAAAAGAACACAAAGAAGCGCAAGAAATAGCCTGCCCCAAAATCCCCTTTCTTACATTTTCCACTACGTGAGCCAAAACCAAAAATAACAATACAGGCCACCATGACCAATGGGAATGGTTCAAAATGTCTTATAATATCCTAAAATGATTGTCTGTAGAAGGATATTGCAAAAGAACACACAGAAGCGCAAGATATAGCCTGCCCCAAAATCCCCTTTCTTACATTTTCCACTACGTGAGCCAAAACCAAAAATAACAATACAGGCCACCATGACCAATGGGAATGGTTCAAAATGTCTTATAATATCCTAAAATGATTGTCTGTAGAAGGATATTGCAAAAAAGAACACACAGAAGCGCAAGAAATAGCCCGCCCAAAATCCCCTTTCTTACATTTTCCACTACGTGAGCCAAAACCAAAAATAACAATACAGGCCACCATGACCAATGGGAATGGTTCAAAATGTCTTATAATATCCTAAAATGATTGTCTGTAGAAGGATATTGAAAAAGAACACACAGAAGCGCAAGAAATAGCCATCCCCAAAATCCCCTTTCTTACATTTTCCACTACGTGAGCCAAAACCAAAAATAACAATACAGGCCACCATGACCAATGGGAATGGTTCAAAATGTCTTATAATATCCTAAAATGATTGTCTGTAGAAGGATATTGCAAAAGAACACACGAAGCGCAAGAAATAGCCTGCCCCAAAATCCCCTTTCTTACATTTTCCACTACGTGAGCCAAAACCAAAAATAACAATACAGGCCACCATGACCAATGGGAATGGTTCAAAATGTCTTATAATATCCTAAAATGATTGTCTGTAGAAGGATATTGCAAAAGAACACACAAGAAGCGCAAGAAATATAGCCCCCCAAAATCCCCTTTCTTACATTTTCCACTTCTCGAGCCAAAACCAAAAATAACAATACAGGCCACCATGACCAATGGGAATGGTTCAAAATGTCTTATAATATCCTAAAATGATTGTCTGTAGAAGGATATTGCAAAAGAACACACGAAGCGCAAGAAATAGCCTGCCCCAAAATCCCCTTTCTTACATTTTCCACTACGTGAGCCAAAACCAAAAATAACAATACAGGCCACCATGACCAATGGGAATGGTTCAAAATGTCTTATAATATCCTAAAATGATTGTCTGTAGAAGGATATTGCAAAAGAACACACAGAAGCGCAAGAAATAGCCTGCCCCAAAATCCCCTTTCTTACATTTTCCACTACGTGAGCCAAAACCAAAAATAACAATACAGGCCACCATGACCAATGGGAATGGTTCAAAATGTCTTATAATATCCTAAAATGATTGTCTGTAGAAGGATATTGCAAAAGAACACACGAAGCGCAAGAAATAGCTTTGCCCCAAAATCCCCTTTCTTACATTTTCCACTACGTGAGCCAAAACCAAAAATAACAATACAGGCCACCATGACCAATGGGAATGGTTCAAAATGTCTTATAATATCCTAAAATGATTGTCTGTAGAAGGATATTGCAAAAGAACACACACAAATATCCCCTTTCTTACATTTTCCACTACGTGAGCCAAAACCAAAAATAACAATACAGGCCACCATGACCAATGGGAATGGTTCAAAATGTCTTATAATATCCTAAAATGATTGTCTGTAGAAGGATATTGCAAAAAAAGAACACACAGAAGCGCAAGAAATAGCCTGCCCCAAAATCCCCTTTCTTACATTTTCCACTACGTGAGCCAAAACCAAAAATAACAATACAGGCCACCATGACCAATGGGAATGGTTCAAAATGTCTTATAATATCCTAAAATGATTGTCTGTAGAAGGATATTGCAAAAGAACACACAGAAGCGCAAGAAATAGCATGCCCCAAAATCCCCTTTCTTACATTTTCCACTACGTGAGCCAAAACCAAAAATAACAATACAGGCCACCATGACCAATGGGAATGGTTCAAAATGTCTTATAATATCCTAAAATGATTGTCTGTAGAAGGATATTGCAAAAGAACACACAGAAGCGCAAGAAATAGCCTGCCCCAAAATCCCCTTTCTTACATTTTCCACTACGTGAGCCAAAACCAAAAATAACAATACAGGCCACCATGACCAATGGGAATGGTTCAAAATGTCTTATAATATCCTAAAATGATTGTCTGTAGAAGGATATTGCAAAAGAACACACAGAAGCGCAAGAAATAGCCCGCCCCAAAATCCCCTTTCTTACATTTTCCACTACGTGAGCCAAAACCAAAAATAACAATACAGGCCACCATGACCAATGGGAATGGTTCAAAATGTCTTATAATATCCTAAAATGATTGTCTGTAGAAGGATATTGCAAAAGAAACACAAGAAAAGCGCAATAAATAGCCTGCCCCAAAATCCCCTTTCTTACATTTTCCACTACGTGAGCCAAAACCAAAAATAACAATACAGGCCACCATGACCAATGGGAATGGTTCAAAATGTCTTATAATATCCTAAAATGATTGTCTGTAGAAGGATATTGCAAAAGAACACACGAAGCGCAAGAAATAGCCTGCCCCAAAATCCCCTTTCTTACATTTTCCACTACGTGAGCCAAAACCAAAAATAACAATACAGGCCACCATGACCAATGGGAATGGTTCAAAATGTCTTATAATATCCTAAAATGATTGTTGTCTGTAGAAGGATATTGCAAAAGAAACACCTGAAGCGCAAGAAATAGCCTGCCCCAAAATCCCCTTTCTTACATTTTCCACTACGTGAGCCAAAACCAAAAATAACAATACAGGCCACCATGACCAATGGGAATGGTTCAAAATGTCTTATAATATCCTAAAATGATTGTCTGTAGAAGGATATTGAAAAAGAACACACAGAAGCGCAAGAAATAGCCTGCCCCAAAATCCCCTTTCTTACATTTTCCACTACGTGAGCCAAAACCAAAAATAACAATACAGGCCACCATGACCAATGGGAATGGTTCAAAATGTCTTATAATATCCTAAAATGATTGTCTGTAGAAGGATATTGCAAAAGAACACACAGAAGCGCAAGAAATAGCCAACCCCAAAATCCCCTTTCTTACATTTTCCACTACGTGAGCCAAAACCAAAAATAACAATACAGGCCACCATGACCAATGGGAATGGTTCAAAATGTCTTATAATATCCTAAAATGATTGTCTGTAGAAGGATATTGCAAAAGAACACACGGAAGCGCAAGAAATAGCCAGCCCCAAAATCCCCTTTCTTACATTTTCCACTACGTGAGCCAAAACCAAAAATAACAATACAGGCCACCATGACCAATGGGAATGGTTCAAAATGTCTTATAATATCCTAAAATGATTGTCTGTAGAAGGATATTGCAAAAGAACACACAGAAGCGCAAGAAATAGCCTGCCCCAAAATCCCTTTCTTACATTTTCCACTACGTGAGCCAAAACCAAAAATAACAATACAGGCCACCATGACCAATGGGAATGGTTCAAAATGTCTTATAATATCCTAAAATGATTGTCTGTAGAAGGATATTGCAAAAGAACACACAGAAGCGCAAGAAATAGCTTTGCCCCAAAATCCCCTTTCTTACATTTTCCACTACGTGAGCCAAAACCAAAAATAACAATACAGGCCACCATGACCAATGGGAATGGTTCAAAATGTCTTATAATATCCTAAAATGATTGTCTGTAGAAGGATATTGCAAAAGAACACACAGAAGCGCAAGAAATAGCCAGCCCCAAAATCCCCTTTCTTACATTTTCCACTACGTGAGCCAAAACCAAAAATAACAATACAGGCCACCATGACCAATGGGAATGGTTCAAAATGTCTTATAATATCCTAAAATGATTGTCTGTAGAAGGATATTGCAAAAGAACACACGACGCGCAAGAAATAGCCACGCCCCAAAATCCCCTTTCTTACATTTTCCACTACGTGAGCCAAAACCAAAAATAACAATACAGGCCACCATGACCAATGGGAATGGTTCAAAATGTCTTATAATATCCTAAAATGATTGTCTGTAGAAGGATATTGCAAAAGAACACACAGAAGCGCAAGAAATAGCCTGCCCCAAAATCCCCTTTCTTACATTTTCCACTACGTGAGCCAAAACCAAAAATAACAATACAGGCCACCATGACCAATGGGAATGGTTCAAAATGTCTTATAATATCCTAAAATGATTGTCTGTAGAAGGATATTGCAAAAGAACACACTGAAGCGCAAGAAATAGCCTGCCCCAAAATCCCCTTTCTTACATTTTCCACTACGTGAGCCAAAACCAAAAATAACAATACAGCCACCATGACCAATGGGAATGGTTCAAAATGTCTTATAATATCCTAAAATGATTGTCTGTAGAAGGATATTGCAAAAGAACACACAGAAGCGCAAGAAATAGCATGCCCCAAAATCCCCTTTCTTACATTTTCCACTACGTGAGCCAAAACCAAAAATAACAATACAGGCCACCATGACCAATGGGAATGGTTCAAAATGTCTTATAATATCCTAAAATGATTGTCTGTAGAAGGATATTGCAAAAGAACACACAGAAGCGCAAGAAATAGCCTGCCCCAAAATCCCCTTTCTTACATTTTCCACTACGTGAGCCAAAACCAAAAATAACAATACAGGCCACCATGACCAATGGGAATGGTTCAAAATGTCTTATAATATCCTAAAATGATTGTCTGTAGAAGGATATTGCAAAAGAATATTGCAAAAGAACACACAGAAGCGCAAGAAATAGCCTCGCCCCAAAATCCCCTTTCTTACATTTTCCACTACGTGAGCCAAAACCAAAAATAACAATACAGGCCACCATGACCAATGGGAATGGTTCAAAATGTCTTATAATATCCTAAAATGATTGTCTGTAGAAGGATATTGCAAAAGAACACACAGAAGCGCAAGAAATAGACTGCCCCAAAATCCCCTTTCTTACATTTTCACTACGTGAGCCAAAACCAAAAATAACAATACAGGCCACCATGACCAATGGGAATGGTTCAAAATGTCTTATAATATCCTAAAATGATTGTCTGTAGAAGGATATTGCAAAAGAACACACTGAAGCGCAAGAAATA
This sequence comes from Papaver armeniacum, assembly GCA_023531295.1. Classification (NCBI taxonomy): domain Eukaryota; kingdom Viridiplantae; phylum Streptophyta; class Magnoliopsida; order Ranunculales; family Papaveraceae; genus Papaver; species Papaver armeniacum. The sequence goes on from JAJJWW010019438.1 coordinate 565,767, forward strand.
GCCTGCCCCAAAATCCCCTTTCTTACATTTTCCACTACGTGAGCCAAAACCAAAAATAACAATACAGGCCACCATGACCAATGGGAATGGTTCAAAATGTCTTATAATATCCTAAAATGATTGTCTGTAGAAGGATATTGCAAAAGAACACACAGAAGCGCAAGAAATAGCCTGCCCAAAATCCCCTTTCTTACATTTTCCACTACGTGAGCCAAAACCAAAAATAACAATACAGGCCACCATGACCAATGGGAATGGTTCAAAATGTCTTATAATATCCTAAAATGATTGTCTGTAGAAGGATATTGCAAAAGAACACACAATGGGAATGGTTCAAAATGTCTTATAATATCCTAAAAGCGCAAGAAATAGCCAGCCCCAAAATCCCCTTTCTTACATTTTCCACTACGTGAGCCAAAACCAAAAATAACAATACAGGCCACCATGACCAATGGGAATGGTTCAAAATGTCTTATAATATCCTAAAATGATTGTCTGTAGAAGGATATTGCAAAAGAACACAGTGAAGCGCAAGAAATAGCCTGCCCCAAAATCCCCTTTCTTACATTTTCCACTACGTGAGCCAAAACCAAAAATAACAATACAGGCCACCATGACCAATGGGAATGGTTCAAAATGTCTTATAATATCCTAAAATGATTGTCTGTAGAAGGATATTGCAAAAAAGAACACACAGAAGCGCAAGAAATAGCCTGCCCCAAAATCCCCTTTCTTACGTTTTCCACTACGTGAGCCAAAACCAAAAATAACAATACAGGCCACCATGACCAATGGGAATGGTTCAAAATGTCTTATAATATCCTAAAATGATTGTCTGTAGAAGGATATTGCAAAAGAACACCCAGAAGCGCAAGAAATAGCCTGCCCCAAAATCCCCTTTCTTACATTTTCCACTACGTGAGCCAAAACCAAAAATAACAATACAGGCCACCATGACCAATGGGAATGGTTCAAAATGTCTTATAATATCCTAAAATGATTGTCTGTAGAAGGATATTGCAAAAAAGAACACACGAAGCGCAAGAAATAGCTCCGCCCCAAAATCCCTTTCTTACATTTTCCACTACGTGAGCCAAAACCAAAAATAACAATACAGGCCACCATGACCAATGGGAATGGTTCAAAATGTCTTATAATATCCTAAAATGATTGTCTGTAGAAGGATATTGCAAAAGAACACAGAAGCGCAAGAAATAGCCAGCCCCAAAATCCCCTTTCTTTTGTTTTCCACTACGTGAGCCAAAACCAAAAATAACAATACAGGCCACCATGACCAATGGGAATGGTTCAAAATGTCTTATAATATCCTAAAATGATTGTCTGTAGAAGGATATTGCAAAAGAACACACAGAAGCGCAAGAAATTGCCAGCCCCAAAATCCCCTTTCTTTACATTTTCCACTACGTGAGCCAAAACCAAAAATAACAATACAGGCCACCATGACCAATGGGAATGGTTCAAAATGTCTTATAATATCCTAAAATGATTGTCTGTAGAAGGATATTGCAAAAGAACACACAGAAGCGCAAGAAATAGCCAGCCCCAAAATCCCCTTTCTTACATTTTCCACTACGTGAGCCAAAACCAAAAATAACAATACAGGCCACCATGACCAATGGGAATGGTTCAAAATGTCTTATAATATCCTAAAATGATTGTCTGTAGAAGGATATTGCAAAAAGAACACACGAAGCGCAAGAAATAGCCTGCCCCAAAATCCCCTTTCTTACATTTTCCACTACGTGAGCCAAAACCAAAAATAACAATACAGGCCACCATGACCAATGGGAATGGTTCAAAATGTCTTATAATATCCTAAAAATGATTGTCTGTAGAAGGATATTGCAAAAAGAACACACAGAAGCGCAAGAAATAGCCTGCCCCAAAATCCCCTTTCTTACATTTTCCACTACGTGAGCCAAAACCAAAAATAACAATACAGGCCACCATGACCAATGGGAATGGTTCAAAATGTCTTATAATATCCTAAAATGATTGTCTGTAGAAGGATATTGCAAAAGAACACACAGAAATGCAAGAAATAGCCTGCCCCAAAATCCCCTTTCTTACATTTTCCACTACGTGAGCCAAAACCAAAAATAACAATACAGGCCACCATGACCAATGGGAATGGTTCAAAATGTCTTATAATATCCTAAAATGATTGTCTGTAGAAGGATATTGCAAAAGAACACACAGAAGCGCAAGAAATAGCCAGCCCCAAAATCCCCTTTCTTACATTTTCCACTACGTGAGCCAAAACCAAAAATAACAATACAGGCCACCATGACCAATGGGAATGGTTCAAAATGTCTTATAATATCCTAAAATGATTGTCTGTAGAAGGATATTGCAAAAGAACACAGGATATTGAAGCGCAAGAAATAGCCACCCCAAAATCCCCTTTCTTACATTTTCCAATACGTGAGCCAAAACCAAAAATAACAATACAGGCCCACCATGACCAATGGGAATGGTTCAAAATGTCTTATAATATCCTAAAATGATTGTCTGTAGAAGGATATTGCAAAAGAACACACGAAGCGCAAGAAATAGCCTGGCCCCAAAATCCCCTTTCTTACATTTTCCACTACGTGAGCCAAAACCAAAAATAACAATACAGGCCACCATGACCAATGGGAATGGTTCAAAATGTCTTATAATATCCTAAAATGATTGTCTGTAGAAGGATATTGCAAAAGAACACAGAAGCGCAAGAAATAGCCTGCCCCAAAATCCCCTTTCTTACATTTTCCACTACGTGAGCCAAAACCAAAAATAACAATACAGGCCACCATGACCAATGGGAATGGTTCAAAATGTCTTATAATATCCTAAAATGATTGTTTGTAGAAGGATATTGCAAAAGAACACACAGAAGCGCAAGAAATAGCCTGCCCCAAAATCCCCTTTCTTACATTTTCCACTACGTGAGCCAAAACCAAAAATAACAATACAGGCCACCATGACCAATGGGAATGGTTCAAAATGTCTTATAATATCCTAAAATGATTGTCTGTAGAAGGATATTGCAAAAGAACACACAGAAGCGCAAGAAATAGCATGCCCCAAAATCCCCTTTCTTACATTTTCCACTACGTGAGCCAAAACCAAAAATAACAATACAGGCCACCATGACCAATGGGAATGGTTCAAAATGTCTTATAATATCCTAAAATGATTGTCTGTAGAAGGATATTGCAAAAGAACACACAGAAGCGCAAGAAATAGCCCCGCCCCAAAATCCCCTTTCTTACATTTTCCACTACGTGAGCCAAAACCAAAAATAACAATACAGGCCACCATGACCAATGGGAATGGTTCAAAATGTCTTATAATATCCTAAAATGATTGTCTGTAAAAGGATATTGCAAAAGAACACAGAAGCGCAAGAAATAGCCTGCCCAAAATCCCCTTTCTTACATTTTCCACTACGTGAGCCAAAACCAAAAATAACAATACAGGCCACCATGACCAATGGGAATGGTTCAAAATGTCTTATAATATCCTAAAATGATTGTCTGTAGAAGGATATTGCAAAAGAACACACAGAAGCGCAAGAAATAGCCTGCCCCAAAATCCCCTTTCTTACATTTTCCACTACGTGAGCCAAAACCAAAAATAACAATACAGGCCACCATGACCAATGGGAATGGTTCAAAATGTCTTATAATATCCTAAAATGATTGTCTGTAGAAGGATATTGCAAAAGAACACACACGTAGCGCAAGAAATAGACTCCCCCAAAATCCCCTTTCTTACATTTTCCACTACGTGAGCCAAAACCAAAAATAACAATACAGGCCACCATGACCAATGGGAATGGTTCAAAATGTCTTATAATATCCTAAAATGATTGTAAGTAGAAGGATATTGCAAAAGAACACACAGAAGCGCAAGAAATAGCCAGCCCCAAAATCCCCTTTCTTACATTTTCCACTACGTGAGCCAAAACCAAAAATAACAATACAGGCCACCATGACCAATTGGAATGGTTCAAAATGTCTTATAATATCCTAAAATGATTGTCTGTAGAAGGATATTGCAAAAGAACACACAGAAGCGCAAGAAATAGCCAGCCCCAAAATCCCCTTTCTTACATTTTCCACTACGTGAGCCAAAACCAAAAATAACAATACAGGCCACCATGACCAATGGGAATGGTTCAAAATGTCTTATAATATCCTAAAATGATTGTCTGTAGAAGGATATTGCAAAAGAACACACAGAAGCGCAAGAAATAGCAGTTTCTCAATACAATCGGTCGATCCCCCTTCTCTTTCGATAATTCTAATCTCTGTACAAGCAGATCCATCTCTCACATCTCATAGTTCCATCTCTTAGCAAATCATCTGTTACTTCAATCTAGATTTGCATCTCTTTCTTCAATCCTTATCTCGATCACTCATAATCTCATATTTACCTCGCGTACTCTTGAAAATTTCAATTTTGTTCTTGTGTACAGAAATAGAGCTTATAATCTCTCTCTCTCTCTATAAGAAAACACACGGATCTCTCGATTTCCTCTTTTAGGAAGCATTATGGTTGCGAGGATTCTAAAATTTGTGATTTGGTACAAGTTGTAAGTTATCTGTAATTTTATTGAAATCCCTAATTTATGATTTGGGTTTATATTACTTTTTGTATTTTGGTTTGTTCCTGATAAGGTATGATTCATGAAGTTTAAGTCTTTAGTTTAGTTTCTGTTTGATTTTGATGAATAAATTTTATCAGATTTATGGTTCTTAGTTAAAACATAATATGGGTTTTCATATATGTCAATTTTATTATCTTTTTATGTGCAAATGAGGGAGATTTACAGCTCCAATTATAGATTGTATAAAGGGTTTATATGGAAGTAGTTGGTTTGTTTGTACATTTTGTTTTCTGTTGGACATTTCTACACCAAAAAGGTGAATTTGATTGTAGTGTTGATAGTCTAGACAGAGATAATAAATTGGGGACTGATTAGATGATTTGCTTCGAACGCAGTCAAAATGTAAAGAAAAGATACATAGACATTAGTTGGCAACAGCCCTGCATTTAGGAGTTCAAAATAGTACTGACAAGTGACAAGGCGAATTGAGATTGTTTCAAGAATGGGAAAAAGCATTGTTGATTGCTTACTGTGAAAACAAATAAAATGTATATAATTAGATGGTCCTTAATCATTAAACAAGTTCTTGTTGAAATTTAATGAAATATGAGCTGAAATTGAGCATTTTTTTGGGAGTATGTTGAGTGGTTTTATCACGAAGGAATGGACTCTGTGCATACCACTTGCTGGTCATAGTTCTGGTTTTTGTATGTACACATTAGAAGAGAAAAGTTTGTGTAAATTGACTAATATAGGACTTCAGTTGGCTAGCAAACCCCTGTCATACTGTAAATAAAACAACTTCTTAATCGCCCCACATGCCTACAATGAACATGAAAGGTTATGAAGTCCTCCAGCAACAATAAGTAAGTCCTTCCAGGATCACAAATGCATGCAGCAGGTAAGCAAGTCCTTACTATGAGGGTTATTGCTTTGAGATTATACTGTTTGTGCCATTTGTGATAATGGTGGCCTTTTTTATGGTATGCCTCTATTCCTGCGATGTAATGTTGTTTTTCTCTTTGTCATGAGTTTTGAGTATTCTATCTTTCTGGTGTAGAGAGGACTCCTGGCTTGTGTTTTATACTTACTGAGATAGTGGTGTGGAACTGGTAGTGATTGGCGCATTAAACTACAAAGTGCTTACAGTTATTATTTCTGGAATTGTGATTTTTGGGAGTTGGAACTATTATTCTATAGGGTAAATTACTTGTCTTAGCAGTCCTGTTGTTTTAGAAAATGTTCCTATGAAGTAAAGTTTGTTCCTATGATGTCAAGTTTATTATGTTGTGCGGATACAGTTGTGTGTTTCCATTTTTTATTTTTATAGGATAAATTGATAGCCTGTATGCGTGTTTCCATTTTTTATTTTTTTTTTCTCATTCTCTTATAAATTATGGTTTTGTGCATGGGTCAAATTCTTTTGCCTGGATTAACAATATAAGGAGCATTTGCGTGTAGAAAATTGCGCTTGGTAGGATGATTTGGTGGTGAAAGAATTGGTACGTGTATGCAGCCAAGAGATAGAATCTGGGATTGAAGTGGCCTTTCATGGATGGTGGTGGGTTTGCTGGGAGGAAAGATAGGAAGGATGCAAGAATTGTGATTCTTACTTACAAATTCAGAATGTATAGGTTACTTAGAAAAGATGAAGTGGATGGTGGTGGGTCTCAGCTTTGCTTCCTGCCATCGGCATGAGCAATATACCTTTTAATAACATTATGTGGAAATCCTTAAGCAGATTCATTTCTTTTATGCGGTGTTTGTTTTTAGTGGCTGGAACTAAGTAGTGGTACTAAACCTTTCTATTTTTGCTTAAATTTCAGGGTAAAAACTGTGGATACGAGAAGTATGAGTGGTAAGGCATAGATATTATGTATAGTGGTTACTGTAAAAGCCTCCACTGCAGTTCACTTTTTCCGGCTGTCATCTCTAATGAACATATATTTGTCAATTTCTAGGCCTAAAATCTTAGAAGATGAGAGATGCTGAGATTCGGCATAATTACGTTCTGTTGAGATCCCATGTTATTTTCTACATCAAGTTCATATCAGGTCATTAATTGCTCACTTGAGCTTCCAGCTCATTGCTCATTCTTTCGTCGGACAGAGGTTTGTTGTTACTATTACTTAGGGAATGAAAATATTGTTGAATCCCTTGGATGCTTTATTTATTATCAAATGTTCGTATCTTTCATTCTTAGAAAGCAGAAAATAACATGGGACATGATACAAGATGGACGGTTTTTTCCTTTGTTTACTTATGGTGGCATGTTCAGTTGTATGAAGTAGTTTGGTTTTTTACTTATCTTATTATATGGGTGCTTTGCTTCAGGAGTTCACAGTCACGGATGCAGTTACATACATTTCTTCGAAGAGGTTTTTGTCCCTTGCTTTCGTTATCTAGTTTCAAGTAAGCCTTAAACAAATACATATAATTTGGTGGTGGTCGTCCCTTTCTTATATAGTGTCTGAAGTCTTGCACTTCTGTTTTCTTTTGCCTCGTGCAAGTAGTCATGTATGCATATAGCAACTGTAAGTAATTCTTTTTAGTAATATCGATAATATTGATACTTACGTCAATCTCCAATTTCTCACACGTGTATGCTAGCTACCGTGTTATGACAATGGTTTCTAATTAATTAAGGTATCCGTATTCCAAATGTACATCAGGTTCAATACCTTCACCTTCATATATTTTCTGAATTACCGTTATAGTAATGTTTTGTGGTAAGAACGATATTTGTTTGTCTCTTATTCTTTCTCATTTGTTCCATGTTTTTACAGGACTTCATCAAACAAAACTTGTAGTCCAATAATATTTTTCCTTGCCTTGTGGGATATTTTATTTTTCTGTGTCGCATTATGGATAGTTGAATCCATAGGATGGATCATACATCATTAACTCGATCTTTGTTTCTAAGATGTAGGATGTTCGATTTCCTTCATTTGTCCCAGCGTGTTTTGGCCATCTTCTATTCCAAAAATATGACCTACTTTTCAGGTATTGAGAGTTCTTTGCTCCATGAGTTTCCAGTTTTGGCTGCGACAATTTAATTTTCTGTAAATGGCGAGACCAATACCTCCAAACAGGAGGCGGCGGAAGCTACTAAATTTTAAGCATTAAAGTTAATGAATTTTCTTCTTGTAATGAAATAATGGTATTTTATTTATTTTTATCTTTTGTTTTGTATAATTTAGTTGAACCTTGAATTTCAGAAACAACCCAAGTATTTGAGAAATACAATTATTTTTGTTAGCCCTTTCAATTTAAAGTATCACACATGTAACTCATAGCACCGGTAGCAAGTTATAAATGATGTATGGAAACTGTGTTGCCTTGGGCTAGGTGTATGACGACAGTTTAACAAATAATGGGTCACATAAAAGGGTTAACGATGACAGTTTTATCTATAAATTTTACCTAGTGTGACAGGTTCATGAGAGAACTGTTACCTTAGAACAAGAAATTGAGTTTTCCATGACATTTTTTTATGGAAGCTGTTACTGTAACTCGTCAACAGTGACACGTTTATGAAGAAACTGAAACCTTAGAATAAGATGTTATTTTTTGATGACAGTTTTACAAAGAAAATGTTATTGTAAGTTACCAACAGCGACAGTTTTATGATGGAACTGTTACCTTATACTCATGATTTTGTAACAGTTTCTTAAAGACCTTTCGTAACAGAGGCTTTGGTGACAGTGCAAAATTTTTCCAAAACTGTCACATAAGTAGTTTAGTGACAGTTTTTAACTGTCATCTAAACCCATTTTTCTACTAGTGTAGCCTGCCCCAAAATCCCCTTTCTTACATTTTCCACTACGTGAGCCAAAACCAAAAATAACAATACAGGCCACCATGACCAATGGGAATGGTTCAAAATGTCTTATAATATCCTAAAATGATTGTAGGTAGAAGGATATTGCAAGAGAACACACAGAAGCGCAATAAATAGCCTGCCCCAAAATCCCCTTTCTTACATTTTCCACTACGTGAGCCAAAACCAAAAATAACAATACAGACCACCATGACCAATGGGAATAGATCAAAATGTCTTATAATATCCTAAAATGATTGTCTGTAGAATTATATTGCAAGAGAACACACAGATGCGCAAGAATTAGCCTGCCCCAAAATCTCCTTTCTTACATTTTCCACTACGTGAGACAAAACAAAAAATAACAATACAGGCCACCATGACCAATGAGAATGGTTCAAAATGTCTTATAATATCCTAAAATGATTGTCTGTAGAAGGATATTCCAAAAGAACACACAGAAGCGCAAGAAATAGCCTGCCCCAAATCCCCTTTCTTACATTTTCCACTACGTGAGCCAAAACCAAAAATAACAATACAGGCCACCATGACCAATGGGAATGGTTCAAAATGTCTTATAATATCCTAAAATGATTGTCTGTAAAAGGATATTGCAAGAGAACACACAGAAGCGCAAGAATTAGCCTGCCCCAAAATCCCATTTCTTACATTTTCCACTACGTGAGCCAAAACCAAAAATAACAATACATGCCACCATGACCAATGGGAATGGTTCAAAATGTCTTATAATATCCTAAAATGATTGTCTGTAGAAGGATATTGCAAAAGAACACACGGAAGCGCAAGAAATAGCCAGCCCCAAAATTCCCTTTCTAACATTTTCCACTACGTGAGCCAAAACCAAAAATAACAATACAGGCCACCATGACCAATTGGAATGGATCAAAATGTCTTATAATATCCTAAAATGATTGTCTGTAGAATTATATTGCAACATAACACACAGAAGAGCAAGAAATAGCCTGCCTCAAAATCCCCTTTCTTACATTTTCCACTACGTGAGCCAAAACCAAAAATAACAATACAGACCACCATGACCAATGGGAATGGTTCAAAAAGTCTTATAATATCCTAAAATGATTGTCTGTAGAAGGATATTGCAAGAGAACACACAGAAGCGCAAGAAATAGCCTGGCCCAAAATCCCCTTTCTTACATTTTCCACTACGTGAGCCAAAACCAAAAATAACAATACAGGCCACCATGACCAATGGGAATGGTTCAAAATGTCTTATAATATCCTAAAATGATTGTAAGTAGAAGGATATTGCAAGAGAACACAGAAGCGCAATAAATAGCCTGCCCCAAAATCCCCTTTCTTACATTTTCCACTACGTGAGCCAAAACCAAAAATAACAATACAGACCACCATGACCAATGGGAATAGATCAAAATGTCTTATAATATCCTAAAATGATTGTCTGTAGAATTATATTGCAAGAGAACACACAGATGCGCAAGAATTAGCCTGCTCCAAAATCCCCTTTCTTACATTTTCCACTACGTGAGACAAAACAAAAAATAACAATACAGGCCACCATGACCAATGGGAATGGTTCAAAATGTCTTATAATATCCTAAAATGATTGTCTGTAGAAGGATATTCCAAAAGAACACACAGAAGCGCAAGAAATAGCCTGCCCCAAAATCCCCTTTCTTACATTTTCCACTACGTGAGCCAAAACCAAAAATAACAATACAGGCCACCATGACCAATGGGAATGGTTCAAAATGTCTTATAATATCCTAAAATGATTGTCTGTAAAAGGATATTGCAAGAGAACACACAGAAGCGCAAGAATTAGCCTGCCCCAAAATCCCATTTCTTACATTTTCCACTACGTGAGCCAAAACCAAAAATAACAATACAGGCCACCATGACCAATGGGAATGGTTCAAAATGTCTTATAATATCCTAAAATGATTGTCTGTAGAAGGATATTGCAAAAGAACACACAGAAGAGCAAGAAATAGCCTGCCCCGAAATTCCCTTTCTTACATTTTCCACTACGTGAGCCAAAACCAAAAATAACAATACAGTCCACCATGACCAATGGGAATGGTTCAAAATGTCTTATAATATCCTAAAATGATTGTCTGTAGAAGGATATTGCAAAAGAACACACAGAAGTGCAAGAAATAGCCAGCCCCAAAATCACCTTTCTTACATTTTCCACTACGTGAGCCAAAACCAAAAATAACAATACAGTCCACCATGACCAATGGGAATGGTTCAAAATGTCTTATAATATCCTAAAATGATTGTCTGTAGAAGGATATTGCAAAAGAACACACAGAAGCGCAAGAAATAGCCAGCCCCAAAATCCCCTTTCTTACATTTTCCACTACGTGAGCCAAAACCAAAAATAACAATACAGGCCACCATGACCAATGGGAATGGTTCAAAATGTCTTATAATATCTTAAAATGATTGTCTGTAGAAGGATATTGCAAAAGAACACACAGAAGCGCAAGAAATAGCATGCCCCAAAATCCCCTTTCTTACATTTTCCACTACGTGAGCCAAAACCAAAAATAACAATACAGGCCACCATGACCAATGGGAATGGTTCAAAATGTCTTATAATATCCTAAAATGATTGTCTGTAAAAGGATATTGCAAGAGAACACACAGAAGCGCAAGAATTAGCTTTGCCCCCAAAATCCCCTTTCTTACATTTTCCACTACGTGAGCCAAAACCAAAAATAACAATACAGGCCACCATGACCAATGGGAATGGTTCAAAATGTCTTATAATATACTAAAATTATTTTCTGTAGAAGGATATTGCAAAAGAACACACAGAAGCGAAAGAAATAACCTGCCCCAAAATCCCCTTTCTTACATTTTCCACTACGTGAGCCAAAACCGAAAATAACAATACAGGCCACCATGACCAATGGGAATGGTTCAAAATGTCTTATAATATCCTAAAATGATTGTCTGTAGAAGGATATTGCAAAAGAACACATGAAGCGCAAGAAATAGCCTCGCCCCAAAATCCCCTTTCTTACATTTTCCACTACGTGAGCCAAAACCAAAAATAACAATACAGGCCACCATGACCAATGGGAATGGTTCAAAAAGTCTTATAATATCCTAAAATGATTGTCTGTAGAAGGATATTGCAAGAAAACACACAGAAGCGCAAGAAATATCCTGCCCCAAAATCCCCTTTCTTACATTTTCCACTACGTGAGCCAAAACCAAAAATAACAATACAGGCCACCATGACCAACGGGAATGGTTCAAAATGTCTTATAATATCCTAAAATGATTGTCTGTATAAGGATATTGCAAAAGAACACACAGAAGCGCAAGAAATAGCCTGCCCCAAAATCCCCTTTCTTACATTTTCCACTACGTGAGCCAAAACCAAAAATAACAATACATGCCACCATGACCAATGGGAATGGTTCAAAATGTCTTATAATATCATAAAATGATTGTCTGTAGAAGGATATTGCAAAAGAACACACAGAAGCGCAAGAAATAACCTGCCCTAAAATCCCCTTTCTTACATTTTCCACTACGTGAGCCAAAACCAAAAATAACAATACAGGCCATCATGACCAATGGGAATGGTTCAAAATGTCTTATAATATCTTAAAATTATTGTCTGTAGAAGGATATTGCAAGATAACACTGAAGCACAAGAAATAGCCTCCCCAAAATCCCCTTTCTTACATTTTCCACTACGTGAGCCAAAACCAAAAATAACAATACCGGCCACCATGACCAATGGGAATGGTTCAAAATGTCTTATAATATACTAAAATTATTGTCTCGTAGAAGGATATTGCTAAAGAACACACGAAGCGCAAGAAATAGCTCCGCCCCCAAAATCCCCTTTCTTACATTTTCCACTACGTGAGCCAAAACAGAAAAATAACAATACATGCCACCATGACCAATGGGAATGGTTCAAAATGTCTTATAATATCCTAAAATGATTGTTTGTAAAAGGATATTGCAAGAGAACACACAGAAGCGCAAGAATTAGCCTGCCCCAAAATCCCCTTTCTTACATTTTCCACTACGTGAGCCAAAACCAAAAATAACAATACAGGCCACCATGACCAATGGGATTGGTTCAAAATGTCTTATAATATACTAAAATTATTGTCTGTAGAAGGATATTGCAAAAAGAACACACAGAAGCGCAAGAAATAGCCTGCCCCAAAATCCCCTTTCTTACATTTTCCACTACGTGAGCCAAAACCACAAATAACAATACAGGCCACCATGACCAATGGGAATGGTTCAAAAAGTCTTATAATATCCTAAAATGATTGTCAGTAGAAGGATATTGCAAGAAAACACACAGAAGCGCAAGAAATATCCTGCCCCAAAATCCCCTTTCTTACATTTTCCACTACGTGAGCCAAAACCGAAAATAACAATACAGGCCACCATGACCAATGGGAATGGTTCAAAATGTCTTATAATATCCTAAAATGATTGTCTGTAGAAGGATATTGCGAAAGAACACACAGAAGCGCAAGAAATAGCCTGCCCCAAAATCCCCTTTCTTACATTTTCCACTACGTGAGCCAAAACCACAAATAACAATACAGGCCACCATGACCAATGGGAATGGTTCAAAAAGTCTTATAATATCCTAAAATGATTGTCAGTAGAAGGATATTGCAAGAAAACACACAGAAGCGCAAGAAATATCCTGCCCCAAAATCCCCTTTCTTACATTTTCCACTACGTGAGCCAAAACCAAAAATAACAATACAGGCCACCATGACCAAGGGGAATGGTTCAAAATGTCTTATAATATCCTAAAATGATTGTCTGTATAAGGATATTGCAAAAGAACACACAGAAGCGCAAGAAATAGCTGCCCCAAAATCCCCTTTCTTACATTTTCCACTACGTGAGCCAAAACCAAAAATAACAATACATGCCACCATGACCAATGGGAATGGTTCAAAATGTCTTATAATATCATAAAATGATTGTCTGTAGAAGGATATTGCAAAAGAAAACACGAAGCGCAAGAAATAACCTCGCCCTAAAATCCCCTTTCTTACATTTTCCACTACGTGAGCCAAAACCAAAAATAACAATACAGGCCATCATGACCAATGGGAATGGTTCAAAATGTCTTATAATATCTTAAAATTATTGTCTGTAGAAGGATATTGCAAAATAACACATGAAGCACAAGAAATAGCCTGCCCCAAAATCCCCTTTCTTACATTTTCCACTACGTGAGCCAAAACCAAAAATAACAATACAGGCCACCATGACCAATTGGAATGGTTCAAAATGTCTTATAATATACTAAAATTATTGTCTGTAGAAGGATATTGCTAAAGAACACACAGAAGCGCAAGAAATAGCCTGCCCCAAAATCCCCTTTCTTACATTTTCCACTACGTGAGCCAAAACAAAAATAACAATACATGCCACCATGACCAATGGGAATGGTTCAAAATGTCTTATAATATCCTAAAATGATTGTCTGTAGAAGGATATTGCAAAAGAACACACGAAGCGCAAGAAATAGCTCGCCCCAAAATCCCCTTTCTTACATTTTCCACTACGTGAGCCAAAACCAAAAATAACAATACAGGCCACCATGACCAATGGGAATGGTTCAAAAGTCTTATAATATCCTAAAATGATTGTCAGTAGAAGGATATTGCAAGAAAACACACAGAAGCGCAAGAAATATCCTGCCCCAAAATCCCCTTTCTTACATTTTCCACTACGTGAGCCAAAACCAAAAATAACAATACAGGCCACCATGACCAACGGGAATGGTTCAAAATGTCTTATAATATCCTAAAATGATTGTCTGTATAAGGATATTGCAAAAGAACGCACAGAAGCGCAAGAAATAGCCTGCCCCAAAATCCCCTTTCTTACATTTTCCACTACGTGAGCCAAAACCGAAAATAACAATACATGCCACCATGACCAATGGGAATGGTTCAAAATGTTTTATAATATCCTAAAATGATTGTCTGTAGAAGGATATTGCAAAAGAACACACAAAAGCGCAAGAAATAACCTGCCCTAAAATCCCCTTTCTTACATTTTCCACTACGTGAGCCAAAACCAAAAATAACAATACAGGCCATCATGACCAATGGGAATGGTTCAAAATGTCTTATAATATCTTAAAATGATTGTACGTAGAAGGATATTGCAAGAGAACACACAGAAGCACAAGAAATAGCCAGCCCCAAAATCCCCTTTCTTACATTTTCCACTACGTGAGCCAAAACCAAAAATAACAATACCGGCCACCATGACCAATTGGAATGGTTCAAAATGTCTTATAATATACTAAAAATTATACGTAGAAGGATATTGCTAAAGAACACTGAAGCGCAAGAAATAGCCTGCCCCAAAATCCCCTTTCTTACATTTTCCACTACGTGAGCCAAAACAGAAAATAACAATACATGCCACCATGACCAATGGGAATGGTTCAAAATGTCTTATAATATCCTAAAATGATTGTTTGTAAAAGGATATTGCAAGAGAACACACAGAAGCGCAAGAATTAGCCTGCCCCAAAATCCTCTTTCTTACATTTTCCACTACGTGAGCCAAAACCAAAAATAACAATACAGGCCACCATGACCAATGGGATTGGTTCAAAATGTCTTATAATATACTAAAATTATTGTCTGTAGAAGGATATTGCAAAAAGAACACACAGAAGCGCAAGAAATAGCCTGCCCCAAAATCCCCTTTCTTACATTTTCCACTACGTGAGCCAAAACCGAAAATAACAATACAGACCACCATGACCAATGGGAATGGTTCAAAATGTCTTATAATATCCTAAAATGATTGTCTGTAGAAGGATATTGCAAAATAACACACAGAAGCGCAAGAAATAGCCTCCCCCAAAATCCCCTTTCTTACATTTTCCACTACGTGAGCCAAAACCAAAAATAACAATACATGCCACCATGACCAATGGGAATGGTTCAAAATGTCTTATAATATCATAAAATGATTGTCTGTAGAAGGATATTGCAAAAGAACACACAAGCGCAAGAAATAACTCAGCCCTAAAATCCCCTTTCTTACATTTTCCACTACGTGAGCCAAAACCAAAAATAACAATACAGGCCACCATGACCAATGGGAATGGTTCAAAATGTCTTATAATATCTTAAAATTATTGTCTGTAGAAGGATATTGCAAGATAAACACGAAGCACAAGAAATAGCCGCCCCAAAATCCCCTTTCTTACATTTTCCACTACGTGAGCCAAAACCAAAAATAACAATACGGCCACCATGACCAATTGGAATGGTTCAAAATGTCTTATAATATACTAAAATTATTGTCTGTAGAAGGATATTGCTAAAGAAACACAGAAGCGCAAGAAATAGCCTGCCCCAAAATCCCCTTTCTTACATTTTCCACTACGTGAGCCAAAACCCAAAATAACAATACATGCCACCATGACCAATGGGAATGGTTCAAAATGTCTTATAATATCCTAAAATGATTGTTTGTAAAAGGATATTGCAAGAGAACACACAGAAGCGCAAGAATTAGCCTGCCCCAAAATCCCCTTTCTTACATTTTCCACTACGTGAGCCAAAACCAAAAATAACAATACAGGCCACCATGACCAATGGGAATGGTTCAAAATGTCTTATAATATACTAAAATTATTGTCTGTAGAAGGATATTGCAAAAAGAACACACAGAAGCGCAAGAAATAGCCTGCCCCAAAATCCCCTTTCTTACATTTTCCACTACGTGAGCCAAAACCACAAATAACAATACAGGCCACCATGACCAATGGGAATGGTTCAAAAAGTCTTATAATATCCTAAAATGATTGTCTGTAGAAGGATATTGCAAGAAAGAACACACAGAGAAGCGCAAGAAATATCACGCCCCAAAATCCCCTTTCTTACATTTTCCACTACGTGAGCCAAAACCAAAAATAACAATACAGGCCACCATGACCAATGGGAATGGTTCAAAATGTCTTATAATATCCTAAAATGATTGTCTGTAGAAGGATATTGCAAAAGAACACACAGAAGCGCAAGAAATAGCCTGCCCCAAAATCCCCTTTCTTACATTTTCCACTACGTGAGCCAAAACCACAAATAACAATACAGGCCACCATGACCAATGGGAATGGTTCAAAATGTCTTATAATATCCTAAAATGATTGTCGGTAGAAGGATATTGCAAGAAAAACACACAAGAAGCGCAAGAAATATCCCCGCCCCAAAATCCCCTTTCTTACATTTTCCACTACGTGAGCCAAAACCAAAAATAACAATACAGGCCACCATGACCATTGGGAATGGTTCAAAATGTCTTATAATATCCTAAAATGATTGTCTGTATAAGGATATTGCAAAAGAACACACAGAAGCGCAAGAAATAGCCTGCCCCAAAATCCCCTTTCTTACATTTTCCACTACGTGAGCCAAAACCAAAAATAACAATACATGCCACCATGACCAATGGGAATGGTTCAAAATGTCTTATAATATCATAAAATGATTGTCTGTAGAAGGATATTGCAAAAGAACACACGGAAGCGCAAGAAATAACCTGCCCTAAAATCCCCTTTCTTACATTTTCCACTACGTGAGCCAAAACCAAAAATAACAATACAGGCCATCATGACCAATGGGAATGGTTCAAAATGTCTTATAATATCTTAAAATTATTGTCTGTAGAAGGATATTGCAAGATAACACACAGAAGCACAAGAAATAGCCTGCCCCAAAATCCCCTTTCTTACATTTTCCACTACGTGAGCCAAAACCAAAAATAACAATACCGGCCACCATGACCAATTGGAATGGTTCAAAATGTCTTATAATATACTAAAATTATTGTCTGTAGAAGGATATTGCTAAAGAACACACAGAAGCGCAAGAAATAGCCTGCCCCAAAATCCCCTTTCTTACATTTTTCCACTACGTGAGCCAAAACCAAAAATAACAATACATGCCACCATGACCAATGGGAATGGTTCAAAATGTCTTATAATATCCTAAAATGATTGTCTGTAGAAGGATATTGCAAAAGAACACACAGAAGCGCAAGAAATAGCCTGCCCCAAAATCCCCTTTCTTACATTTTCCACTACGTGAGCCAAAACCAAAAATAACAATACAGGCCACCATGACCAATGGGAATGGTTCAAAAAGTCTTATAATATCCTAAAATGATTGTCGGTAGAAGGATATTGCAAAGAACACACTGAAGCGCAAGAAATATCCTGCCCCAAAATCCCCTTTCTTACATTTTCCACTACGTGAGCCAAAACCAAAAATAACAATACAGGCCACCATGACCAATGGGAATGGTTCAAAATGTCTTATAATATCCTAAAATGATTGTACGTATAAGGATATTGCAAAAAGAAGCACAGAAGCGCAAGAAATAGCTCCGCCCCAAAATCCCCTTTCTTACATTTTCCACTACGTGAGCCAAAACCAAAAATAACAATACATGCCACCATGACCAATGGGAATGGTTCAAAATGTTTTATAATATCCTAAAATGATTGTCTGTAGAAGGATATTGCAAAAGAACACACAAAAGCGCAAGAAATAACCTGCCCTAAAATCCCCTTTCTTACATTTTCCACTACGTGAGCCAAAACCAAAAATAACAATACAGGCCATCATGACCAATGGGAATGGTTCAAAATGTCTTATAATATCTTAAAATGATTGTCTGTAGAAGGATATTGCAAGAGAACACACAGAAGCACAAGAAATAGCTTGCCCAAAATCCCCTTTCTTACATTTTCCACTACGTGAGCCAAAACCAAAAATAACAATACCGGCCACCATGACCAATTGGAATGGTTCAAAATGTCTTATAATATACTAAAATTATTGTCTGTAGAAGGATATTGCTAAAGAACACACAGAAGCGCAAGAAATAGCCTGCCCCAAAATCCCCTTTCTTACATTTTCCACTACGTGAGCCAAAACAGAAAATAACAATACATGCCACCATGACCAATGGGAATGGTTCAAAATGTCTTATAATATCCTAAAATGATTGTCTGTATAAGGATATTGCAAGAGAACACACGAAGCGCAAGAATTAGCTTTGCCCCAAAATCCTCTTTCTTACATTTTCCCTACGTGAGCCAAAACCAAAAATAACAATACAGGCCACCATGACCAATGGGATTGGTTCAAAATGTCTTATAATATACTAAAATTATTGTCTGTAGAAGGATATTGCAAAAAGAACACACGAAGCGCAAGAAATAGCCAACCCAAAATCCCCTTTCTTACATTTTCCCTCGTGAGCCAAAACCAAAAATAACAATACAGGCCACCATGACCAATGGGAATGGTTCAAAATGTCTTATAATATCCTAAAATGATTGTCTGTAGAAGGATATTGCAAAAGAACACACAGAAGCGCAAGAAATAGCCAGCCCCAAAATCCCCTTTCTTACATTTTCCACTACGTGAGCCAAAACCAAAAATAACAATACAGGCCACCATGACCAATGGGAATGGTTCAAAAAGTCTTATAATATCCTAAAATGATTATCAGTAGAAGGATATTGCAAGAAAACACACAGAAGCGTAAGAAATAGCCAGCCCCAAAATCCCCTTTCTTACATTTTCCACTACGTGAGCCAAAACCAAAAATAACAATACAGGCCACCATGACCAATGGGAATGGTTCAAAATGTCTTATAATATCCTAAAATGATTGTCTGTAGAAGGATATTCCAAAAGAACACACAAAAGCGCAAGAAATAGCCTGCCCCCAAATCCCCTTTCTTACATTTTCCACTACGTGAGCCAAAACCAAAAATAACAATACAGTCCACCATGACCAATGGGAATGGTTCAAAATGTCTTATAATATCCTAAAATGATTGTCTGTATAAGGATATTGCAAGAGAACACACATAAGCGCAAGAATTTGCCTGCCCCAAAATCCCCTTTCTTACATTTTCTACTACGTGAGCCAAAACCAAAAATAACAATACAGGCCACCATGACCAATGGGAATGGTTCAAAAAGTCTTATAATATCCTAAAATGATTGTCTGTAGAAGGATATTGCAAAAGAACACACAAAAGCGCAAGAAATAGCCAGTCCCAAAATCCCCTTTCTTACATTTTCCACTACGTGAGCCAAAACCAAAAATAACAATACAGGCCACCATGACCAATGGGAATGGTTCAAAATGTCTTATAATATCCTAAAATGATTGTCTGTAGAAGGATATTGCAAAAGAACACACTGAAGCGCAAGAAATAGCCTGCCCCCAAAATTCCCTTTCTTACATTTTCCACTACGTGAGCCAAAACCAAAAATAACAATACAGGCCACCATGACCAATGGGAATGGTTCAAAATGTCTTATAATATCCTAAAATGATTGTCTGTATAAGGATATTGCAAAAGAACACACAGAAGCGCAAGAAATAGCTGCCCCAAAATCCCCTTTCTTACATTTTCCACTACGTGAGCCAAAACCAAAAATAACAATACAGGCCACCATGACCAATGGGAATGGTTCAAAATGTCTTATAATATCCTAAAATGATTGTCTGAAGAAGGATATTGCAAAAGAATTTTTGAAGCGCAAGAAATAGCCTGCCCCAAAATCCCCTTTCTTACATTTTCCACTATGTGAGCCAAAACCAAAAATAACAATACAGGCCACCATGACCAATGGGAATGGTTCAAAATGTCTTATAATATCCTAAAATGATTGTTTGTAGAAGGATATTCCCAAAGAACACACAGAAGCGCAAGAAATAGCCTGCCCCAAAATCCCCTTTCTTACATTTTCCACTACGTGAGCCAAAAACAAAAATAACAATACATGCCACCATGACCAATGGGAATGGTTCAAAATGTCTTATAATATCCTAAAATGATTGTTTGTATAAGGATATTGCAAAAGAACACACGAAGCGCAAGAATTAGCTTTGCCCCAAAATCCCCTTTCTTACATTTTCCACTACGTGAGCCAAAACCAAAAATAACAATACAGGCCACCATGACCAATGGGATTGGTTCAAAATGTCTTATAATATACTAAAATTATTTTCTGTAGAAGGATATTGCAAAAACAACACACAGAAGCGCAAGAAATAGCATGCCCCAAAATCCCCTTTCTTACATTTTCCACTACGTGAGCCAAAACCAAAAATAACAATACAGGCCACCATGACCAATGGGAATGGTTCAAAATGTCTTATAATATCCTAAAATGATTGTCTGTATAAGGATATTGCAAAAGAACACACAGAAGCGCAAGAAATAGCCTGCCCCAAAATCCCCTTTCTTACATTTTCCAATACGTGAGCCAAAACCAAAAATAACAATACAGGCCACCATGACCAATGGGAATGGTTCAAAATGTCTTATAATATCCTAAAATGATTGTCTGTAGAAGGATATTGCAAAAGAACACACATAAGCGCAAGAAATAGCCAGCCCCAAAATCCCCTTTCTTACATTTTCCACTACGTGAGCCAAAACCAAAAATAACAATACAGGCCACCATGACCAATGGGAATGGTTCAAAATGTCTTATAATATCCTAAAATGATTGTCTGTAGAAGGATATTGCAAAAGAACACAAAGAAGCGCAAGAAATAGCCTGCCCCAAAATCCCCTTTCTTACATTTTCCACTACGTGAGCCAAAACCAAAAATAACAATACAGGCCACCATGACCAATGGGAATGGTTCAAAATGTCTTATAATATCCTAAAATGATTGTCTGTAGAAGGATATTGCAAAAGAACACACAAAAGCGCAAGAAATAGCCTGCCCCAAAATCCCCTTTCTTACATTTTCCACTACGTGAGCCAAAACCAAAAATAACAATACAGTCCACCATGACCAATGGGAATGGTTCAAAATGTCTTATAATATCCTAAAATGATTGTCTGTATAAGGATATTGCAAGAGAACACACAGAAGCGCAAGAATTAGCCTGCCCCAAAATCCCCTCTCTTACATTTTCTACTACGTGAGCCAAAACCAAAAATAACAATACAGGCCACCATGACCAATGGGAATGGTTCAAAAAGTCTTATAATATCCTAAAATGATTGTCTGTAGAAGGATATTGCAAAAGAACACACAGAAGCGCAAGAAATAGCTTTGTCCCAAAATCCCCTTTCTTACATTTTCCACTACGTGAGCCAAAACCAAAAATAACAATACAGGCCACAATGACCAATGGGAATGGTTCAAAATGTCTTATAATATCCTAAAATGATTGTCTGTAGAAGGATATTGCAAAAGAACACACAGAAGCGCAAGAAATAGCCTGCCCCAAAAATAACAATACAGGCCACCATGACCAGTGGGAATGGTTCAAAATGTCTTATAATATCCTAAAATGATTGTCTGTATAAGGATATTGCAAAAAAAAACACAGAAGCGCAAGAAATAGCCAGCCCCAAAATCCCCTTTCTTACATTTTCCACTACGTGAGCCAAAACCAAAAATAACAATACAGGCCACCATGACCAATGGGAATGGTTCAAAATGTCTTATAATATCCTAAAATGATTGTCTGTAGAAGGATATTGCAAAAGAACACACAGAAGCGCAAGAAATAGCCGGCCCAAAATCCCCTTTCTTACATTTTCCCTACGTGAGCCAAAACCAAAAATAACAATACAGGCCACCATGACCAATGGGAATGGTTCAAAATGTCTTATAATATCCTAAAATGATTGTAAGTAGAAGGATATTCCCAAAGAACACACGAAGCGCAAGAAATAGCTTTGCCCCAAAATCCCCTTTCTTACATTTTCCACTACGTGAGCCAAAATCAAAAATAACAATACAGGCCACCATGACCAATGGGAATGGTTCAAATTGTCTTATAATATCCCACAAAAGGATATTGCAAGAGAACACTGAGAAGAGCAAGAATTAGCTTGCCCAAAATCCCCTTTCTTACATTTTCCACCACGTGAGCCAAAACCAAAAATAACAATACAGGCCACCATGACCAATGGGAATGGTTCAAAATGTCTTATAATATCTTAAAATGAAATAGAAGGATATTCCCAAAGAACACACAGCGCAAGAAATAGCCTGCCCCAAAATCCCCTTTCTTACATTTTCCACTACGTGAGCCAAAACCAAAAATAACAATACAGGCCACCATGACCAATGGGAATGGTTCAAAATGTCTTATAATATCCTCAAATGATTGTCTGTAAAAGGATATTGCAAGAGAACACACAGAAGCGCAAGAAATAGCTTTGCCCCAAAATCCCCTTTCTTACATTTTCCACTACGTGAGCCAAAACCAAAAATAACAATACAGGCCACCATGACCAATGGGAATGGTTCAAAATGTCTTATAATATCCTAAAATGATTGTCTGTAGAAGGATATTGCAAAAGAACACACAGAAGCGCAAGAAATAGCCTGCCCCAAAATTCCCTTTCTTACATTTTCCACTACGTGAGACAAAACCAAAAATAACAATACAGGCCACCATGACCAATGGGAATGGTTCAAAATGTCTTATAATATCCTAAAATGATTGTCTGTAGAAGGATATTCAAAAGAACACACAGAAGCGCAAGAAATAGCCGCCCCAAAATCCCCTTTCTTACATTTTCCCTACGTGAGCCAAAACCAAAAATAACAATACATGCCACCAAGACCAATGGGAATGGTTCAAAATGTCTTATAATATCCTAAAATGATTGTCTGTAGAAGGATATTCCAAAAGAACACACAAAAGCGCAAGAAATAGCCTGCCCCCAAATCCCCTTTCTTACATTTTCCACTACGTGAGCCAAAACCGAAAATAACAATACAGTCCACCATGACCAATGGGAATGGTTCAAAATGTCTTATAATATCCTAAAATGATTGTCTGTATAAGGATATTGCAAGAGAACACACAGAAGCGCAAGAATTAGCCTGCCCCAAAATCCCCTTTCTTACATTTTCCACTACGTGAGCCAAAACCAAAAATAACAATACAGGCCACCATGACCAATGGGAATGGTTCAAAATGTCTTATAATATCCTAAAATGATTGTCTGTAGAAGGATATTGCAAAAGAACACACAGAAGCGCAAGAAATAGCCTGTCCCAAAATCCCCTTTCTTACATTTTCCACTACGTGAGCCAAAACCAAAAATAACAATACAGGCCACCATGACCAATGGGAATGGTTCAAAATGTCTTATAATATCCTAAAATGATTGTCTGTAAAAGGATATTGCAAGAGAACACACAGAAGCGCAAGAAATAGCCTTCCCCAAAATCCCCTTTCTTACATTTTCCACTACGTGAGCCAAAACCAAAAATAACAATACAGGCCACCATGACCAATGGGAATGGTTCAAAATGTCTTATAATATCCTAAAATGATTGTCTATAGAAGGATATTGCAAGAGAACACACAGAAGCGCAAGAAATAGCACCCCCAAATCCCCTTTCTTACATTTTCCACTACGTGAGCCAAAACCAAAAATAACAATACAGGCCACCATGACCAATGGGAATGGTTAAAAATGTCTTATAATATCCTAAAATGATTGTCTGTAGAAGGATATTGCAAAAGAACACACAGAAGCGCAAGAAATAGCCAGACCCAAAATCCCCTTTCTTACATTTTCCACTACGTGAGCCAAAACCAAAAATAACAATACAGGCCACCATGACCAATGGGAATGGTTCAAAATGTCTTATAATATCCTAAAATGATTGTCTGTAGAAGGATATTGCAAAAGAACACACTGAAAGCGCAATAAATAGCACCGCCCCAAAATTCCCTTTCTTACATTTCCACTAGTGAGCCAAAACCAAAAATAACAATACAGGCCACCATGACCAATGGTAATGGTTCAAAATGTCTTATAATATCCTAAAATGATTGTCTGTAGAAGGATATTGCAAGAGAACACTCGAAGCGCAAGAAATAGCTTGCCCAAAATCCCCTTTCTTACATTTTCCACTACGTGAGCCAAAACCAAAAATAACAATACAGGCCACCATGACCAATGGGAATGGTTCAAAATGTCTTATAATATCCTAAAATGATTGTCTGTATAAGGATATTGCAAAAGAACACACTGAAGCGCAAGAAATAGCCTTCCCCAAAATCCCCTTTCTTACATTTTCCACTACGTGAGCCAAAACCAAAAATAACAATACAGGCCACCATGACCAATGGGAATGGTTCAAAATGTCTTATAATATCCTAAAATGATTGTCTGTATAAGGATATTGCAAAAGAACACACAGTGAAGCGCAAGAAATAGCTTCGCCCCAAAATCCCCTTTCTAACATTTTCACTACGTGAGCCAAAACCAAAAATAACAATACAGGCCACCATGACCAATGGGAATGGTTCAAAATGTCTTATAATATCCTAAAATGATTGTCTGTAGAAGGATATTGCAAAAGAACACACAGAAGCGCAAGAAATAGCCTGCCCCAAAATCCCCTTTCTTACATTTTTTCACTACGTGAGCCAAAACCAAAAATAACAATACAGGCCACCATGACCAATGGGAATGGTTCAAAATGTCTTATAATATCCTAAAATGATTGTCTATAGAAGGATATTCCCAAAGAACACACAGAAGCGCAAGAAATAGCCTGCCCCCAAATCCCCTTTCTTACATTTTCCACTACGTGAGCCAAAACCAAAAATAACAATACAGGCCACCATGACCAATGGGAATGGTTCAAAATGTCTTATAATATCCTAAAATGATTGTCTGTAAAAGGATATTGCAAAAGAACACACAGAAGCGCAAGAATTAGCCTGCCCCAAAATCCCCTTTCTTACATTTTCCACTACGTGAGCCAAAACCAAAAATAACAATACAGGCCACCATGACCAATGGGAATGGTTCAAAATGTCTTATAATATCCTAAAATGATTGTCTGTATAAGGATATTGCAAAAGAACACACACAAGCGCAAGAAATAGCCTGCCCCGAAATTCCCTTTCTTACATTTTCCACTACGTGAGCCAAAACCAAAAATAACAATACAGGCCACCATGACCAATGGGAATGGTTCAAAATGTCTTATAATATCCTAAAATGATTGTCTGTATAAGGATATTGCAAAAGAACACACAGAAGCGCAGAAATAGCCTGCCCCAAAATCCCCTTTCTTATATTTTCCACTACGTGAGCCAAAACGAAAAATAACAATACAGGCCACCATGACCAATGGGAATGGTTCAAAATGTCTTATAATATCCTAAAATGATTGTCTGTAGAAGGATATTGCAAAAGAACACACAGAAGCGCAAGAAATAGCCTACCCCAAAATCCCCTTTCTTACATTTTCCACTACGTGAGCCAAAACCAAAAATAACAATACAGGCCACCATGACAATTGGGAATGGTTCAAAATGTCTTATAATATCCTAAAATGATTTATGTATAAGGATATTGCAAAAGAACACACAGAAAGCGCAAGAAATAGCTTTGCCCCAAAATCCCCTTTCTTACATTTTCCCTACGTGAGCCAAAACCAAAATAACAATACAGGCCACCATGACCAATGGGAATGGTTCAAAATGTCTTATAATATCCTAAAATGATTGTTTGTATAAGGATATTGCAAAAGAACACACAGAAGCGAAAGAAATAGCCTGCCCCAAAATCCCCTTTCTTACATTTTCCACTACGTGAGCCAAAACCAAAAATAACAATACAGGCCACCATGACCAATGGGAATGGTTCAAAATGTCTTATAATATCCTAAAATGATTGTCTGTAGAAGGATATTGCAAAAGAACACATATAAGCGCAAGAAATAGCCTGCCCCAAAATCCCCTTTCTTACATTTTCCACTACGTGAGCCAAAACCAAAAATAACAATACAGTCCACCATGACCAATGGGAATGGTTCAAAATATCTTATAATATCCTAAAATGATTGTCCGTAGAAGGATATTGCAAAATAACACATGAAAGCGCAAGAAATAGCTCCGCCCCAAAATCCCCTTTCTTACATTTTCCACTACGTGAGCCAAAAACAAAAATAACAATACAGGCCACCATGACCAATGGGAATGGTTCAAAATGTCTTATAATATCCTAAAATGATTGTCTGTAGAAGGATATTGCAAGAGAACACACAGAAGCGCAAGAAATAGCTTTGCCCCAAAATCCCCTTTCTTACATTTTCCACTACGTGAGCCAAAACCAAAAATAACAATACAGGCCACCATGACCAATGGGAATGGTTCAAAATGTCTTATAATATCCTAAAATGATTGTCTGTAGAAGGATATTGCAAAAGAACACCTGAAAGCGCAATAAATAGCACCCCCAAATTCCCTTTCTTACATTTTCCACTACGTGAGCCAAAACCAAAAATAACAATACAGGCCACCATGACCAATGGGAATGGTTCAAAAAAGTCTTATAATATCCTAAAATGATTGTCTCGTATAAGGATATTGCAAGAGAACACACAGAGAACACAGAAAGCGCATGAAATAGCCCCCCCCAAAATCCCCTTTCTTACATTTTCCACTACGTGAGCCAAAACCAAAAATAACAATACAGGCCACCATGACCAATGGGAATGGTTCAAAATGTCTTATAATATCCTAAAATGATTGTCTGTATAAGGATATTGCAAAAGAACACACAGAAGCGCAAGAAATAGCAAGCCCCAAAATCCCCTTTCTTACATTTTCCCTACGTGAGCCAAAACCAAAAATAACAATACAGGCCACCATGACCAATGGGAATGGTTCAAAATGTCTTATAATATCCTAAAATGATTGTCTGTAGAAGGATATTCCCAAAGAACACACAGAAGCGCAAGAAATAGCCTGCCCCAAAATCCCCTTTCTTACATTTTCCACTACGTGAGTCAAAACCAAAAATAACAATACAGGCCACCATGACCAATGGGAATGGTTCAAAATGTCTTATAATATCCTAAAATGATTGTCTGTAAAAGGATATTGCAAGAGAACACACAGAAGCGCAAGAATTATAAGACATTTTCCACTACGTGAGCCAAAACCAAAAATAACAATACAGGCCACCATGACCAATGGGAATGGTTCAAAATGTCTTATAATATCCTAAAATGATTGTCTGTAGAAGGATATTGCAAGAGAACACACACAAGCGCAAGAAATAGCTCCGCCCCAAAATTCCCTTTCTTACATTTTCCCTTACGTGAGCCAAAACCAAAAATAACAATACATGCCACCATGACCAATGGGAATGGTTCAAAATGTCTTATAATATCCTAAAATGATTGTCTGTAGAAGGATATTGCAAAAGAACACATTGAAGCGCAAGAAATAGCACGCCCCAAAATCCCCTTTCTTACATTTTCCACTACGTGAGCCAAAACCAAAAATAACAATACAGGCCACCATGACCAATGGGAATGGTTCAAAATGTCTTATAATATCCTAAAATGATTGTCTGTAGAAGGATATTCCAAAAGAACACACAGAAGCGCAAGAAATAGCTCCCGCCCCCCAAATCCCCTTTCTTATATTTTCCCACTACGTGAGCCAAAACCAAAAATAACAATACAGGCCACCATGACCAATGGGAATGGTTCAAAATGTCTTATAATATCCTAAAATGATTGTCTGTATAAGGATATTGCAAGAGAACACACAGAAGCGCCAGAATTAGCCTGCCCCAAAATCCCCTCTCTTACATTTTCTACTACGTGAGCCAAAACCACAAATAACAATACAGGCCACCATGACCAATGGGAATGGTTCAAAAAGTCTTATAATATCCTAAAATGATTGTCTCGTAGAAGGATATTGCAAAAGAACACACACAGAAGCGCAAGAAATAGCCTGTCCCAAAATCCCATTTCTTACATTTTCCACTACGTGAGCCAAAACCAAAAATAACAATACAGGCCACCATTGTAGTAGCAGGTTTTCCCACACTACACCCCTCACTATATTTTGGTTAATTAGTCTGTTCAAAGTTGCATAATTGAGAATGTTTATTGATTAATTTCATGAGTTCTACACAGGAAAAGTAGAATTAC